>OLKM01000317.1:5000-68441 GCA_900291075.1 Melanogrammus aeglefinus
CTGAAGGAGAGACGAGGCGATAGCATTTAGCTCTGCTCCTTACCCTCACAAAGAGAGGCTCAACACTGGGGCACTCGGGACAGGAAATATCTTCCTGGTCCATTTCTCTACTATAGGATGCATTCGAAAATTAGCTCGTTAATTAGCTCGGAACCAAACCCAGTAATGGGTGATCTGATATCCTTTCGCTGGCCAAACAGACGAGGCCCGCTTGACAGTAAGGGGTGTTAGTCTGTTGGAGGCTTTCATATGACAAAGGGGGGACACCTGCATTGTTGTATTATGGGATGGAACTATAATACAAGCTCAGACACGTTGTGAGTGTGGGAATGAGCCAGGGCTGTTAGCATCTCACCGCTCCGCTCAGAAAGCAGTAAGGTGGAACGAGCAGCGACGCTTACTATGCTGACCGTTGAGACGCGTCCACACTGGGACGCTTTTCTCCTGCAAAACTGTCGAGGTAAAACCTCAGACTATCACGCGGTATTTTTAGGCTGCGCTTTAGGGAATTTAATCCAGTCCAGCGACAAGTCAAATGCAAGTGGGTAACCTGGTTTTAGCAAGACACAAAAAGATCCATGAGAATTCCCTCAGTGGAGCGGGGGCTAGACCTCAAACCAACACCTCCTTTCACACTTTCACACTCCCTCTCAAAATCTCTCTCAATTTCTCTCCCTCTACCTCTCTACCTTTCTCCCTCTCTCTCTACCTCTCTCTCTCTCTCTCTCTCTCTCTCTCTCTCTCTCTCTCTCTCTCTCTCTCTCTCTCTCTCTCTCTCTCTCTCTCTCTCTCTCTCTCTCTCTCTCTCTCTCTCTCTCTAACTAACTCTTTCTCACTCTCTCTCTACCTTTCTCCCTCTCTCTCCCTACCTCTCTCTACCTCTAAATCTTTCTCCCTCTCTCCTTTTCTCTCATTTCTCTTTGTAATGAAACATTCGCTCAAGGTTTTCTTTTGTACCGCCTCTATTCCCAACACACCAACCCACACACACACGCACACACACACACACACACACACACACACACACACACACACACACACACACATACATACACAGGCCCCTCTGCTTGTATCCTGTGAACGGTTGTGCCTGTACATCGACAGCCTCTTCCACCCCTCCCACAACCACTCCACACACACACACACACACACGCACGCACGCACACACACACACACACGCACACACACACACACACACACACACACACACACACACACACACACACGCACGCACAGCACACACACACAGCACACACACACACACACACACACCACGACACACACGCACACACACACGCACGCACACACGCACGCACACACACACACACACACACACACACAAGCAGCTGACTCTGCGCACCCAGGCCTGCTGTGTGCCTGTGTTTTGGTCTGGCCTTGTTGGGGTGCAGCGGTGCCTGTGACTGCGTGGTCGTCGGCGAGCAGAGAGACAGCCAATCCAGCGTCGCGTTGTGCTGCAAAGGCATCTCATGCTCACCCTTTCATAAGCTGTCGTTCCTCAGGACCAAGACATTTTCACCCTTTCACAAGGTGTCGAAATCAATCTGTTTACTTCACCAACTGGGCCATCAACATTCAGCATCAAAATTACTGCAATGTGGGCTTAGACAGGTGCCGAAAACAGACCGCTATTTATTTATTCATTTCACTGAACACAGCCTGCATCACGGTGAACTAGACACGTCAAGAAAATAACTTACAATTTATTTGTTACCAGCATTCGTAGTGTTGATCAGCAGAGAAATAGTCCGCCAAAGACGTTGAAGTCGCTTAGCAACCGAGGACGCTGGGGTTTATAAGTTACCGTACCACTTGCGGTCGTACGATAGAAACGATAGGTCATTATATGCTTAGCAACAGTGAATTATCAAAGAAAAATTCACCACCGCAACTTGTGAAGGCCCATGCAAGTGAACGGAGCATTCAACAGCATTGAGAAGAGCCGTGTGATAAATAACGATAGTCCCATTCATTATTCGATATTCTGCGTGACTATTCGACGATCGTTGCCCATCCCTACCTTCTAACAGGTCTATGTCTGAAGTATGGGCATTTTTTGGGTATTTAAAAAATACCGCGATAGTACCGAAAACCGGGATAATTTTAGTCTCAATAACCGTGAGATTAGATTTTCATACCGTTACATCCCTACCTGTAACACCAAAACTCCCCCCCCCAGGCGTCCAACTGATCCTAGTCTCACAGATTTGAAACCTGGAGGCCCTTTTCAGCTCCAGGTACTGGAGCATGGCTCAGTTTGGGTTCACCAATTTAGCGCTGTCAGATCCCGCCTCCAGGGATCGGGTTGGACGAAACAAATATGATGCAAAAGGGAACGCCCAGATCAGAGCTGGGCTGCCGGCAGACCTGAGATATGATTTGTGAGACGAGGTTCAGGAGGACGTGACCTGGTGGTGAGCCGTGGTATTACAGGTTGGTTCTCAGGTTCTCAGGGGGTGATCCAGTCGGCTGCATACGCTCTTGCCTTGATTGACAGTTGGGGGGGGGGGGTGGCCAGTAAGGAATGCTAAAGACAAGATCGCAGGAGAAAAGATAGCTGATGTCAGAACCGCACAGCCCGGTTCTGACATCAGCTATCAAGCAGCTGGCCCCACCTTGTGGAGCGGAGCGCGTTGGTACCACAGATAGAGCCCTCTGCATGTACCGCGGCAGCATTATGTAGGAGCGCATGAATGGAGACATCTGATGGGGTTGTGGGCGGTTGGAAGAGAGTGATGGTGCTAGCGAGAAGGGGTGACTCAGGGTGCAGCATAAACCCAGGCTGAAATAAACACGGAAGAAACCGGGGAAAACGGGACATTCGGATTATCTCTGAACGACGGAGGTCCCGTTTAGATTTGAACTCGACATCTGATGATACAAGAGAGGGGAGTGAAGGGAGAGAGAGGGGGGAGTTAAGGGAGAGAGAGAGGGGGGGAGTGAAGTGAGAGAGAGAGGGGGGAGTGAAGTGAGAGAGAGAGGGGGGAGTGAAGTGGGAGAGAGAGTCCTCGCTCGCCTGCACGTGTGACAACAGTCTGTCCCTTGCTCTGTTGTGTCTCAGGGGACGCCCCACCTCTAAATAGACACCTCCTTGAGGTGTGACCAAAGAAAGGACTCTGCACTCTCAGTGCCATAAAGTTGATTAGGGGGATGCACCGGCGGCTGGCCCGGCGTCAGGGGCGGAGCGCTGGGAGATGAGATTAGTCCGCCGCTGGACGCCAGCCTCCCGGCCAAGATGAGAGCGGAGGGAGGGCGCCCGGGAACACGGCGTTCCCGCCGCGGAGATGAGACACCGCCCCTCGCCTCCCTCTCGTCTCCATCACATCCCGCTGCCCGAGGACGTCTTACGGTCAATTGAATTTCCAGACTTGTTTATTTACAACGAAACACTGACGTTTTGTCATTACCGTGCTAAAAGGAAAAAAAAGTGGTTGTGCTAGTTATCGTTGTTTTTAAGCGGCAGGGGCCCTGAGCTAAGAAATTAATTTTGCAGGAACTCGTTTCGGACTTCTGAGTTATTTTCTGACATGTTTTGCTCATTTGCAGAAAACACCATGGAAACCACAAAGGAAATCAACCGCTTAAGGCCTGGTAGGATGGGCTCAGGTTTATACCTGTTATATACAATCCTGTCTTTGTCAAGGAGCCTCAGAAGTCAAAGTGTTAAAATGGTTAAATTCATGTCTACTGCCTTAAGAGTGAATACTTTTGCATGTTTCTGCATCAGGGTACATTTCTCACCCCTTCGCTTACACTGCATGCATAGAAGAGTTATCAATTGCAGCTGTTGTGTTGCATAATAATTGAGCTGTGTTTTGTTCCCATCTGAGGTACCAAACGATCGACCTCACCACAGATGAGCCGTAGTCTGAGAGGAACCTGCTCTTTAAAAAATAATAGATCAAACACCCTGAGACTCGAGATAAGAATTGTCTGCCTCTGAAAGGGTGTCTGGTCAAATAAACTACTAATGAGCAAATATGAGGGAAAGAAAATGCATGACCTGATTTGATCCCACAATAACCTGGTTTGGATATTAATATCTATCTAGGTCTAACCTCTACCCCAGCCCACAAGCCCCACAGCTAGAGCACTTGAAACATGCCACCCTGGTCGCTCCATCCAGAGCAGGCAGCAACAAGCGTCTGTTCTCTTGAGCACTCACACCTCACTGCCGCAGAGACCTTGAGGAGGACTCAACACTTTGTTCCTTGGCGTGCGTCACTAATCCTTGGCTAAGTCTTGTTTGGATTGGAAACCGAACGCAATCAAGAACACCGTCAACAACAGCATCAGCTCCTGCTGTGCACACTCCATCCCTCCTGCGGTCTTCTGGCAGTTATCAGCCCTAGCTAACCTCTCTAGCCCTGGTTTTAACATTAACGGCGTAATCACAAAACGTCCTTTGTGTCTCGGAACGAAAAACAACAAGGACGACAAAGAACACCATCTCGTACTCTAGAACGTCACGCAACGAGACAGCACACTCGACGGGATCCAATTAAGAAGTGTGAAAATAACAAAGCGATCGCGTTAATGTAGAAGGAAAACAAGCAGGGCCACGAGAGACGGGGTGTAAGTGCAGTGGGTCTGTGGATTATCAGGTGCAGGCTGCCGCCGCTGTAATGAACTACTGAAATGAGTTTCCTCACACACGTACCAGAGGGAGTTGATGATGAGGATAATGATGATGATCAGGAGGAGGATGGGGGATGCTAACGATGGAGAGGGGCCAGTCTAGTGGTGAGGGCGTCTGACTCCCAGCCTAAAGGCGCCTGGACCCTAGTGTCGGCTGTCTTCATCACTGAGGAAGAGGCCTCGTACCCTACATGCATCTATGTGACCTGTCAATCGCTTTGGAGGAAGATGTCCACTAAATGGCGAAATAGTGGGAACTAGGAGGTAGGAAAGGAAAATATATCTGACCCAAGAGATTGGGAGAATGTCCTACAGTTGTGCTGTACGTTGACAGGTGTTCCAGTGTGTTGCATTGACTGATGCCTGGACTCTCCTTATGGTTAACCGGCCAGCACCCCTTCACCGATTTAAATTGTTTGGCTTGTATATATACACATGTATGTCAATTATGGCACCCACTGCACTCCTGACCATCAAGGCGGGATCCCCCACTCTGCGTTCCTCCTCTAGATTTCTTCCTTGCTGTTTAAGGGTGTTTTTTCTTGCCTTCTTGGGGGCTTGGCCTGTTAAGTCCTTTGAGAATGTAATGGTGAAGTGTGGAAAGGGATATACAAATACAATTGAATTGAATTGATGCAGGATGGCTCGGTAGCCCACTCTTGTAGTCTGAGCTGTACACGTCCTGAATGTTGACATTGAAAAGTACAGCTTTCATTGGCTCATGATGAGATTTGGAGATGACTTCCTGTCATTGCCATTGGAAATAATATCTTTGCTGTTTATTTTATTGTAATAAATGCATATTAGTTATTTATTTATTCTTAATAATAATAATAGTTAATCTTATTATTCTAATGTAATAAGCACTTAATAAAGTAGGCCTACTGTAGTCTTAGTAGTAGTAAGGGTAGTAGCTGGCCTATAGTCATAGTAGTAGTCGTAGTCATTTGTACTATTGCCCTGATAAATATGCTGTTAAAATGGGGAGTTTTCTTTACTGTTAAACTGACCATTAAAAGGTGCTGGGATTCCTGACCAGCTTTCACGAGAGGCCTTCATGAGAACGACGTTAAGATGATGAGCGTCCTGTTTTATCTGTGCCGAGAAAATGTAGAACCCAAACTCAGTTCCATGCTTCTGCTGTGTTTGTACACGTTAACACTTTGTAACTTTAGAATGAGTACACTCTACTATTAACTCTTCTGTCGCAGCCACTCAGAGACAGAAACAGCATCACAACTGTTAACACAGCTGGTACATGTTTCCCAAAATATGCTTTCGAAAGCTCTAGTGCTTATGAAAACGTATTTCATGTGCTTAGCACTTCCTACGATATGCCAACACATTCTTAAGTGTGGATTTGGCCAAATACTACTCCCAAGTTAGGCTGAGGTGTAGAGCCTCCTCCCCCCTTCCGCTAGTCATAGAACACTTGTATAACGAATATCATATCTGAACACAGCACTGAAACCTCACGGAGAGACTTCGTTTGAATATTTGCTATAAGGTGCGAGCGGTCGGTCAGAAGACTATTATTTAAAATGGGGTCCCTACATTTACACCCCCCCTACACACACACCCCGCGCCCGACGAACATACGGTGCCGAAATCGCAGGACGTGGTACCACGGTGGAGAACACGCATCACCAACACGAGGGTGCTCATCGTCTAGGCGTGCAGGATGCATCCAGCCCACATGATCCGTCCGTGTAGGCCCGGCTTCCATGCCATGTATCTCCTGAGCAGTGCTGTCTTTTCGCCTATAGGTTGTCGGCCCAATACACACAGGAACCACAAGTAGCGGAGACGAACCGTGCATTGTCGCTGTCGTCCCAATGCATGTAGCCTACAACGATAAGGAGGAGCTAGGTGTTCGTTGGCCCATCGATGTAACAGCCTTATGTAACGATCATGCCTGCAATCGCTGTGAGCTGAAGTCAAATCTGTCTGTAAACTCGACGTGATGCTCCTGTTGACAACACGGAACGCGGCTCCTTTAAGGAGGCTGATCTGCGTTCAGCCAAATGAAAGATGGAATCCACATTTACCGCGATACATCTGCAACATTACTTTTCTATTTATAAAATATCAATAAAATGCTAACACCTGTGAAATGTGGTTGGATGCGCTATAGCCCTCCAACCGCATTGAGCCCTGGTGCCTCGACACACACACACACACACACACACACACACACACACACACACACACACACACACACACACACACACACACACACACACACACACACACACACACACACACACACACACACACACACACACATCGTACCCCGTGCAGGATGCATGCCGAGCTCATGACCACATCACAGGACAGGTACTCACACGCGCTCCTGGCTCGAGCCATAGGTGCCGTCGCTTCGCGAGGGTGGAGTACCACGCGCCAAAAAAAAGCGCTCGCCTTGTCGCTGCGGCCAAAGCCCTGGAATACTGTGGTCCTCGCTTGGTGCTCCTCTTCCGCGATCCCGCCTCCCTCTTAGCGCCGTGTAGAGATCTCACGGTCTGCGAGCTAGAGGCAGGATGCTGCTGATGCTGCTGATGCTGGTGTTGGTGGGGGTGGGGGGGGTGGGTGTTGTTGTCGCGGGAATAGGAGCGTCACCCCCAGTCGTCCTAACGTGAACATGCACGTCTCTCGGCTGGAACAGCGTGCACCACAAACACACAGACACACACGCACGCACGCACGCACGCACACACGCACGCACACACACACACACACACACACACACACACACACACACACACACACACACACACACACACACACACACACACACACACACACACACACACACGCACACACACACGCACACACACGCATTCCTCACCCGCGCCTCTATGTATTTCTGGCACATAAGAAGTGACGTGAATGGAAATGTATTCCGTTTCGGTCTTGTAACCACACATCAACACACGGATACCAGTTGGCCTAGATGGCTTCTAAACGTTGCATTGAGATAAGTGGATTGATCCGTCAGAAGAGGTCTGTGACTGACAGGATTAGCCCTCTTTCACTGATGCGATACAGAAATATATTCAGCAGCAAAAGATTCAGTTTTACAGGATTGGTGTCTCCGTATGCTCGTTGGGTGTTCACAGTTTACCTGTGAATAAAAATTGTTGGATTATTATTCTCCAGTTTCATTTTCAACAAAGGATGACATCTTGGAGAAGACATAATGACTGCTAGTGATAGATAGCCAATCTAACCATTTCTGTTGGGCCGTGTGTTGAAGCACTAAGGAACATAACCATAGAAAGGTCTAGATGAAGAAATGTACACCGTTAAAAAAGAAAAAACCGCTAGGTTATTACCATGTTCGTACTGTCAAGAAAACGATCTTAGCGGTGTCTCCTCCTGTCATGTGAGACACATCATCAGCTTCAGAGTCACTGCAGGTCTGGTGACATTCAGGAATAGGTCCTGCCCACGTGCAATGAAATATTTAGCTGGTCAAGAAATGGAAAAGTACTGAGTGACCCCTCACCTTACATCACCAACAGCCCCCCCCCCCAGGCTCATCCAACTCACATCACTTACACCACCCCAGACCCACAAAACTCCCCTCACACACGCACACACACACACACAACACCACACGCACACGCAACACGCACACGCACACGCACACGCACACACACACCACACACACACATCACTTGACCCATGCCCCCCTCCTCCCAAACACCCCTTCCCCCTCCGATACCAGCCCCCCCCCCCCCCCCCCCCCCACACACACACACACACACACACACACACACACACACACACACACACACACACACACTCCACATAGAACAGGTTGATATCTGGACTTCTAGAGCTCAGATCTTCGGCCCTCACCACCAGTGGATCTACTGGCTCTACAGAAGAGTATCCAGCAGGAGATTGAAGAACGTCTGTTGAATGGACAAAATTCCCACGGGAATAAAGGAAGTCCAGCCTCTTAATCCACCCTGACCCTGGCCCTGTAGTCACAGGGAGCCATACATTGTAGGCCTTTTTCAGTCCACAATTTCCCGCCCGCTGCATCAGAAAAATACCATTTTCCTCCCGCTGTTTTCCCCCACTCATTAAAGCCGCCTGATTGATGAGCATCCCCTCCGCTGTGTCCGCTCCCGGATGGATTACGTAACGGCGTGCCCCTCTCCTCCGTCCACTTTAACGATGATGAAAGGACCAACAGGCCATGGTATCATCACACCCTATTAGGCCGAGGACCAGCTGTGGCTGTGATCTATCACAGCTGAGAGAGTACTGCATCCACTCAGTGATTCAGCGCAGCCCCCGACCACGTTAACCGGTTTACAGACACTGGCAAGAGAGGAAGACACCGTGGAGCCGCTACATCCTCACAATGTGGATTTACTATTTCGTGATTAGTGGAGAATTGTTTACGTTGACGCCCCTTTGGACAGCAAGTTGTATTTGATTGCATTTGAGAAAATGATCAAGGGAAGAGGCCGCGATTTACAGAGGACCCCTTCAATGAGACAATAAGGGTACATGTTTCATGGAGGGAAACTTTCACATGGTGGGCAGTAACAACTGCCGGAAACAGGGATGGGTGGGGGGGAGTGGTACCATCGTGGAGAGTTTAGGATTGGTCATGGCGGAAGTCAGCCATGGTGGGAGAGACACTGTTAATGTACAGAACAATATGGGTGAAAGGCTGCAAGACAGTTAAAGGAATCAACGCAACGGAGAAGTCCGTAGACTAGCCTCAGTATCAGTGGCTTCGTGGCTACAGTGGAAATGCAGAATGCTACTAATCTCCACTTAGAGAGAGGAACATATCCAGGCCTAAGGAGGGTGTTTGCAAATTCCCTTTCAATTGATAATAGTATATTAATGTTATTAATCAAAGACCCCTAACAGGGAATTGAGATCCATAATTAAGGAGCCAGAACGGGAACCGTACTTGTTGTTATGGCACGTGTACAGGAATCAAACCTGCAACCATTTGAGTGGACCTGCCCATGTCCTGCTCAGAGGTAGGAGAAGGAGCCGAGCTGGGTTCTAGAACTGGAGATGCATTTCCTGATCCAGTAGGGCGGGACTTCTGAAGGACCTGTCAATAACAAGATACACACTTCCCTTTCGTGGCTCTGTTGTGGTTGTTGTTGTTGTTGTTGTTGTTGTTGTTGTTGTTGTTGTTGTTTTGGTGGTTGTTGTTGTTGTGGTGGTTGTTGTTGCGGTGGTTGTGTTTGTTGTGGTTGTTGTTGTGCTTGTTGTGGTGATGGTGGTTGTTTTTATAGTGGTTGTGGTTGTTGTGGTGGTTGTTGTTGTTGTGGTGGTCTTTTGGTTGTTGTTGTGGTGGTGGTGAATGTTGTTGTGGTTGACGTTGTTGTTGTGAGGGTTGTGGTAGTTGTTGTTTTTGTTGTTGTTGTTTTTGTGGTTGTTGTTATGGTGTTTGTGGTTGTTGTGGTGGTTGTTGTTGTGGTGGTTGTTGTGATTGTTTTGGTTGTTGAGGTTGTGGTGGTTGTGATTGTTGTGGTTGTTGTTGTGGTTGTTATTGTTGTGGTGGTAGTTGTTGTTGTGGTTGTGGCTGTTGTGGTTTTGGTTGTTGTTTTTGTGGTGTTTGTAGTTGTTCTGGTGTTTGTAGTTGTTGCGGTGGTTTTTGTGGTGGTTGCTGTGGTGGTTGTTGTTGTGGTGGTTTTTGTTGTGGTTTTTGTTTTTGTGGTGGTTGTTTTGGTGGTTGCTGTGGTGGTTGTTGTTGTTGTGGTGGTTGTTGTTGTGGTGGTGGTTGTTCTAGTTTTTGCTGTTGTTTTTGTTTTCGTTGTGGTGTTTGTAGTTGTTGTGGTTTTGATTGTTGCGGTGGTTGTTGTGGTGGTGGTTGTTGTGATTGTTTTGGTTGTTGTGGTGGTTGTTAATGTGGTGTTTGTAGTTGTTGTGGTGTTTGTAGTTGTTGCTGTGGTAGTTGTTGTGGTGGTAGTTGTGGTGGTTACTGTGGTGGTTGTGTTGGTTGGGGGTGTTGCTTAGATGTAACTTTTCCAACCAGAGTATCAAAACCACCCCACATAACTTATTTACAGTGCATGTACATTATGCAACCAGATTTGGCAATGAGCTCTGTAAACTTTGCACGCTCTGTAGTACTATAATTAGCATGGGCAAAGTGTGTGTGTGTGTGTGTGTGTGCGTGTGCGTGTGTGTGTGCGTGTGTGTGTGTGTGTGTGTGTGTGTGTGTGTGTGTGTGTGTGTGTGTGTGTGTGTGTGTGTGTGTGTGTGTGTGTGTGTACGTGTACGTGTGTGTGTGTGTGTGTGTCCATGAAGCGCATGCTTGATAACCCCTGAGACTTTGAATAGACCTATATTGTTGATCCATATTCAGTCCCACCTCTCCAACAACACGCCCCTACAGCTTCTATTGGCTACTCATTCGAACGTATGTACACATGGTGCTTCCCAGTCCGGGTGAAAATTGTCAACATAAGACACGGGTTGCATAAATAGCTTTTCGGTTCGATCGGTTCGTTACATAGTCCTCCCAGTTATCGAAATATCTCGACAACAAATAGAGACAATGAAGTTCGTGAGATTCATCATGCAAAATGCTGCGTTGGCCAGCGTACCGAAACACATCGACCACTTCTCTAAATTCTCGCCTTCCCCACTTTCCATGAAACAGTTTCTGGATTTTGGTGAGTAACCCTGCAGTCTGCTTGATGTTTGATGTCAACCATGTAACAACATGTAAGGTAACGCTTGTCCTCGGTGGACACTGTGATGGATGAATTCTGAGAAACACATCAACATACAACACATGATTCCATCTCGTGAAGCGGAGAATGCGCCCTCTCGGCGTTGTACTGCTAGAAGAGTAATAGTTGTATGTTTAAGTGTTTAAAACATCTATATCCATCCATGTCACCTCGACCTGGTGTTGCGTCAGAACAGGCATCCTGCGGCGAACCCGTTACAATTTCCGTAACCCGCACACCGTCCTGTTACCTGTTTAATAGTTGTTCATTACTGCATCGTAATTTATTGCGGACGTACACAGAAAACGAGAATATAGACTTAATAATGCATATAATAATGCCTAATTATGGGTAATAATAATAATGCTTATTATGTAATAATGAATGTATTGGGGGGTTTAGGTTCCATCAACGCCTGTGAGAAGACGTCGTTCGTCTTCTTGCGACAGGAGCTTCCCGTCAGACTCTCCAACATCATGAAGGAGATCAACCTTCTGCCGGACAAACTGCTCACCACTCCGTCCGTGCAGACCGTGCAGGGATGGTACGTTCAGTATACACCTTATGGGGACTTAATGTGGCGTTGGCATGGCTTTGAAGGAGGGAGGGAGAAAGAAAGAGAGGGGGGGTAGAGAGAGAGAGAGAGAGAGAGAGAGAGAGAGAGGTAGATAGACTGAAGAGAGAGAGAGAAAAAGGTAGATATACTGTAAAGCGAGAGAGAGAGAGAGCGAGAGAGATAGGTGGATAGACTGAAGAGAGAGAGAGAGAAAGAGAGAGAGGAAGAATTGACCTTTGAAACCAGCGTTGTTGACCGTTGTTGAATTAGAGCCTTACTCAAATATTTATATATATAGAGAGAGAGAGAGAGAGAGAGAGAGAGAGAGAGAGAGAGAGAGAGAGAGAGAGAGAGAGAGAGAGAGAGAGAGAGAGAGGTAGATAGACTGAAGAGAGAGAGGTAACTGGACTGAACAGAGAGAGAGAGAGAGAGAGAGAGAGAGAGAGAGAGAGAGAGAGAGAGAGAGAGAGAGAGAGAGAGAGAGAGAGAGAGAGAGAATTGACCTTTGAAACCAGCGTTGTTAACCGTTGTTGAATTCGAGCCTTACTCAAATATTTATATTTATACATAATAGAGAGAAAGAGAGAGGGATAGAGAGGGAGGGAGGGAGGGAGGGAGGGAGGGAGGGAGGGAGAGAGACACATCAGGACACACTTCCGACTGCTTCAAGTTGCTGACGTCCAAACTGTGAGGCATGGCCCACACTTCTAATCCTGACCTTCGACCGAGTTGGAAGTTGTTATGAGTGCCTTCGAGGCGCTCCAGCCAGACCCCAACAGACGGGGGCGGGGCCGTCGCGTTGTTGTGAACTATGCCCCAGTTTCCATCCCAGTCACGTGACAAGTGTGTTTATGACCAGACTCCTCCTCTTTTTCCTCTCCTTAGAACTACTTTCTCTTGAGCCACGCCCCATTCCATGAATTAGCATACGACAGTTGTTTATGACAGCGCTTGTAACCTGCGTGTAACCGAACCTGTTTCGTGTGATTTGGTTCCAGGTATATCCAGAGTTTGATGGATATTCTGGAGTTCCTAGACACAAATCCTGATGACCACAGAACGTTGGGAAAGTAAGTGTCTGGTCATTGATTTACATCAATCCTATTCCATCCATTACGTCTATAAGGCAATAGCCTACAATTAATGTAAGGTTTTATTTAAAATCACCCAAAGGATCAAGACATTGAACATGATCTTCATCTCGAAATGAATGTTAACAAAGAATATCAACGCAATAATGGTTTCTATCTCAACTCAAAACAGGCAGAACCAGTTGAAACTGTTTCAATTGCTATTACTATTATTAATGTCGGATGACATTTTGCTCGGGCAGCTTCGCGGACGCCCTGGTGATGATCCGGAACAGGCACAACGACGTGGTCCCCACCATGGCACAGGGGGTCCTTGAATACAAGGAGACCTTCTCCCAGGACCCGGTCACTAACCAGAACATCCAGTACTTCCTGGACCGCTTCTACATGAGCCGCATCTCCATCCGCATGCTGATCAACCAGCACAGTGAGTAGCATGCTAGCACAGTGAGTAGCATGCTAGCACAGGGAGTAGCATGCTAGCACAGGGAGTAGCATGCTAGCACAGGGAGTAGCATGCTAGCACAGGGAGAAGCATGCTAGCACAGGGAGTAGCATGCTAGCACAGGGAGTAGCATGCTAGCACAGTGAGTAGCATGCTAGCACAGGGAGAAGCATGCTAGCACAGGGAGTAGAATGCTAGCACATGCAGTAGCATGCTAGCACAGTGAGTAGCATACTGCACTAGCACAGTGAGTAGCATGCTAGCACAGTGGGTAGCATGCTAGCACAGTGAGTAGACAGCAGCGCGCTAGCACAGGGAGTAGCATGGTAGCACTGGTAGCACAGGGAGTAGCATGCAGTGCGCTAGCAAAGGAGAGTTAGCGTGCCGCGCAGTTTATGTATATGACAGACTAGCATGATGTTTACGATGTTTTCCTTCTCATGTCCGCCACCGTCCCTCCCTCCTGTGTAGGTCTCATCTTCGACGGAGCCACCAACCCCGTTCACCCCAACACCATCGGCTGCATTGACCCTCACTGCACGGTGGCTGAGGTCGTCCAAGGTGAGCGAGCTGTCCCGGGTTTATGGGTCAGAACTTTGGTACCTTCTTACCCCCAACGGCGATTTCAGTGGTGGGTGGTTCTCAGAAGTAGGTCAGATCTGAAGGCCTTCCCTGCTGTGTAACTACGAACACTCTGTACCAGTTCAGGCATTAGATAATGAACAGCTATGTTCTCAAGTCGAGTGTTCCTAGAATTCCTTGCAATACAAGGACTCCCAGAATTCCCAGAATTGGATGAGGTGATGGGAAAGGCCTTATGCTCTGTGTGGGGGTTGTTAATTAACGCAGTTCTCCTGAGGATGTGATGTTCAGAACCATCTGTTCCTGTACCCAGATGCCTACCAGAGTGCCAAGATGCTGTGTGAGCGGTACTACCTCATCTCTCCGGACCTGTTCCTGCAAGAAGTCAATAGTAAGAGACTATACTACACCCCTAACTATTTTGTATCCTCAATATTTGATCTAATTCTTCCTTACACGACAAACAGACAGATAAACAAACAAAAAAGTATCTTCGTGGCAAACTAGTGAAGGTCCAAAGGCCTCGTGGTGGGGAGAGGTTCAGTGATAAAACGGAGCAGAACACAGAAAACAGTGTGTTGGTATGTGTCTACCCGGGATCCCTCTCGGAATACCGGTGTGTCCGGGATCCCTGTCAGAGTACCAGTGTGGTGGCCTTTATCTAGTCCTGGGATCCCTGTCAGAGTACCAGTGTGGTGGCCTGTGTCTAGACCTGGGATCCCTGTCAGAGTACCAGTGTGGTGGCCTGTGTCTAGACCTGGGATCCCTGTCAGAGTACCAGTGTGGTGGCCTGTGTCTAGACCTGGGATCCCTGTCAGAGTACCAGTGTGGTGGTCTGTGTCTAGACCTGGGATCCCTGTCAGAGTACCAGTGAGGCTGAATTCACACCGACGATGATGACACAGAGAATCAACCCTCGCCCAAACAGAGATTTCCTCCCTCCACCCTCCTCCCTAAAGTACATCTTCTCTGTTCTGTCCCTTCAGGTAATAAGAAGAACCAGTCGGTCCACATGGAATATGTGCCTTCTCATCTCTATCACATGCTGTTTGAGCTCTTCAAGGTACAGCCCAGACTCCTCCATATCATTGACCTCATAGCATAATGGATATCGCTAGCCTCATAGCATAATTGATATCGCTAGCCTCATAGCATAATTGCCTCAGTCATAATTTGGCCAAAATGTGATATCAAACCTAGCTCTACTCTGCTTACGTTGCTGATTCGCTGTGCCTCATTGGCTCTATCCTAAGCCAATCAAAGTGCTTCTTACATTCCATAATCACTATCTGCCCAAGTCAGCTACTTGACTTGGGCATTTTTGTACGCTAAATACAAGATGAACCTTAAAATATGACTCCTCTGTGGGTTATAATGGTCTCTAAAGCTGTGTCCCTGTCTCTGCAGAATGCCATGAGAGCCACGATAGAGCACCACGAGGGAAAGAGTTCCCTGCCGCCCATCAACGTGATGGTGTCTCTTGGGGGAGAGGACATGTCCATTAAGGTAGGTCACAGGATGTCTCTGCATGGCTGGGAGGAGTACCAGTACTGAGTCATGCGTTACACATTATCCAAATCCAATCTGAAAGATCCTCTCTGAACCCGGTTTAAAAAGTAATTTTTATTGAATGAATAAAATGTTTGGTCATAGATTTTTCCACCAAGCATATGAGAGAGAGGAGAGAGAGAGAGAGAGAGAGAGAGAGAGAGAGAGAGAGAGAGAGAGAGAGAGAGAGAGAAGAGAGGAGAGAGAGAGAGAGAGAGAGAGAGAGAGAGAGAGAGAGAGAGAGAGAGAGAGAGAGAGAGAGAGAGAGAGAGAGAGGTTCATGTTTGGTGGGCCTGTAAATAAGCCGATACGATAAGCTGATACTCTCGGTCTGGGTGACTCATGAGCCAACTCAGGATGGCTCTGTTCTTTGGTGTGCTGTTCCTTGGAAAGCTGTGAGCAGGCACGTGTCAATTCTTCGTACCAACAGAAATAAAAAGAGACGTACAGACAAAAAGTATTGGTCCTTGTTTTGAAACAGTGCCATCAAGACATGTCATTTGGGTAGAGGATAAACATCCAATGAAATAAATGATTAAGAATAAGGAGATGTTGATCAGACAAACAGTTCAGCGCAAAGCTCAGCTAAAAAAGAAAAGGGAATTAAGAACTTAACTATTAACTATACGTCCATCCACCTCCATTGTCGTGGCAATTTCTATTTCAGATCTAGCGTCTAAAGCAGATGAGATATTTAAGTACAAAAGACTCGCAATACTTATGGTCATGTATATTTGTAAAGATAATACAAACAAAAACGCATCGTAACATGCATCAACAAATAATAATAACGGACATACAATATTAATCTGAGGCCTCAGATGGGAGTTCGCCCGGCGTCTATCAGAAGGCTCGCAGGGAGAAGTCCAGTGTTTATAGTAATGAGTTCTTATTCACTTCTGGTTGGGCTCTGTAGGGGGAGCCGCCCCCTCAATCCACCAAAAGTCTTACCACATGGTAATCTTTTGATTAAAGCTCTTCAAGGTGTCATAAATACAGGTTTGCGGCCTTGCCATATGACCCCTTTATCACTTCCGCTGCCCAGGGGACAGAGGAACAGGCTTACATATCAAAAGGGTCACACCAGGGGTATATACGAGAAAACAGTTACATCCCACGAGAGGAGAGGAAGGGGCAGACAACAGGAGGTTATCACCCGGAACTTCAGAGGCTCACACTATAGTGGACCCTCTGCAAACTGAGCCGGCAGGAAAGATTTGCGTCACAAAAAACAGTAACAAGAAGTCCATACATAGAGAAATACAAAACATTACAACACATGTGTGATTATCCATCACACAGAATAGTAAACTAAAGTTAAGAATAAGAAAACGTAACAACATGTACATTTTCCTTCACAACATTCACATACATAACATCGTTTACATAAACATTGTTCCCCTACCCTGTCAGCCTACTTGTCCCCTCGTATTACAGTTTATCATTATGAATGGCCGTTGTATTGGGACTATGAAGGCTGGGCTGCTGGCTTCCCGGACTGATGAGTCGTTCTGCGACTGCGTGGGGGCTTTGTGTGCGGCTGTGTTTCTGTAACCTGAGCACCGGGACGCCGTGTCTCGGTGCTCAGCGATGAACGGATCAGGGAGGGGTTCACGTGTAGCACGTACAGAATAGGCCCATAAAAACATGTCACTGTTACACAATGTCTCACTTGTTTTGACACTTTCTCTCTCTCTCCCTCTCTCTCCCTCTCGCTCCCTCCCCCACTCTCTCTCGCTCTCTCCCTCTCGTTTGCTCCCCCTCCCTCTTCTCTCTCTCTCTCTCTCTCTCTCTCTCTCTCTCTCTCTCTCTCTCTCTCCTCTCTCTCTCTCTCTCTCTCTCTCTCTCTCTCTCTCTCTCTCTCTCTCTCTCTCTCTCTCTCTCTCTCTCTCTCTCTCTCTCTCTCTCCTCTCTCTCTCTCTCTCCTCTCTCTCCTCAGCTCTCCTCTATCTCGTTTGCTCTCTCTCTCTCTCTCTCTCTCTTCTCTCTCTTCTCTCTCTCTCTCTCTCTCTCTCTCCCTCTCTCCCCTCTCTCCCCTCCCTCCCCCTCCTCCCTCCCCCTCTCCCCCTCCCCCTCTCCATCCCTCCTCCCAGGTCTGTGACCGGGGCGGTGGAGTCCCGTTCCGTAAGATTGACAAGCTGTTCAGCTACATGTACTCCACGGCGCCCTCCCCCCAGCTGGACGACCACGCCCGCACGCCGCTGGTGAGGAGAGAGCACGATGACACCGACCGCCGCAGCGCACCGAGCACTGAGCGCAGTCTGATGGCGGCTCGTATATCCCTGCCGGTCCCGGAACATTCCGTGCTAGCACACAGAGTTCTCCGTGACCGGGCGCATGTCAGCGCGCAGACAAACGAACAATCAAACAAAAGCTGTGGGGTTGTTTTGAAGTGCAGTTTGAAGAGACTTTAGGGGGAAACACTTTTTTAACGAGCGCTCCCGTCACCTTTTGTTAAAGAAAAGGCATTTGAAGGTGTAAAAATTAAAAGCTATTGCCGCCATCAATCAACGCAAGCGAGCTTGGTTTGTAGTCAAATCAAACTACAAAGAAATTTGAGCAAAAGTTAAATTTGAACAAGTGATGAGAAAGAAAGAAAAGCTCCCCAAAAACAAATGGTCCCTAGGTGAGCTTCAGACTGCACTTCTACAGAGCTGAGCAGAGCCATCTGTCAGGCCGTTCTCTCCTTCATCCCACCTGTGCTCAGAACACACACACTTTGTGTCCCCAAAATGAACAAACCGAACAGCATGAGCTCAAGCCAATAAACCAGCCGTCCCGGCAGAACCTGACGCTCTCTCTCCCTGTGCAGGCTGGCTTCGGCTACGGCCTCCCCATCTCCCGACTCTACGCCAAGTACTTCCAGGGAGACCTGCAGCTGTACTCCATGGAGGGCCATGGCACGGACGCCGTCATCTACCTGAAGGTGAGCCAGGCGCTGGGGTCCAGCATGAGGCCGGAACAGGGGGGGGGGGGGGGGGGGTTGGCTTTCAGTTTTTCTCCGTCGTCAGTCACTGTGGCTCTGAGGATGAATACATTGAGATGGGCCAGATGCCCGCGCCCTACTACACCACACTCATTTACATTTATATTGAGGAGAAGCTTTTTTATCCAAAGCGACTCCCAAAAAGTCCATTTGTCAGAAGAAGAGAAACGATATATCCCTGTCGGTACAGTAAGGATGTTCATAGAACCAAGTGCAGAGCACTTAACAATCGCTAGGTTAACCCATTCCCTGTAAAGCAAAGGTAGCTAGGGTAAGATGCTATAAAATGCTTAGTACTATTTAAGTGACAGGACATACGAGATACAATGAGTGCGTAAGAGGGGTGTGGGGTGGGGTAAAGGGGGAGGCTAGTCAGAGTCTAGGTGAACTCTGTGAGAACAAGGTGAGTCTTGAGTCTTCTCTCACCACCGGCTCCCCTCGTCCACCGCAGGCGCTGTCCACGGACTCGGTGGAGAGGCTCCCGGTCTACAACAAGACGGCCCTGAGGAACTACAAGGTGAGCCAGGAGGCGGACGACTGGTGCGTTCCCAGTAAGGAGCCCCTTGACATGCTCAAGTACAAGAACCCCAAGTGAGGGCCCCCCCCCCACCAGTCCTCTCCGCCCCCCCGGCTGGCGTGCGGCCGGCGTGCGGCCTCCACCTCCATGACATTCGCCGGGGCCCCTCAGCCATCCTGAGGGCCGGCCTCCCAGTGTTCTGTTTCTACTGGTTTCTAGGGAGATGCATGCCCGTTCCCAGTTTGATGTCCAGTGCCTTTCGGTTCTGTGGATTCCGGAGAGTTCTCCATGAAGACCAAAGACTTGTGTGGAACCAAAGGAACAAAAGGAGGCCCTGTTTTTAAGGGAACCTCTGTTTGACCCTTTGACCCCTCCCTCTCTTGTGGGGACTGTGGTTGTAGTGTCCCCCCCCCCCCGCCGCCCAGGTGAACCGCATCCTCGGGGGGGTTGTGTGTGTAGAGCTCTGTGATTGGTTGAGCCCTTAATAGATCGGAATAGACTGATGATGACACAAAGTAAAGAATAGCTCTAAGTATTTTATTTCAAGATACCTCTTGAAACGTACATTCGCTGATCTCATGTGATGGTGATTTAGACCGGGACACAAGCAGTTGTGTGCAGCACAATTAAAAAATCCTCATAAATATCATTATGAGGATATTATGAGTACTTGAAAATATTAACCCAGCCTGTTTAAATGTTCAGTAGCTCTTTCAAGTGCCATAGCTTGAAGTACACGTCTTTAATGACGGTGGGAAACTTTGGAAATTGAACTGCAAAAGCTAAACGTAACACTTTGTGGTCAGTCAAAGGTCTATCTTATCCAGCAGAGTTCTGCTACGTGTTTGCTGTTCAGCCCATGAACATCACCTCACTGTAATGACCTGTTGAATCTTTACATTAACGTGTACTCTGTCCCCAGCTGAGCCCTCTCGACCCGGATCAACTATTAACTCAAATGCCTCTGGTTACTATTTCCTAGAGATACGCTACAAAGAAGATTACATTGATAGATCTACAGACACCCAAATCTATGGCATTGTATTTGTTCCATGTTCAACCAAGTTGATAAGGTATATATGGTCCGAGAGACTCTCATGATGTAGCAAAGTGTCTTTCTTCCGGGAGATTCTAGTTCTAGCTCGCTGTGTAACAATGTGGCCCATCTCAAATCAACACGTCGCTCATTTCAATTTTTTTTTTCCTGTATTTTTTTTAGACTTCACTGTACAATATTTTGCGGTTGCATTAATAGCGTAACGATTTTCAAGACAAAGTCCCATTTAATAAAACGGTTCCAGTGCAGAATAGCTCTCGTGATATTCTGGTGGGCGACCTTTGTAATACACAGACCAACCAGAGGGAGGAGGAGGAATAAGTTGGAGCTTCTGCTTCCCTGAATGCGTATTGAAACGTGTAGGGAAAGAAGGGTCAGGGCAAGACGCTCACACCACAACTGTTGATCCCCAGGGGATCACGTTCGGCATTACAGCAGCAAAGAACAAATATTGTAGAAACAAGAAAAGTGATATAAATGTGGTGCACACTGTGTTTAAATAGGACAGCCTGTACCCCAGTTCCTCTGCCCAGCCATATGGAGGGAGAGGGCAGAGGGGGCAGAGAATAGACCAGGAGTGGTTCCCCTGGGTCCGATTTCAGGGTTATAGGAGCTGGGGAGGTCCTGAACCTAAAGGCCAAGCTGTTCTGAACATGAAGATCTGCGTCTTTGAGTTCACGTCCCCCACCCCCCAGCATGTTTAGATCAAGTGTTGATCTGTGGTGAAAGTTTCCACTGCTTTGGATGTCTAGTCTCGTGCCACAGCCCACAGAAGATGGCTTATGTAACGTTGAAAAAGGATTGGAATGTGTTTGAATGTTTCTGTTCATATTTATGATTCACCCGTGTTCGGGGTGTCCAAGTGCACTGTGCACATGCTCTTTTGGTGTGTGTACAATGATGAGGGAACAATATGCAACGTGAGGGTCATTTTTAACTACAGTGCCAAATGCTCATCTTTGGGATGGGCTGACTGTGTGTGTGTGTGTTGTGTGTGTGTGTGTGTGTGTGTGTGTGTGTGTGTGTGTGTGTGGTGTGTGTGTGGTGTGTGTGTGTGTGTGTGTGTGTGTGTGTGTGTGTGTGGTGTGTGGTGTGTGTGTGGTAGAGAAAAGGATGAGAGAAAGTGAGAGAGGGGAAAGAGAGCTATAGACGGTAGTAGGCTCATGAACACAGTATCTCCCAGTAAGAGTCCACCTCCTCTTTTAGGAGTCATTGATCAAAGGTGTATACATTAAGATGATATCATGTGCTGCTTCAGTGATCCAACATTGTGTTTATCTGCTTTTGAAGATACCGGAGATCACGATGGATTTCCGTTAATGTCCTCTGTTGGTACAAATGATTGTAAACATCCACTGTGTGGTGGACAAAAGCTATTTAAATGAATGAATAAATAAATTAAAACAATTGTAAAGCGTACATTTATTCACTGTTGGTGGCATGCTGAAGCAAGCAGAACATCCTCTCTATCCTACGCTCTGTATATCTTAGAGCTGACAGTAGGAGTGAACAGATCCCCTCCTGAACTATTGGTTCGAGTTAAAGCAAATCTTTTGCATATCACAGTAAGAGCGTCTCGAAGCTCTGTTGCCGTACAAATCTGGGCCTCGAAAGCTTACTCAGTTACTCACTTTCAACGCCTAGAGAGGAAAATAAAATGCTAATTGAGGACAGGGAGTCACTAGGGAGATTCTACATACGGAGATGACTACGGATGGAGTGGTGGTGGTGGTGGTGGTGGTGGGGTTGGTGATGATGGTGGATGTGGTGGCGATGATGGTGATGTGTGTGGTGTTGGCGGTGGAGTTGATAGTGGTTGTCGATGTAGTCGTGGTGGTGGTGGTGGTGGTGGTGACGGATGGGATGAGGGGGGTGGTGGTGGTGGTGGGGTTGGTGATGATGGTGGATGTGGTGGGGTTGGTGGCGATGATGGTGATGGGTGTGGTGTTGGCGGTAGAGTTGATGGTGGAGGTGGTTGTCGATGTAGTCGTGGTGGTGGTGGCGGTGGTGACGGATGAGATGAGGGGGTGTTGGTGGTGGTGATGTTTGTTGTGGGAGCGTTGGCCATGGCGTTGGGGTTGGTGTTGGCTGTGGGTGTGGGTGTGGGTGCAGGGATTAAGATGCATTGATGTTTGTTAGTATTCCGCATCCCGCCATCGTCACACTCGATCTTCTTAAGGTTCTGTCTCTCCAGCTCCTCCCTTCTCCTCCCCCTGCCCTGGTCTAGTTCAGAACCCCCAAAAAAAACATAAGAAACATAAAACAAGGAAGCCCAGATGGAGTTAAACATGCTTAACGATGTCTATGATCAGATATTCTGTTTAGGATTCACTGCCGGCGTCTCTCTAGTGAAGCTGTCATTGAATCTTCGCACTTCATCAGAGAACCATAAAGCGATGAAATGATCCATTAGTACGCTTACTTATGCTACAAATCCTCATAAAACCAATGATTTACGATTGTGTTTGTGTTGTTTGTGCTACCAGATAAGAATATCTGGTACCTCTGTACACAGAATCCCCTTGTTTATGGAGCAGTGAGGTGCAGCCGACCCAATAACTGTTTATCATTTTATAATAGTATTCATATTAAGTCTGTATTAGACTGATAATAAAAGTCAACAGACAAATATTATAAAAAAAACAACTTTCATTTGGTTTTGTATGTGCAAAAATCTGTAATAGAGAATTCAGTTCTGCGTCACCGAATCACAACAGTTCTGATGCCAGCGTTCAGTCCACTGTCTGCCGTCGTACATATGATCATCAGGGGATTTTGCAGACACTTTTATCCAAAGCGACTTACAACTATTCATGCACACATTCACAAACCGACGGCGGAGTCAACCATGCAAGGCGACAGCCAGCTCGTCAGGAGCAGTCAGTGTGAGGGTGTCTTGCTCAGGGACAACTTAACACTAGGATGGAGCCGGGGGTCGAACTAGCAACCTTCCGGTGACCAGCCGACCCCGCTCTACCGCCTGAGCTACTATCGCACCGGGACGGTCAATACTGAGGACTAACAAGCAGCATCTCACCTTCCAACGGTCGGTTATGCCGTTCCGTCCTCCTCAGATCAACATCCTCACGTTTACCTTTTTATTATCTAGTGAACCATCCAGGAACCATCACTTTGATGCCCTTAGAGCTGAGTATATGACAGGGGTCAGCAACCTTTTCAACATGCAGTGCCAGTTTTGCATTTTCTCCTTAATGAGTGTGCCTTAAGCAACAATATATTAAATATCAAGCTGAATTACGACACAGCGACCAAAAACAATTCCAGAAGTCCTGGAATTGTATTATTTCGATATAGTCCACAATCATAAATTAACATTTTAAATTTTATTTTTGTTGTTATATTTGCAACATGGGCTTACATATTATGATTATGTCCCATCTTAAAACAACACTTTCAGAAACTCATTCAAAAACACATTTTCACTGTGAGAAATGTAAAAAACGAGAATATATGAGAGTGTTGGAACCATCCACATCAATATCTTTACGACATGTACAGCTTAGCAAAACCATGTGAAGGCGATGCATACAGGCCACTTGCAACAATATTCTAAATATTTTCTTCTCTATTACTCACAACATAGGTTTAGGCTTAAAACTATTAATTGATCCCATTTCAGAACACTGCTTTCAGTAACTCATTTAAACATATTTGCATTGGGAGGAAATACCCAAAACAGAATAAAGTGCAAAAATTCGGTAGTAATGATTATGCTGTCGCATTGTGCAGTGATTTAAAAAAAAAAGAAAAGAAAAAAGTGTGCCAAAGATTATGCTGCCACGTGCCGGTGGTGGCACGCGTGCCTAGGGTTGCCGACCTCTGGTTCTCCTACATTGTAGGAGGACTGGGGGATACATGATGCATCAGAATACTGTCCCCCCAAAAGGGGTCCAGCGAACAGAGATGGACAGAGCTGGGCCTGGCTCTCCGTCTCGTGGGACTCATGGAAATAATAGAGCATCGGGTCAGGAGTTAGTGAATAGACAGTAGAGTAGCTAATTAGGGGACAAGACTTTTAGATTTGGGTTTTTTTATCGAGCATTTTATTGCCAATACTGGCTTTAATACTAGACTTAGAATCGAATTATTTATCTCTGCAAATTGGTCAATGTTAGCCTGAAAGAGGCATGAGGTCGAGGAAAAGGCCCCAGCTAAGAGCAAAAACACACACATTCATTATCATATATATATATATAATATTATATATATATATATATTATATATATATATATAAATATATATATATATATAATATATATATATAATATAATATAATAATATAATATAATATAACGTTTTGAAAACCTAAAATTGAATTTGTCTACTGTACTTTTCCATGGACACTGGATACATTTTCGTGTTGAAAAATTAATCTACTGAAATTGAGTTGACTATTAATATATCTGTAAAGTATATTAATGAAGTGGTATTATACGTTATAAGTTGGTCTATAGCACAGAAACCACAGCCCTCTGCCACGGAAGCGCGCTTACAGCCTCCTACCACAAGATGGCGATGTAGGTCTGCTTTCCCAGACGCTGGCTGTGGTCCATAATGAGCTGCTGTGGGCCTCATGCACTTCAACAAACTCTGTTTATTAATCTGCCAGTATTATCTCAAAGACATATGTCAACTCCATCAATGGAAGATCGGACATATTCCGTCCTTTGTGCGGTGAAAGCATCCAAACAGGCCTGAAGACAGCTGGGCCAGGCTGTAGTCTTGACTTTGCTCTGAGCTTTACTCTCATGCTTTACTCTCGCTGACTCACTGGGAGAGAACTGCCCTCCAGGATTTCTGCCCGGTTTGCACTTTGCCTTCCTTGGGTAAATAAAAAGGAACTCTTATTTTCCCTTATAAGGCAATAGGGGGTATCTTAACCCATCAAAGAACATTCCCCTTCCCCTCCCATTAAGCGTCACCTCTAAACTATGCAGGGTACAACAACGCCCAGTTCTGGTCATCTCACATGTTTGTAATAGTTTTAAAGTTAGACGCGCCGCCGAATCCTGACGAGCAGCTACCGGCCGAGGGGGCGGGGTCTTGAGCGGCGGCTGGACGCCTATTGGCTGCTGAGGGCTGGGGACGGGACGGGGAAATTCAAGGAAAAGCCGAAGGATGTATGGATTTTCCTCGGCGTAACGGGACGAGGATATATTGGATGGTAAGCATCAGCAGCCCGATATGAACACGTTTGGATGACATTGTTTTTTTTTTAAAGACATTGTGATAGTTTGACAGAGAGAGAGACACACATTCGTTAACCTGTTCGGAGATACTTCTACCTTTCACGTTGCGTTTATTTTAAAATTAGTAACGATAAAACTTTTTAAAGGATTAGACTTCTGCCTGGATATGAACAATGCGGATGGACTGAACGTCTCACTGCTGAGAAGCTGCACTCCTGAGCTCGCTGTCGGATCCCATCATCGCTTCATCTGAAGCCGTTTGAAGCAGAAGAATCGCCTCGGATTATTATTCCTTCTTCAGAACAACCGATAACCACCAGCAACACAACAGAGACTCCAGCATGGCCGAACATGAGAGCCTGGAGTTCGGGAAGGCGGACTTCGTCCTGATGGACAACGTGTGCCTGGAAGACTTCATGGCCAACCTTAAACTCAGGTAAGAAGCGGGGGAACACGACCCTCCACCCCTCGGGTCCAAGCCGCCACAACCCGGGAGGAGTGTGGGGGGGGGAGGCATGTGGCTGGATGCAGAGCACATTACCGCGGAGATTACATTACAGGTTATCATTTATTAACATTGAACCGTTCCGCTAGAGGTGAGCGCTGGCTCGCTACAGGTGGGCTCCACGTCAGCTGATCAGAGTCGTTCGGCGTCTATCAACAGGTGACGTCTCATGCGTATCCTCCTCTCGTTTGATTGACGGGGGTGGGGACACACTGCATAATAATCCTTTAGAATAAACCTTTACATCGGCTTGTTTTGCAAGTCTTCTAAATACATGGGAGTTGGAAAGCTGATAAACGTACAAGCTACTTCCGTTTCACCTGAACCGATATTATGGCCTGGGCATCAGGCATTCCTAGGATGCTGAAAGCACTGCCACATGTGTCTGTTGTTGATCCAGGCTTTGTTTGAAAATACCTTATCAGTCTGGGATTCTTTGGAGCAGAAACAATTCAAACCAAAGAATTTCCCCCTGCCTTTTTCGACCATGAACACAGCTCCTTGTGTAAACAACTGGAATGGCCCAATCAAATCATGCTTTTGAATGAATGCAAAGGCCACAGCTTGTGCCACCATATCTGATTGGCTGACGGTCGAGAACCTACGGCTTTGCCCCCCCCCCCCCCCCCCCCCCCCTTCCTCCCGCTGTCACTCAACGGCCCGGTGGTACAATGGCCGACGGGTGCCAGCGTGTGGGTTTGGAGAAAGACCAGAACTCATTAGCATGTGCCCACATTCGCGCATGCTGCTGTGATATCAGAGCATCAGAGGGGTCAGGGTTGGCCTTGGTTGGTCTGGGGCGGTCTTTGTGGGTCTGGGGGGGTCTTGGTGGGTCTGGGAGAGGTCTTGGTTGGTCTGAGGGGGTCTTGGTGGGTCTGGGGGGGTCTTGGTGGGTCTGGGGGGGACTTGGTGGGTCTGGGGGGTCTTGGTTGGTCCGGGGGGTCTTGGTGGGTCTGGGGGGGGACTTGGCGGGTCTGGGGGAGTCTTGGTTGGTCTGGGGGGGGTCTTGGTTGTTCTGGGGGGGATCTGGGCTATGAGAGGCAAAGCAGTGACCCGGTTCTGTCTCAGAGCAGACTGGCCGAGTGGCGTGTGAGATTCTCTGCTGTAGGGAGAAGATGTTTCCAACCCAAATCCTTTTGAAGTGTAAAAACAGACAATAACCGCTATCTGTCCTGTCTGTCCGTCTGTCCACGTGTCCCTGGCAGACACTTTTAAACAACATGTCAGGCACGCTGAGTGATTCGTCGTTTAGAGAAGTAAACACTTTGGCTGAACGATGCGCACGGACTACTTTGACTACTGATTTGCATTGATTCACTGTTCCGTCTCGTTGCTAAAAGGCAGATCCGTCCAACCTTCCGGAGAATCCTCCGCTGTAGGGCTTGTGGTCTATGTTATTAGACGGGGGTCAGGGGACCAAGGGAATCAGAGAAAGGAGCTCGCTGCCCACCCTAACACATCCCTCTTCAGAACTGAAGGGACAACAACAACAGACAGAGTTCCTGTTTTGAGCTACCATCTGGTTCGGATTTGCCGGCGGTGGTTTCAGCACAGAGCGCGGTGTGGTCAGTGTCGGTTCTGTGGTGGAACTTGTTTTTCAACACAATAATGTATTCTGCACCTTCCCATCCCAGACCTCTACAGTATCGAACACGGTAATGCAGGACAGTTAGGCCCTGCTGGATGCAGGTCTACCTCTGGACCCGCTGATGGGATCCCATCGCCCCAGGGCACAGACCAGGGGTGACGAACACACAGTAGTCCCAGCTTGTGCCTTGGGCCACGCCCACCCCGGGGGCCAAGCCCACCCCGGGGGCCAAGCCCACCCCGGGGGCCAAGCCCACCCCGGGGCGCGGTCCTGTTGGCGGTCTACTGCTTTGCTGAACGGCGGAGGCCGCTGAAACAGGAAACGTGAAACATGAAGCTCCTTCTTCAGAACCCTTCTGGGGTGGGGCTTCCCCTGAGCCCCGCCCACTTTAGGTGGGTCGTTACAACGTGTCCCCGCTGAGCAGAAACAGTGAGCGGCTCACTACACTGAGATGCCAAACTAACACTCAGAGGTGCTCCCTCTGACTGACTCCCGCTGAGCGGCCAAACTCGCCTTCCGAGACGCTCTCACTGAGCGGCTCGCTCCACTGAACGGCCAAACTAACCTGCCCTGGATAAACACTCCAGACACTTTCCCTTTTTCGTGCTGGTGCGTTTGTGATCCTGCAGCGTGTGTGTCGACGTACCAGTGTGCGTCTGCGTACGAGTGTGTGTGTGATTGGTATTTGCTGAGGGCATGACCCACCGTGTGTGTGTGTGTGTGTGTGTGTGTGTGTGTGTGTGTGTGTGTGTGTGTGTGTGTGTGTGTGTGTGTGTGTGTGTGTGTGTGTGTGTGTGTGTGTGTGTGTGTGTGTGTGTGTGTGTGTGTGTGTGTGTGAGTAGAGTGTCTGTATGCGTGTGTGTAGGCGTGCCGGCACCCCAAGCTAGCATAAGGTACATGCCGCCTCCCTTGTGTAGTTTTTCAACAGAGAGCCGTCACTGGTTCCCACCCCTCTGAACTCTCCTGGGTGCGCTCTGCTGTGGGAACCCGGACTGGGAAGTGATGGGCCGCCATGTTGAGCTGCTGACCGAGGGCGAGTTCCCAGTGACTGCAGAGAGGAGTCGTTCTGCCCCTCACTTTATTTGGCCGGCGTGTTGGCAGCCGACTTTACTTTGTTTGGACTGGAGGCTGAGGTCTGTGGGGGAGCTGGGGCCCTCGGAGGCTCCTGAAATAGACAGCAGGGGCCGATGCCAGCTGGTTCCTGGAGATGCTGGGTGGACTGGAGGTCAGGCTGCAATCCTGCGGCGGTATCGGGAATCTGTCTCTGCTCCCATTGGTCGGACGGTTGCCGTCAACGATTGGCCTTGAACTTTGGCTCTTTTCTTTTTCATATTCTTTTTATATTTTTATATTTATCGTTTTATTTCATAAGATGCAATTCTAGGGATGGGTTTTTGGAAGTATCTTCCCTTTCTCGGGCGGGGTTGTCCTCTGCTCGGCCACAGAGAGGAGGAGGAGGAGGAGGAGGAGGAGCTGAGGTTCCTCTCTCCAACCACCGCTATTCCTGACTCTCTGCGTCGCTAAATGAAGACGATGGACGCAGAGGGAACGCAGCGGTCCTGAGTTCTCAAGGAGCACAGCCATGTCACGCGCTCATGTCCTGGATGTTGTGCTGTGTCTCCATTGTGGCAAGCGTGATGACACCGGACCTGTTCCCCGAACGCTGGGGTTTTCCTGCCCATCGGAATCCAGAGGGAATAATGAACAGAAGTGGGAAAACCGCCTGTTCTCCTTTCTTTTGCGAGGCATCTTTTAATCCTTATTCGACCCTTCCCATAAACTGGCATCTCATGATACTCAAATGCAATATAAGCCAAGTGTGTGTGTTTTTCGGTGCGTGTGCAAGCGTGTGTGTGTGTGTGTGTGTGTGTGTGTGTGTGTGTGTGTGTGTGTGGGAGCGTGCGTGCGTGCGTGTGTGTGTTTGTGTGCCTGGTGAGCCCCTCTGTGTGTCCTTCCACCATAAGGACTTTGACCCCTGACCCTGGCATTGCTTCTAAAGGAGGGGAGGAGGATTTGGGACAGGAAGTCTCTAATAATACGGACCCGGCACGCTGGCTGCCTTTCCCATCGGCATTTCCGTGCCTTTAGTCCTCACATTTCACCACTTCCTGCTTCTCCTCCTGTGCCAGCCAATCACAGAGCCCTATGTGTTTAGAACCGTAAACTGACCCCGTCAGGATGTTATCCTTGGTCGATTTGGCGTTTTATCTATTTTTTGATTGATTCACGAATCTGGCTTTTGTTTTGTTTTATGTATTCTGATGTCGCGTGCGTTTCGATAGGTGTGTTCTTTCAATACTTTGTGCAATGCTTTGTGCACATTTTCTCATACTCTCTCTCTCTCACTCTCTCTAACTCTCTCTCGCTCTCACTCTCTCTCTCTCTCACTCTCTCACTCTCTCAAACATAAAACATTCTGTTTTTAATTGCACAGTAAATACAAAGGGCAAAGTGCACGTAGCGCTCAGGTGAAAGGTCACCAGTAAATGGAGATCTAATCTCTTGCACCGAATATTCACATTAGAAAATGTATGTAAATCCAAAATGTCAGCTACACAAATCATCCTCCGCCAACTCCCACCCTCCGTGTTGTCTATTGTTGTGTTGTTTTTCTTTTTTTTTTCCTTTTGTTTGAGTTTCTGCACTGTCTGTATGTATTCCTTTTTTGTAAAGCGTCTTGGAGTGTTTAGAAAAGTGCTTTATAATACTGATTTATTATTATTATTATTATTATTATTATTATTATTATTATTATTATTATTATTATATGAAGATGTGAGCAAATCCAGTTCAGCGACCAAGACAGCTAAAGCCCTGGATCCGCTGCTCTGGTGGTCGGAGACCTCCTGAGCCCTGACCTCTAGCCAAGGTAACCCACCTGACCCCTGACCTGTAACACAGGGTCAACCCATAGGACCCTTTGACCTGTAGCATAGGGTCACCCACCTGACCCCTGGCCTGTAACACAGGGTCAACCCATAGGACCCTTTGACCTGTAACATAGGGTGACCCACCTGACCCCTGGCCTGTAACACCGGGTCAACCCATAGGACCCTTTGACCTGTAGCAGGGAGCCAGCAGCAGGTACTTCTATTGGAGGGTGTTCTTCGAAGTCTTTTTTTATAAGAAAGCTGAAAACAGGGTTTTAAATGACAAGCTAGTCCCATCGTTTTTCAGTTGCAGCCTTCCCTTTTTTTTTTGGCTCAATACTGTTCTTCAACAACCTTCGTAAACCTTGCATGTCGTCTGTCGTCTGTCCCTGGGCTTGTGTGTATCTACTCTCTGAAAAATAAAATCATCTGGCCTCCACCTGAATGACCCGGATGCTGCTTAATGAGGATTATTTTAGAACTTTCTTCCTGTTGGCACTTACTGTGTGTTTTGAATGATAAGAAAGCACCGCACACACACACACACACACACACACACACACACACACACACACACACTGAGGAAGTATTTAGTGAGCTTTCCTTGGTTGTGTAACCATGGAGAACAGATACGGGTCTGTTTTGGAGTGAAGCTTCACCTCTGTTCGTTTGAAGTCTCTCTCTCTCTCTCTCTCTCTCTCTCTCTCTTCTCTCTTCTCTCTCTTCTCTCTCTTCTCTCTCTTCTCTCTCTTCTCTCTCTCTCTTCTCCCCCGACACCAGCACTCTCTCTCTTCTCCCCCGACACCAGCACACCTCTGGAATGGTCCGTCTCGCTCTCCGGGGAACCGCCTCAGCGCTCATGCGCTCTCATCCGCGCTCGTGCGCTCCTCCCCACGGACTAAAGAGTCCAGTCTCGCCACAAGAATTTTCATTCGACCCAGTGTAATCTGAAACACATTACTCGCTTCCATAAAGTGTGTTCTCCCCCACCCCCCCTCTCAAGTCGGTTCCCCAGCAGACGCCGCGTTGGCAGGCGGGGGTCACTGGCAGGCCGTCCAACCCACCTCCCCTACCCACTGCCTCTCCCCCCCCCCCCCCCCCGCCCCCTCCTTGCCCCGTGTGCTTTCTCTCTTTCGCTGAAAGCCTCTCAGACCGACTCCGTTGTGGTTCTATTTTTTAGGGGGAGGTAAGACAGAAGCGTGAGGGAGCATGTTCTTCCAGAGCCGGGTTCTCGCTTCCGGGCGTCCGCGGGGAGGTGGGCGGGCGCGAGGGGCTGGTCTCTCCAAACCCCTTGTTGTTCTCAGGAGTCTGAGGTCCTGTTTTGGCTGTCGGGGTAACGTCTGGTCCTGCGGACGATCGTAAGTCTGTCGGCGCTGAGGCTCTGTTGTCCTCCTACGGAGTCACCCAGTTAACCCCCCTTACCCCCCCACCCTTTCCTGCTGCCCCCCCCCCCCCGCCTCAACATCCATACTCAATGATCGGCTTGTTTACAAAGAGAGGGCGTGGTCCTTTTCCTCCAATAACCACCTTGCGATCCCAAATTGTGTGTGTGTGCGTGTGCGTGATAGAGTTGTAGGGGGGTGTCCCCTGTCACAAGGCGGTGTGATGTCACACTCCACATTCTCTGTTCTTTTGTGTCTCGACCACCTGGTCTAGCCCCCCCCCCCCCTTCTCTGTTACCGTGGGAGATGGCTGCTTACTCACGTTCACAGCCATTGAACACACACCACACACACACACACACACACACACACACACAACACACACACACACAACACACACACACACACACACACCACACACACACACACACACACACACACACACACACCACACACACACACACCTATCCTTTATTACACCCCTACCCTTCGCTACACACACACAACTTGTGTACACAAGCTCACAGGATTATAGAGGATATCTATTTCTATGCCCGTGGACCAGAGAGTTCTGTCTTGGTATAGATCTGGATTCTTCCTTCCCAACTTTCTGCTTCTCAGCCGTCTGCCTGTCTTTGCACTTTCCCTCTATTTCAGTTCTTGGTTTCCCCCTATTGGAGTAATTGCTATTCCCAATTGGGAGGGGGTGTGTGTGTGTCTGTGTGTCTTGTGTCTGTGTGTGTATGTGAGTCATGTCTGGTTCTGCTGGCCTCTTTGTCTGACACCCTCTGGTCTTCCCTGCTGGCCGCTGCTAAAGTGCAAACAGGTTTTGCAGAAGCCCGGCAGTCATGTCCAAGAACTGCTCTGTACAAACCTCCCACCCTCCCTCCCTCCCTCCCTCCCTCCCCCCTCCTCCTCCCCCCTCCTCTCCCTCACCGCCTCCCTCTCCTCCCTCCATACTGCCTCCCTCCCTCACTGCCTCCCTCCCTCATTTCCTCCCCCGCTCACTGCCTGCCTCCCTCCCTCCCTCCCTCACACTCACCAGAAGGTCTTGTTATTAAATTTACGGTTATTTGACCCCAAGGGATTCTCTCTCTTTTAGAAAGAAAGAAAAACAACAATATATCGCTATCGGTACAGTAAGGACGATCATAGAACCAAGTGCCAGGCAAGCGCTAACAATCGCTAGGATAACCCATTCCCCGTGTGCACTAAGGATAGGATGCTAGGATAAGATGCTACATAATGCTAAGTACAATTTTTAAGTGCAAGAACGTACAACACACAATAAGTGTGTTCAATTAAGTGCCAGGATGTACAACATACAATAAGTGCGTACATCAAGTGCCAGGATGTACAACATACAATAAGTGCGTACATTAAGTGCCAGGATGTACAACATGCAATAAGTGCGTACATTAAGTGCCAGGATGTACAACACACAATAAGTGTGTTCAATTAGGTGCCAGGACGCACATCATACAATAAGTGTGTACATTAGATGTCAGTCTATGCCATACATGGCGTGGCCTCTGGTTTCAAACCAGCATGGTCCTCTTGTTAGAGAACATGTTGTTAACCAAACCCATTTGCGTTCACAGACCAACACGCCAGCTGGGTGTCATCGTACAGCGATGAGGTAGTTTGCTTGCTCACGTTCAGTCACTACTTAATGTGCATTACGGACTTGATACCAAACCACTGGTTTGGCATGAATGAGATGACGAGCTTTGACATGAATGAGGAAACCTTTCCTCGTTCATGTCTGACTGCTTCTGTCATTTCTGTCAGAACCTGCCGAGCCGTCTGGTTAATCCTGACCGGTCGCATGCCTACCTCCGGCTGTGTGGTTGTCAGGGCGCACCCCCATGCCTGTTTGTCCTCATGCCTTCCTTAGTTGCGATCAGAGATCGGTTTATGTTTTCCTTTAACTCCTGAAACCATCACCTGGTTCTGGTTTGTCTTGTCAGGTTTTAGATGACATGAGGAGAAGCCAAACAGGGATTTAATGTTAACCGCTACTAACCTTACCCTTAACTCGGCGGGATGCTCAGACAGCTGGACAAGGTGTATCAGTAAAATACAAAATAACTCTTCAGTGTCTAAACTACAGGTTAATCACAATTAGGGCATTTTGCATACGCTTTTATCCAAAGCGACCTACATCGGTTAATACACACATAGACACACCGACGGCAGAGTCAACCGTGCAAGGCGACAGCCAGCTCGTCAGGAGCAGTTAAGTGTCTAGCTAATGACTTCAATGTTGACTTCAATGTTGTTTTAAAGTCATGCGTTTTGGAGTTTAAAAGTGTCTTTCTTTCATACCATGCATCCGGACGATATCAAAGACTCCTCCTGACATGCCAACACAGTAGGGTCATGTTGACCTAGCGTGTTGCTCCCAGCAGCTACTATCTTAGTTCACTTCTGACCTCGGAGTAATGTTTGCCTAGGACTGGCTGGAGGGAGAACCGCCTTCACACTCTCTCAGTGGAAGAGGACCCCCCCCCCAGTCAGTCGGTCTTGGACCTTAGTGAACAGTTTCTAAGTGAGTAGGGGGCTCGCTAACCGCAGAGCTGCAGCGAGCTTCCATCTCTGGATGTAGAGTGGGCATCAATGGGTGACACAGGGTACCGTAGAGGTACTGTACCCTCAGAGGTACAGTAGGGTTATTATACTCTACAGGGTGACACGATATACTGGGACGTTCCCCCCCCCCCCCCCCGCGCAGTAATTGCAGTGTTTTTGACGCTTAGCAGTATCTGTAATCGGCCGAGTGGAAATGCTACCCGCCGTGTTTGGCAGAGCTTGAGTCTGGGTGTCTCGTGTTCAGGAGGGATTGAGGTGAAGGTTAGTTTGACGTGGAGGGCTTCTGGTACTGGGATGGTGAACAGAAGTCCTGTTCTCCCTGGCATCAGTGGTCCTTGTGTTGGGCTCTGGGCCGGTCAGACCAGACCAGCCTCCCTTTGGAGGCTGGGCCGTGGAAAACCTCCAGGAAGACCGTTTTCCCTGCTCCCCTGGTTTGAGGTTCAGGGGTTCACTTTAAGTTTGAGGTTTAGCAGACCTTTGCTTCACCCCTCTTGTCGGGTCGGGGGAAGAGTGCGGTCATTTAAACATTTAGTGCACCGCAGACAATCGAAGGGAAATCAAAAAAGTATTTTTAGTATTTTTGCATTTTATTGTGTATAATTGAGAGATTTATTGAAGTCCCATAAGTGAAGGGTGATCCATGCTTTACGATCTGGAGGTGAAGCTCAGACTTACCACCGTCACTCTAAAGCGACGGTCACAGCACAGTGCTGGTAATAAACAGGTCACAGAGATAACTTATCTCTACACTTCTTTGAATGGTGGATCCAGATCTAGTTCACGGTAGTAAAGGACTGTACACACACACACACACCCACTGCTGTGTCTCCTCCACTGAGTTAAAACACACGTTGTAACCCGAGGAATCGTTGAGGAATACAATGCCTTCGTACTCCATTCAGAGGAACAATGTGCTTCCAGTCCAGAGTTGGAATGGAGCCATGGATGACGACAGAAGCTCTGGTGCAGAATGCCCTTCCTGACCGGCCTTCGCTGCCACCGCGGACACTTCAGATCAAATGAGGGTGTAATACCATAAAGATATCAGGTTCAATTTAGATACTCATTCCAGAGCAGCTTTGAGGTGACACTTCTCTTTCATGTTCTCCATTTCAACACCTTTTTCCTGATTTCAGTTGGCTATACCTGCCTCCCTGGATTCTGTCTGTCTGCCTGTCTGTCTGTCATTTTGTTTGTCATTTAGTTTCTTGCCCTGGAAACCCCAGGCAGTGGTATCCTGTTAAATGACGGGTTTTTTTTTTTTTTAAATCATCGCTGTCTGAACGTTAGCTAGGTCATATTTGTTTTTTAACACAACAGGTCAATTCCCGACGCGTGGTGTAAGGCTGAGTTGAGGTAGTGAGGTAGTTGGTTCCAGAGTGGTGATGTCGTCCATCGAGCCGCAGGCCTGACAGGGCGATACGCCTGGGAGTGTGTATCCTGGTAGCAGACTGCCACTGTGCGCTCCCCTCCCTCCCCAGCCAACCACCAACTACCAACCACCAACCAAATAACCAACGGAAGGCCCCGCCCCAGAGGCCTGGAGACAGCGGTTACGCTGACTGTAATTCACAGCTGAGCCCTGTGTGTGTGTGTGTGTGTGTGTGTGTGTGTGTGTGTGTGTGTGTGTGTGTGTGTGTGTGTGTGTGTGTGTGTGTGTGTGTGTGTGTGTGTGTGTGTGTGTGTGTGTGTGTGTGTGTGGGGGGGTATTTTGGATATAACCAAAAATCCCTAACCAATTGCAAATGTTACGGTCGGCCGTGAGGATCAAACATTTGCATCTAAAAATGTCTCTGAAGTAAAAAGGACCCAACATGATGACGTGTGTGTGTGAGAGAGAGAATGTGCCTTAGGTTACACTGTGTGTGTGAGTAAGGTTGTGGTGCGGGCCGACAAGTGAGTTTAACTATGCTCTCTCCCTCCCTTCCTGGGAGAGAGAGAGAGAGGGAGGAAGGAGAGGGGGGGGAGGAGACGGAGGGAGGGAGGAAGGAGAGGGAGGGGGAGGAGACGGAACGGAGGGAGGGAGGAGAGGGAGGAGGGGGGGGAGGAGAGGGAGGGGGAAGGAAGGAGAGGGAGGGGGAGAGGAGAGGGAGGGAGGGAGAAAGGAAAGGGAGGGGGGAGGAGACGGACGGAGGGAGGAAGGAGAGGAAGGGAGGGAGGGAGAAAGGAGAGGAAGGGAGGGAGTGGTCCTTAATGCTCTGTAGTACGCTCCAAACCAAGGCCTTAAATATCTGCCCTTTAAACCAAGTGCCTAAATTTGCTTCAAACTAGTTTCAGCCTACATTTGGTTGCCGTTTACATTTGTGATACCATCTTGATGTAATTCAAGACGCCAGTTCTGTTCTGTAATCATTAATGTTTAATTCCCCTTTATTCGAATCAAACTGTATGAGCCCAGTGTACAACAATAGGGTTAAAGTGCTGACGTGGGCTCATGGGCAGAGCTAACCCTGCAAAAGTTCTCTCTCTCCGCTGACATCATGAGCTGACAAACCAAACATCTCTAATCTCTAATCTCTGAGCTGCGGTTTTCTTAATCCATCTGAATGAGAGTGGAACAGATGGAGCCTCTGGTGTGATCTGTGTGATGCTGACGTGCTCCCACTGATTGGTTTCACTGATATCATCATTGCCAAAACAAAACCCATTCACTCTTCTTCACCGCCAGTCTCTCGCTTTCCTACTCTCTCTCCCTCCCTCTCTCCGTCTATCTCTCTCTTTTTGTCTCTGTAGTCTCTGTTTTTCTCTGTGTTCTCTCTCTCTCTGCCCCTTTGTTTTTCTCTCGCTCTCTCTCTGTCTGTCTCTCTCTCTGTCTGTCTCTCTCTGTCTCTGTCTCTCTCTCTGTCTCTCTCTGTCTCTTTCACTCTCGCTCGCTCTCTCTCTCTGTCTCTGTCTCTGTCTCTCTCTCTGTCTCTCTCTCTGTCTGTCTCTCTCCGTCTCTTTCGCTCTTGCTTGCTCACTCTGTCTCTGTCTCTCTCTCTCTCTGTCTGTCTGTCTGTCTGTCTGTCTGTCTGTCTGTCTGTCTGTCTGTCTGTCTGTCTGTCTGTCTGTCTGTCTGTCTGTCTGTCCTGTCTGTCTCTGTCTCTGTCTCTGTCTCTGTGTCTCTGTCTCTCTCTGTCTGTCTCTGTCTCTGTCTCTCTCTGTCTCTGTCTCTGTCTCTGTCCTCTGTCTCTCTCTGTCTTTGCCTCTGTCTCTGTCTCTGTCTTTCTGTCATCATCAGGTGATGGTGGAGGATCAAGCCATCCTCAGTCATACGCCGTGTCTCTAAAGGCTCAGGGTTTGGAAAGCCCCTCCAAGAGCTCTGTCTCGTCCCGCACACTGCTGGTTTGTTTTGTCCCAGTCTGGAGAGAAGTGGTTAACTTCTCTGGGTCCCAGTCAGGTGTTATTTGTGGAGGGCTTGCATCATGTCTGGACTCATTCAGTGTGGGAGGAAAAGTGTGGGAAATCCCAATGAGGAAATTGCATCGCAATGTTGAAGGTTAACGCACAAACCTACATTCTCCCCGGAGCATTCATTGTCCAACGAAGTAGAATTTCAGTTCTGTCTCCATGCTCCACTATACCGTGTCCATCCATGACAGAAACTAGATCCTATTCCCTAAAAAGGGATCAGAACTCCATCCACCTACTGTATTTGTAAATGATCGCTCTGCTTTATTCAACATTGTGGGGTGAATACGGTGTCTTTTGTCTCAGGAGGATTGTGCGTCTCCCGTATTGTCCTGTCCAGTCGCTCACCTGAATGGATCTTTTGTTGAGTGTGTGTGTGTGTGCAGCATTAAGCTTCTCCGCTAAACACTGTGGCTTCAACCCCCGGCATCAGATACAGTATCACGGACAAAACACTCTACGTCTCCTCAGTGACGACAACGTTGAGGACCTCTTGAATTCCCCTTTACATTCAACAATGGCTCTCCAACGCTGGCTGTCAGGAGAACCCCCCCCCCCCCCATGCAAACTCAGCTGATCTGACTACTGCTGAAGAAGCACTCGGCACATATGCAGTGGGCATCTCTCTCTCTCTCTCTCTCTCTCTCTCTCTCTCTCTCTCTCTCTCTCTCTCTCTCTCTCTCTCTCTCTCTCTCTCTCTCTCTCTCTCTCTCTCTCTCTCTCTCTCTCTCTCTCTCTCTCTCTCTCTCTCTCTCTCTCTCTCTCTCTCTCTCTCTCTCTCTCTCTCTCTCTCTCTCTCTCTCTCTCTCTCTCTCTCTCTCTCTCTCTGAGGGGCCAGGTGACGGTGGTGTTATCGAACAAAGACTGTCGATTGACATCAGAACAATGGAGCCAGCCCACAGCAGCTTCTCTTCTTGCTGGCTGGCGGTGCTGGTGGTGGTGCTGGTGCTGGTGTTGAGAGCTACAATGGCCCTTATTATGGACGGGTGAAGGAGGCTATCATAGCGGGCTTTCTCGCTGACACAAATGACGCTGCATTCCATTCGCTCCACCTGTGGGAGTCTTTAACGCCACCTTCGATGAGACACACCAACCTCATCATTGAGGGGTGGAGGAGTTACACCAACCTCAACACAGAGAGTTGGAGGAGTTACACCAACCTCAACACAGAGAGTTGGAGGAGTTACACCAACCTCAACACAGAGAGTTGGAGGAGTTACACCAACCTCAACACAGAGAGTTGGAGGAGTTACACCAACCTCAACACAGAGAGTTGGAGGAGTTACACCAACCACAACATTGAGGGTTGGCTGAGTTCCGGTGCTCGGATGTGACTCTGACTGAGTGCTGGGAACCAATCAATAGTTAATCAGCGCAGAGTGTTGGCTAAGGCTGCGCCATGCGGGCAGAAGTCGACTCTGAGGAGTTGGGAATGAAGGCCAGCAGCATGTTTGACAGCGAACGCCTCCTCTACCCTCCTCTGTTGTGCTGGCCGCTGAACCATCGTCCTCAGAATAATGGCACCAGTTCTGGCCGGCGATGAACGAGCCAGACCCCCGATGGATATCGGACCGTGTTGGCCGTGACGGCGGGCGGTGAGGGTCATTGTTCAGCAGTGATGCTCGCTGAGCTGTGTTCACTGCTCACAGGCCTGGTCGCAGACACACACACGCACGCGCCGCCGCCGCCCAGAGATCCGTGTCTGCCTGTCGTTGGCATGGAGACATGGGAACACACACACACACACACACACACACACACACACACACACACACACACACACACACACACACACACACACACACACACACACACACACACACACACACACACACACACACACACACACACACACACACACACACACACACACACACACACACACACACACACACACACACACACACACAGGTGGCATGTATCTGTTACTAATTGATGAGCGTAAGGGCCACAGCTGCCCAGCGAGCTCCTGGTTATAATGACCGTGTTCGTGCCGCCTGCTGTTTACCAGGTGTGTGTGTGTGTGTGCGTGTGCGTGTGGCACACTTTGTGCAGTAGTGTTGCTGACCCACTTTCCCCCTCTGTCCTCTGCACACACACGCACGCAGCCACGCACGCAAGCCTACACACCCTCCTAGCCGTAGCGATCTACAGGCCTCCCTGCTTGTTTGTTGTTTTGGTTCCGGGTCCGAGAGCAGGCGGACAAACTGATAACATCGGAGGGCATCCGGTTTAAACCGGTTTCTTTGTTTATTTGTTTTATGTATTTATGGATTTATTAGCGGTATGAAATAACATGCCCGGGCCGGGTTCCCGACGAAGGGATCAGGACGTCGCGTTAGCGCAGATTAATGGATTACTCCGGTCAAGGATTCATTACACTTAGATTCACGTTTTGAAGGGCAGCACAATGATGTAGAATGGGCTGACGGTGGCGAGCAGCTGTTTACATCTTCAGCTCCGGCTCATAGCCTTGCTAAAAGCCCCGCTATTCTAAACCAGTGTTGGCTGTTTTGGATGGCATGGAGGACTGTGACTTTGCTACCCCTGAGTTGTTCCGATACCACCACCAGTATTGGAAACCCCGTCCGATACCATGCCTTTTAGGCAGGGTATTGACGAATGTACAAGTCTATGTGCTGATCCGATACCATGACTAGCTCATTTACTACACTGGCACATAACTACAAACGTACAAACGCATGCAGTGTAAGCTGCGTGCGTAAACGGTTGGAAGTGGAAAGTCAGAATGGGAAACGCGTCATCCCCGACCTACGTGCGTTTGAGCTTCCATGACGGAAAAAACGTGGAAAAACATCAACCTCCAGCTTCCAAATCGGAAAAAACATTTGTATAATGATACAAATGTATTATTATAATTATAGATTATAAATGTAAACGTTCTGAAGAAAAATATTCTCATTCATGTGTGAACCCAGTCCCCATATCTGATACCAGTGGATCCCTCTTTTTGCTGGCCTTGAGTCCTCGTAGTTGAGGTGTCTGCTCAGCCGAGCGATGACGACAGCTGAAAGGCTCTCTCCAGGTATTTCCAACCAATGGGAGTGTCTCATTAGGACTGTAAACATTTTTGCAACGTTGGGCTATTACAACACCTCCAAAGCGCATGGTCGCATGTTTCCACCGGCCCGGGTCTGACCAGCTGGGACCGGTCGGGCCAGACAGGTTCACTGCAGTAGCAGGCTTTGAAGCAGCTGTGGAGAAAGGAGCCATTCATCTTCAGGAAGCGGGGAGGAAGTGGGAGGAGGGGGAGGATTTCTCCCACTGGACAGACAGGCAGCCAAGCAGGTGGCTCCAGCCAAAGAAGACAGACAGGATGAAAGTGAAAAAGAGGAAAATAGTAATACTCTTCGTCCATATGGATGAGTGTTTCATAGAGGCAGAGATTCTAGTAGTTAGGGTGCTTGACTCCCAGCCAAACTATCCTTGGTTCAAACCCCACTGTCCCCAGTGCCCTTGGGCAAGACGCCTAACCCTACCTGCTCATGGATGAAGGATCCCTGCTGTTGCTCTGGATGAGTGCGTTCTCTAACGAGCACGGCTGATTGGCTCGCTGACTGCATCGTTTTGGCGGGCAGTTCCTCCTGGTCTCCGCAGAGATTTGAGTAGACCCCACACTAACGCTCTGCCTGAACGTGTTAGAGTTCCCTTCTTAGGACACCGTCATGAACGTAAACACAGCAGAATTCTGAGGAATCATGGGTGTTGGTAGGAAACCCCATGTGTTTGGAATAAAGCTCTGTTGAGTTTAGTGAGACGTTAGAAGTAAACAAGCAGCCTTTTGCTAAATGTTGAGCATATCTGTGCAATAAGCTGGTTTGGACAAAAGCATTGGACCATTGGACTTGAAAAGGAATTCAGTTTTGGATTCAGTATTCGCTTGTTTACACATGACATGTTTATTCATTATGTACTTCCTCTGACCTTTTTAATAATATAAAGTTCACATTGAAGGTTAGAATGCAAAACCACAACTCAGTTAGGTCAGATGGAAAATTGCTATCATTGCTGTCTTCGTGATCCCCAAGAGATGGAGGACTTGTTAATCAGGGGTTGATATTCAGTCATCAGTGATAATTGACTACTGCATAAATATGTCTGTATTAAGATAACGCCGGACCGATGGAAACAAAACCCATACTGGACGCAGCAGAGTCCGACTGCCCGCTGAGACTCTGGGTTCAATCTCCGATGTCCTCAGTCTAACTTCAGGTGCCCTTGGGCAAAAAGCCCTTTAACCCATCCCTGCTCCGCTCCTGGAAAAGAAAGCGAGAAATCACGACATGTGGCTTGGGGAAAAAAAAAGCATGAATCAATAGTTAACACTGCTTTTATTTTTCAAGTTCTAACTTTTGCTACTCCATCCTGACTACTATTGTTGCTTTTAATCTGATTCGACAGCCTCAACACATTAACACATTTGACATACTACACATTACATACATTCACAAATCAACCTATCATCGTTCAAAAACAAGAGCATGTGATCTTCCTGCTTCGGACATCGTTCACCATCCGCGTTCCTTCATGTGACGCATGCGTCTCTTGACCCATTCCTGGTTCTATCCATGTTAACCGAGTAATTTGTTCTGTTACGGTTGTGGCACATGTCCTACCTACGTTGTGGTTCAGTCCGTGTCAAGGCCTGGGGTGACCTTCTGGACTCTACATAGCCTCCTCCATTAACCCCCTCCCCTTACGCACTATATTGTACGTTTTACGTCCTGCCACCTAAAAATAGTACTTGGCATTGTGTACTAGTGTCTCATGTAGTGTCTCATTGGGGAATGGGTTAATCTAGCGATTGCTAGTGCTTGCCACCACACCCTCAGTGTAAATGTTGAGGTGCGCTGACCTAGTTCTTTCTCCGTCGGGCTCCAGGTTCGAGAAGGGGCGTATCTACTCCTACATCGGGGAGGTGGTGGTGTCGGTGAACCCGTACCGCGCCATGAACATCTACGGCCGCGACGCTGTGGAGCAGTACCGCAACCGCGAGCTGTACGAGCGCCCGCCGCACCTCTTCGCCATCGCTGACGCCGCCTACAAGGCCATGAAGAGGAGGAACAAGGACACCTGCATCGTCATCTCAGGTGACCCACCCCCCCCCCTCCCCCGATCATTAACCCTATACCCCCCAGGGGGGGTCGGGAGGGCGTTGGTCACAGGGAGGGAAGATTTTCTACCCGTAATCTAAACCACCACCCGCGTTTTTCACGAAAGTGCGTGTCTCTGGATGTGTGTGTGTGTGTGTGTGTCTGTGTCCGCCGTGTCTGTGTCTGTGTGTGTGTGTGTGTGTGTGTGTGTGTGTGTCATAATACCGTTCTAACATTCAACCCACATTGAAAAAATTTTCTGCCGTAGGTGGGATGTCAGTTTTGTCGTGTGTGTGTGTGTGTGTGTGTGTGTGTGTGTGTGTGTGTGTGTGTGTGTGTGTGTGTGTGTGTGTGTGTGTGTGTGTGTGTGTGTGTGTGTGTGTGTGTGTGTGTGTGTGTGTGTGTGTGTGTGTGTGTGTTCGGTTTTAAAGAAAACATTGAATGGCCAAGGGTTTCATGACATCATGGGCAACGCTGCGGTTACTGCAGCGCCACTCAGTGGTCAGAGAGGGAATTGCGCCTCTGACGGCCCTGACCGCAAACCTGGAAAACCCTGAAATAAAAACACATGATTAAAGGTTTATGTTTTCTATATAAGGCCAAGCTGAGTTAATGGCTCACACAGTGTTAAGACATTGCCTTATTGGACCAAGTAATTTGCTTTGGATTAAAGCGCCTTCTTAATGCTCTTAATGTGAGTGTAAATGTTAAACATTAAACAAATATTCAAGTGAACTTGATCATTACATGTTCAATACATGTTCTTAAAATATACCTTAATTCTGTTTTATTTGTGCTTGTTCAGGGGAGAGTGGAGCAGGGAAGACTGAGGCCAGCAAGTACATCATGCAGTACATCGCGGCCATTACCAACCCCAACCAGCGGGCCGAGGTCGAAAGGTGATGGTTAAGAGTACTATAATATTGGCACCGGCACTATAAAGCTGTTGATCTGATACTGTAATAAATTCACTTTCGCCGTCAATGATTCAACAGAGTAATCCGGGCACAACATCTCTATTATCCTTTGCCAATGACTGGAGAGTGATACTTTGTAGTTTATAACTTTACTGTGCACTGATATGACGTGAAACCTGCGATAGTGTTCGACTTCATCCAGGCCTCCACAAGGACTTTCTCTCCCAAAGGAATAAATTGAAATAAAGATCCAGTCGTGTAGTCATGTAATCAAAGATTGCTTGTCATACGTAAACCGTGCATTCACTAATTACTTATTCCAATCCAAACCCCCTGCTCAAAGCAGAAAGAGTTCTCGTTACATAATCCCTGCTACCACGGTTACCACGGTTACCATGGTTACTCTTATCTGAGGCCCTTTGAACCCAGCGGCCCCTCCCTCGCAGGACAGGGCTTTATGGGCGGCGGTGAACCGTCTGATACGAGGGCCAGAGGGTCAAAGGTCAGCCACGAGGCAGCGCGCCTGGGGCCCTCAACCTGTGGCCACTGCGCCCCGTAGTAGCGACGCAGGTTCGATTCCCACCCTGGTCCGAGGATACGATGTGTGAACCACGTCCACCTGCTCTCCCGTTCCTTTCCATGAAATCACAAAGAGCCCATCAAATACACTTTACTCATGCCTGTCCATAAACCGCATTACTTTACCAGATATGTAGACAATAGGAGTATTTCTAGACTGACTGAGTCATACTTTTCAACAAATTCGGAAAAACGAAGTAAGAAATGTCAGGGACAGCAGAAGGTCAGACCGAAGCCCCTCTTAAGTTCACCAGAGGAACAAAGATCAGATGTGTCAGATTTAAGGCGTGTGGGGAAAAGAGTTGGGAGTCGATTCTGCAAGCACAGAATTCCAGTCTCTCTGGGATCAACCCCTCAGGCCCCTTGGGAGAGACCTTTCTTATCAGCAAGGTACACACGCTGTTGTGCAACACGCACAATGTTAATGCGCGGTAAATATTGGCTCAGGACGGCGAAAGGTGGGGCGAGCTGAACAGGGTGCAGCGTCATAAAGCAATGCCTCGGACATGGCTTAAGTTATGACCATGATCACGCCACTGCACGCCATGTTGGTCTTTGTTAATATAATGTTTATCAAATTTTATAAATCATAGAATATGCCATCCCAAGTGATGCCGATACATGCTTGCTTTATCTGACAGGCATCCCAGAAAAACAAAACAGGTCTTTTAGTAACGATCCATGAAGCAAAAGTTTGGATTGAACTGCAACATTAAGGAGAAAGTGCTCGTAATTTGTACGATGAATCGATTATCAAAATCTGATTCTGGTCGATCATGATTAGTGGACTAATTTTGGCAGCTCCAATTATGATGTAATATTGTTAACATATGAATAATGTGGTTCGCCTCTTATTGCTCCGTCCAAACGGCTGTACAGACCCCGAAATATCCGACTGCTCGTGACTTGTTATTGGTTGCATTAGTCACATGATCAAATTATTCCGATATACCATTAAAGATGATCAAATATCAGTTCTGTTGAAGGGAGGAGCTGTCGTTTTAAGGCTATTAGAAGCATTGTTGACTGACACAGCATCCTTTCTTCACTGAAAATGACCACAGCTTCTGCAGCTTAATGCTGAAACACATCAGAGTAGACCTCGACCTCCGTTTAAAGACGATCCAGCAGCCACGAGGAAGGGGTTGGGAGGCATCAAAATAAGATCTCTGCTTCCCGTCTGCTTTGAGTCCTTTACGGCCCAAGATTCGTTCGCTCCGACGTCAGGCATGTCGCTCATGAATGCCTTGCCGGCAGTGTTGGGGGTAACACGTTAAAAAAGTAACGCATTACATTTAAAACATCTGTAACTACACTACTTTACTAGACTATAGTAACGCGCTGTCCTGCGTTACCCAAGCCGTGTTTGCCTGTGTGTGTGTAAAGTTCTGATCTGTTCTGGTGCGTGCATGCGTGCGGCCTCTGTGTCTGCAGCACCTGCTTGCCTCGGCACGTTGCCATAGCGATCGATTTGAGCGACGTAGCCACTCGTGCGAAGGGGGTGTTCGAGTGTTGGAGCGCAGAAGCAGGTGACACAGAAAGACCGGCTGGTTGCAAGGGTTCATTGTAGAAGACATGCTGCCCCTGTCGACTATTGAATCGCCCAGATTTAGAAAAAATACTAGATAAAATACCCGCCGCTCGCAAGCCAGCATCCAACAGGAAAACATTTTCCCGTTACCTGAACAAGTGTTATACCGATATGGAATCGAAGCTCAAAATAATTTTTGAGTCCTCCCTGGATCATGTGTCCACCACCGCGGGCATTTGGTCCGCCAACAACAAAAGTTCCTTAGGATTGACAGTGCACTGGATACTAGGCAGCATTACTTTAAAGGAGACATATTATACCACCAGGTGTGAGTGTGATTAGCCTTACAAGCCGTTTCGAAAATCTGCCCTATATGACATCACTAGTGGGTGTGTCCCCCTAGATGTGTGCTGGATAGATCAGTCTACCAGCCTACCCAGTGGCCTGAAGGAAACGTTGCTCATTTATCCAGCACAGATCTAGGTGGACAACCCACTAGTGACGGCAGATTTTCGAAACGGCTTGTAAGGCTAATCACACTCACACCTGGTGGTATAATATGTCTCCTTTAAAACTTGTCTGCAAGAGGTAGAGAGGAAGACACACTTACGATGCCATAGCTTGCGAAATAGATCAGGTTCATTCAGCCTTTGGACCACATAAAGTAACAGCATGTTTCACCACCACTTAAGTGCATTTCTGTTTTAATTGTATGGGATAAAGTGTCCTTTTTATATTTTTCATTGACCACTTCATTTTTGTTTCCTGTTTCCCAAATGCTACTGATTGACCTCACCATAGCCTACTTTATCCTGCTGTGGATTTTACAGTGAGGCATTTCTTTGTGCAGACAGGGATATTGTCTTTCATATGATTTTATATGTTTTGTATAGATTTATACAATAAATACTAAGTGATGATAGGGCTATGATGTTTGTCCATGTATCTACAGTAAATTAAGAAACTGTAATAAGTAGTGAAGTTACTTTTCAAATGCATTAACTAGTAAAGTAATCCCATTACAATTTACAGAAGTAACTAGCAATAAGTAACTAATTACTTTTTTTGAGTAACTACGCCAACACTGCTCGCCTGTAGGCTGTAGAAGCTGGGCATCAAACCTGGTCACTTGGGTCCGGGCGTGGAGGAGCTGCCCTGTAATGTTGTCCTGCTCCTCTCAGGGTGAAGAACATGCTCCTCAAGTCCAACTGCGTCCTGGAGGCCTTCGGAAACGCCAAGACCAACCGCAACGACAACTCCAGCCGCTTCGGGAAGTACATGGACATCAACTTCGACTTCAAGGGGGACCCTATCGGGGGCCACATCAGCAACTACCTGCTGGAGAAGGTGAGGGGCCCTTATGGTCAGGGGCCCTCCTGTACAGGGCCCCTGGGATGTACTAAATACTACACAACACTAGCTACAAACTAACCATGAAGTGATAGACACAAGTGAAGACACACAGGAGTCTGTGAAGTCTCCCACAGGACAGGGGAAGGGATGTCATTCACTTGTTTTCATTTCAGTTTCGCAATGGTTTACTTTAAATCCAGTCCCTCTCTTATCATCAGTCCAGGGTCATCTTCCAGCAGGACGGAGAGAGGAGCTTCCATTCCTTCTACCAGGTGAGGGCGGCTTGTGTTAGAAGATAACCAGGAGGGCGATGGCTGATATGGGGGAGGCATGTGGCTCTGGATATAGAGCAGGTTGGCTGGTAACCGGAAGGTTGCTAGTTCGATCCCCGGCTCCTCCTAGCTGAGTGTCGAGGTGTACCTGAGTGAGACGCTTCTCCCTGACTGCTCCTGACGAGCTGGCTGTCGCCTTGCAGTGGCTGAGTCCGCTGTCGCTGGTGAATATTTGCATGAAGGGGTGAATGTTAGTTAGTTAGTTAATTTATTTATTGTCCCCAAGGTGATAATTGTTTTCACACAGTCAAGTCAAGTTGGTTTCAGGGCAGCATACATTTGAAAAGACACAACACAATGTAGCAACACTATAAGGCACACAGATAACAAATAAACTATTTTCCCACATATGTAACAGATAACAGATAAACCCTCTTCCCACATTTACCACAGAAAAAAACATGTAGACAGAAATAAACATGACAGGGACAATATACAGTGATGAAGGATCTACATATTTTTGTTCAGTGCTATGATAGCTGAGGCGACAAAACTTCTTTTAAAATGGGCTTTTATCCAGTCTAGTACCCTATATCCGCGGCCAGATGGGAGTAATTCAAAGAATTGGTTAAGGGGGTGTTCACGGTTGCTGACTATTATACGTGCCAGGCGTGCAATAGGTCAACCAAGGTCATTTGCCCAACAAGCTGGGGTTGGGGAGGTTGGTTATCTTGGATGCTATGCGTGGGATATTGAGGAGTCTGTTTTTGCTGGTGACAGTGAGCAGGGTGAAGAATCAGGGGGAACGTTACATTAGGATGGTTTGGATGATGCTTTTGTAGAGGGGTAAGAGGAGGTGGGGGACCACAGACCCCAGTTTGTGTATGACATAAAACCTTTGATGTGCACGTTTGTGTGTGTGCTAATGTTCGTTGAAGTTGAGTTTGTTATCCATGGTGAGCCTGAGCTTGTCCTCTGATGAATGTGCAATTGAGTGTAGGAGGTGTCTTGGAGGTGTGTATGACCACGTGAATGTGAGGCGATATAATGCAGTCTCTTTACTGATCCTTGATCTGATGGGTGATGTTCTAGGCGTTGGAGGGGGTGTGTCCCAGTGTCTCTACCTCCTGACTAACCCGTTTTGCGTGCGTCTCCCCCCCCAAGCTGCTCAGAGGGGCGCCAGAGTCTCTGCTGCGCTCGCTGCACATCCAGAAGGACCCCAAGGCCTACGCCTACATCAAGGTCGGGGGTCAGGTCAAGGTGAGGCCTCAGGTTTTATTCATCATGAATGTTCAAACCTTTTAACCGTGGTGTGATTATTATTTGGACCTCATTTTGAAAGACGAAGACGGGGACTTTCAGATGCACTGGATTTTGAAATCGTCACAAAAACTAATCAATGTATCCATAAAAAGTCGAGTCAATCCCCGTATCACATGGGATCTGACCTCCTGGTGAAGGAGAACCCCCTCTAACAGATGACTGATCTCCTCTAAATTGTGGGGTTGGAGAGTGTGGGAGCTCTAACCAAGTGTAGAGCTGTTCAGTACTGGGGCTTCGCTTTACCCTAGTGTGCAGACGCTAGAACAGGGGTTCTCAAAGTTTTCACAGCTGAGGGGCCAATTTAGGAACCCAAAATTTAACTGAGGGCCACAAAAGGAAAAGAAAATAGGCAGGAAACGCCTTCAGCCTCCCAGTGGTGAAAAAAACATTGCACCTCTGGGAGTGAGGTCAAGTGAGGTCTGAATCACGAAACTGAGGTTCATCCTTAAAACTAACAATTGAGGTTTATCCTAAAACTAACAAATGGAACAGGATTTAATTGAAAGCTAGAGAGTCGACTTTTCTCTTTATATTTATTTACTTTTGTTTAAATTAATATTGCTATAATAATGTAAATTAAAAAATTAAAATAAAATAAAAACTTTATTTTTTAACTTACGTCATTGTCATTGCGGGCCGCCAGGAATGTTTCTGCGGGCCGCCATTGGCCCGCGGGCCGCACTTTGAGAACCAATGCGCTGGAGCATTATGGGAGACACGTGGCTCAGAGGTCTGTGACGGTAGAGCGGGTTCAGACTGTAGAGGTCCCATGGTGACGGTAGAGGGGGTCAGACTGTAGAGGTCCCATGGTGACGGTAGAGGGGGTCAGACTGTAGAGGTCCCATGGTGACGGTAGAGGGGGTCAGACTGTAGAGGTCCCATGGTGACGGTAGAGGGGGTCAGACTGTAGAGGTCCCATGGTGACGGTAGAGCAGGTTCCCATGGTGACGGCAGACGGGGTCAGGGGTCCCACGGTGGCCGTAGCGCGGCGCTGCAGACGGTGTTAACGACCTCATGAATCAGTGCTTCTGGTTCCCCGAGCGACGCTGTAGAGCATCGCTGACGTCATGGAGACCGGGACGAGAGGCGCTGCGGCGGGTCGACGCCCAGCTTTAAGAGGCTCACCCCACTTATTCAATAGTCTGAGGTCGTTTTTATTATGCAAGTGTAAGAAAAACACTTCTTGGCCTCTTTGAGTTTCGTAAAATGCTTCCATGTGTTAAACGGTCCATCTGTGCAATTAATCTCTCTCTCTCTCTCTCTCTCTCTCTCTCTCTCTCTCTCTCTCTCTCTCTCTCTCTCTCCCTCTCTCTCCTCTCCCTCTCTCTCCCTCTCTCCCTCTCCCCTCTCTCCCTCTCTCCCTCTCTCCCTCTCCAGTCTTCCATCAACGATGGAGCAGACTTCAAAGCCGTAGCGGACGCCATGAAGGTGATCGGCTTCACGTCGGAGGAGACCCTGACCGCCTACAAGATCCTGGCCACCACGCTCCATCTGGTGGGTGGTAATCTTCCCCTCAGCCCCCGGTGCCTCCTCGCTCGCTCCCTGAGCTCAGCAGCTCAAGCAGAAGGACGTGTCGCCACAAATAGTCAACAACCCACCAAGCGTGCCAGGGAGGGATCACCCGGGGAAGTGGGGAATCAACAGAGGAAGGAAGGAACTTTGTAGCGACTGGTGGCTTACGACGTCCTGGGGGATCCTCAGTGTCTCGTCCGGTCTGCTGTATATCCCTCTGACCACAAGGAAGCCAAGATGGAGTCCTCCATTGGGCTTCAGTTGCGTGGCATATTCACTGCAGCTGTGCGTGTGTAGTTGATGTTTAATACAACATCTAAACGATACATATATTCATGGAGTCCAGCCATCAGTGCGCTCACCGCGTTAGTTGTACGCTCGGTAGAGAGCCGGGTTTGATTCCGCCCCGTGGTCAGTCATGTCCTCGCGTCTGTCTAACCACCTTTTGTCCTTCTTCAGCTTCTCGTCCGTAACGCTGCGTTCACACTGTACACATCCGTCGACGGTTCTCTTTGACTTTGCACGAGACGCTCTTGAAATGAATTGTGGGACGGATTCGTCAGCCAATCAGATCGCGTTGCCCATGCGTCAGACCCGCCATCCGTCGACGGATATGTACAACGCGCGGTGTAAAGGCGCTCAGCGTTTTGAGTAGAAAGAAGGAAAATGTATGAAAGCAGTCGACGGGCAGAGCAGGTGCTGAAGCTGGGCTCTTCTCCAGGGGAACCTGACCTTCGGCGTGGACGGGGACGTCGTCCTGATCCAGAACCCAAAGGTGGTGTCCGTGATCGGGGAGCTGCTCTCCACCCCGGAGGACAACGTGGAGAAGGCGCTGCTGTTCCGCACCGTGGCCACGGGCCGCGACGTCATCGACAAGCAGCACACCGCCCAGGAGGCCGGCTACGGACGGGACGCCCTCGCCAAGGTACGGGGCTCCGCCTCCTGCCCCTGGCACCATGCTCCTCTTCCTCCTCCTCCTCCTCCTCCTCCTCCTCCTACTACTGCTCCTGCTCCCCCTCCTTCTCCTAGGCCCCTGCTCAAGGCTGCATGTGCTCAGACCGTTAGTCATGTAGACGTTATTAATGATGTACATGGCCTCTCTCAGGCCATGTATGAAGGTCTCTCTTCTCTCAGGCCATGTAAGAAGGTCTCTCCTCTCTAAGGCCATGTATGAAGGTCTCTCTTCTCTCAGGCCATGTATGAAGGTCTCTCTCCTCTTTCTCACCATGTATGAAGGTCTCTCTCTCCTCTCTCAGGCCATGTATGAAGGTCTCCTCTCCTCTCTCAGGCCATGTATGAAGGTCTCTCTCCTCTCTCAGGCCATGTATGAAGGTCTCTCCTCTCCTCTCTCAGGCCATGTATGAAGGTCTCTCCTCTCCTCTCTCAGGCCATGTATGAAGGTCTCTCCTCTCTCAGGCCATGTATGAAGGTCTCTCCTCTCCTCTCTCAGGCCATGTACGAACGTCTCTTCTGCTGGATCGTGGGGCGCATCAACGACGTCATCGAGGTGAAGAACTACGACGCCAGGGTCCACGGGAAGAACACTGTGATCGGGGTGCTGGACATCTACGGCTTTGAGATCTTCCAGAACAACAGGTCGGCTGTAGTTTGTAGCAGAGGTCTATTCCTCCTCCTCCATTTTGAAAATCTGCCTCTTCTGACATCACTAGTGGGCGTGTCCACCTAGAAGTGTGCTGGATAGATCAGCCTACCCAGTGGACTGTAGCAAACGTTGCTCCTTTATCTGTCCTACATGTAGGTAGACTCCACCCACTTGTGATGTCAGAGGCGACATATTATTGACTCTGCATAGGTACCCAGCCCCTTCCGGCCACCGCTGTATGTTGTACGTCCTGGCACTTAACGTACGCACTTATTGTACGCACTTAATCTACATTGCACTTATTCATAGTACTTAATTGTGTAGCATCTGCAGTAGCTGCTATCACTGCTGTACACTGGGAATGGGTTAGCCTAGCGATTGTTTTATTTTTATGAACATCTTTACTGTACTGACAGCGATATATTGTTCCACTTCTTATGACAAATGTACTTATCGTAAGTCGCTTTGGATAAAAGCGTCTGCCCTAAATGTAAATGTAATGTCAGAAGAGGCAAGTTTTCTGCTAGTAATCTAATCCCATTTACCCCTGGTGGTACAATATGTCACCTTTAATTCATGAATCAAGTCTGGAGGAATGTGGGCGGGTTCCCACAAAGCAGAGGATCAGGAACTGTACTCAGTATAGTCCCCAAACGAATCCACACCGTCCGTCCCTGCTGCGGTGGAGAATCAACGCAAGGTGTCTAGGTGTATAAAAATTGTGTACAGGAGAAGGTGTTTCGCTCAGAGCCCACCCCAAACCACAGCACATGTGGCCCAAATACGTCTCTGGTTTCCAGAGCTGTTGTGTGAAACTCTTTTTTGTTGTTGTGGTTTCATCATCACTCCAATGCCTACTTAACAACAGCTTAGCAAAGCGTTTCTTCAAATCAATCACATCAAACCAGCCCCTTTCTCCATGTCTTCTGCCCTGGTCGTCTCTAGCTTTGAGCAGTTCTGCATCAACTACTGCAACGAGAAGCTGCAGCAGCTGTTCATCCAGCTGGTGCTGAAGCAGGAGCAGGAGGAGTACCAGCGAGAGGGCATCCCCTGGAAACACGTACGCTACCTTTTGGTTCCGCTTTGAGGTCCAGAACGCTCTTACAGGTTGACCGTACCACTGTCAGAGCGCTGGTATGAACGGTTTAGTGCTGCGTCTACTCGGGCTAAGTGTATGTATTTTAAACGTACGTTAGTTTGTTAGTTGTGTAATGCTGGTCTTGTGTAACTGGTACAGCAGGGCCTTTGCACTGGTAGGGTTAATGGTTTTATTCCCACTGTGGCCGGCCACAACAAGACGTATGTGACTAGTACGACACTTAAGATAAAGTCCTAATGGTCACCAGGTGTTCAAATCCTCCCAGACTTGTGTGATCTGCGTCACTAACCCTCTCTCCGCCGTCTCCGCTCGGACGCTCAGATCGACTACTTCAACAACCAGATCATCGTGGACCTGGTGGAGCAGCAGCACAAGGGCATCTTCTCAGTGCTGGACGAGGCCTGCATGAACGTGGGCAAGGTCACCGATGAGGTCTTCCTGCAGGGGCTCAACGGCAAACTGGCCAAGCACGTCCACTACACCAGCCGCAAGGTAGGCCTCACTACACCATCGGTATGATAGGCTCCCTACCCCATCAGTAAGATAGGGCTCACTACACCATCAGTAAGGTAGACTCCCTACCCCATCAGTAAGATAGGCCTCACTACACCATCGGTAAGATAGGGCTCACTACACCATCAGTAAGATAGGGCTCACTACACCATCAGTAAGATAGGCCTCACTACACCATCAGTAATGTAGGCTCCCTACCCCATCAGTAAGATAGGCCTCACTACACCATCACTGACGACGGTGTCACTGGAGAGCCTGAAATGGAGGCTCGCTAATGACTGGGTTCAGCGGTGGCAGTGTGGCGTTTGATACGGTGAACAGTGTTTTGTAGAGGGTCTGGTTTCCTGCTTGGCAGTGAGATCTGATGCAGACATTGATAAGGTCTGTCTTGAGTACACCAGAGGGCAGACCTTCCATCGGTAGAGAAGGACGTGATAACAATACTGCTTTAAGATACTGTTCATCTGAAGAGAGAACCTCTGTCTATCTTGATCTGGGTTAGATAGACCTCTGTCGATCTTGATCTGGGTTAGATAGACCTCTGTCAATCTTGATCTGGGTTAGATAGACCTCTGTCCATCTTGATCTGAAGATATCATGGTTTACCGGCCAGTAGTGTGTAAATAGTTTTTGTCTGAGCAAACTGACATCAGGCAAACTGTTCTGTTCCCGGACCTCACCTCATCGGGGAGTGTGGTGTTGTTGGTAGAACGCATTGTGCACTACTCCTCTGTGAACACAAGGGGGCGACATTTACCAGCGATAGGTTGCCACGGCAGCTGACTCCACATTTTGCTCCCCCAAGTGATGTCACTGGCAACCAATGGGATTGGTGTGGCTTCAACATCTGTCGCAACTGGACTTAGTGTTGTAAGAAAGGACTAGCTCAATGAAAAGGCTGTTTCTTTCACAAAGCAACTGATGAGTAGCGTCGGCTAAAGAGGATTTATGATTTATTTGTATGCATTTATGACACTTATTATACCTATTTTTTAGATATTTCTACTTGTAAGGATATTTTATTTTAAACACTTCAGGTATTCCGTCGGGATCAACATGTACCAAATGAGGGCAAAAGTGAATCACTGAAGCCTACTGTTGCGTTATCGATCTGTGTATCTCTTCCCCCTCCTGCAGAGCCTGGGAGTCGATACTTCCTCTCACATCCTCTCACCTGCTCTCATGTCATCCATCTCCTCTCACATCCTCTCATGTCCTCCCATGTCCTATTATGTCCTCTCATCTCACATCCTCTTACTACATTCACATCCTCCTCTCACCTCCTCTAATGTCCTCTCAACTCCATTCACGTCCTCTCATTTGACCTCCTTTGACCTCCTCTCAATTTCTCTCACCTCCTCTCCTATTTCCTCCTTCTCACATCCTCTCACATCCTCTCACATCCTCTCATATCCTCTCCTCTCACGTTTTCTTATGCCCTCTCACGTCTTCTCCTCTTACCTCCTCTCATATTGTCTCATGTCCTCTCATATTGTCTCATGTCCTCTCACATTGTCTCGTGTCCTCTCACGTCCTCTCACATCCGCTCATCTTCTCTCACATCCTGTCTTATCACACCCCCTTTACTCCCTCTTACATCCTCTCACATCCTCCCTCCTCTGACATCCTCACACCTCCTCTCATGTCCTCTAAGATCCTCTCCTCTCACCTCCTCTTTGCGCCTCTCACATCTTCTCACATCCTCGTCATGACCATACTGATCCCTCTGAGCTCCATGGGCTCAACAGAGCACAGACTAAACACGTTGGAAAGAACCCAAACCTCTGAACCTCGTTGCTATCCTTAAGATGTCAGTGGGCGGCTTGTGTTTACTCTTTTAAACACTCTCTCATCATGCACTATTGAGCGCTTTATGTTTTATTAAAAGCCGTACTGATGAGGCATTGTGAGAGGGCTTTAATGAGGAGCAGGGGTGGGATTCTTCACTATTCAAACTTGAATGATTGGCCTAGTCGTAATAAATTGTAAATGGACTGCATTTATCTGACACTTTTCTAACCAGTAGCCGCGCAAAGCACTTTACAATAACTGTCCAACATTCACACAGCCAGAGTCTAACGCTTCCCCAATCAATGTTTCCTCCGTTCATCGTTTTGAGATAGGATGAATATTGAAGGTAAGACAGCAATGTCTAAATCTTTTTTTTCTATTGGATAATTTTTTTATCTGTGATAATTGTCCCTGGAAACAGAAACAGGATCAAATATCTACTGAACTATAATCATCTTCATCACCATAGAATAATCTAGGAGAAGATGAGTTTAAACAGATTGTTTCTGAGCTCTCTCAAATGCGTAAACAACCACAAAACCCAGTTTCCAGATTCCCTAAGGGTAATCATATATCCTTGGTCGACCTCAGACAAAGTAATCCTTCAAAATGAATCCAGAACTAAATAATAAATTAATACTTGCGTACAATCACACATAACTGCCCTTGAGTATTTTATCTCTGAGGAGCAGGAGGCTAAAGTGAAGTTAATCATTTTAGCTCTCCTCCGTGACCTATCATGCAAATAAGTTCTTGGCAAAGTTAGAAGGAAATGAAAAGGAATACCATAGCTTTTTCCGCTTGAAAGGTTCCCAGTTGAAAGGTTCTCAGTTGAAGGGTTCTCAGCTGCAGGGTTTCCCAGTGTCTCTGCTAGACACGAGGACTGCAAGGGAAGGGGCTCCCACCGCCTGATGTGTGTGTGTGTGTTCTTCAAGGTGGATACATTGATGGAGGGCAGAACAGTAGGAGACGTAGGAAGACGGATCTTGGGTGTGGAGTCAAAGAATCAGAGCATCTCTAGTAACAATCAATTTGAGCGCTATAACCTTTGGTTTTAGTTAGTTTCGAATGCAACCCAACATCATGGCTGTTTCCTAACTGAGACGCAACCTGCTGCTTGGTGACATGTTTCTGAATCAATACATCACTTTGCACTGAACCGTCTGTGAACTGTGAAGTGACGACATCTCATCGATCCAGGTCATCATAAACAAACATTTCTCACACCTTTTACGATGATAACTTACCATTGGTCGTCTGTTAATACTTTATAATTCATATGATGGTACTCACTTTCTGTAATAGTGTATTGATGTTTGTATGTTTGGTATTGTATTTTTAACCATGGGGTATAGTTTTGACCTAATTTAGGCTCCAGTTGCTTTCTCAGTGAGTATCTTTGAGAGTGGTCATCGCCTTCTCTGATTTACAAGCTCGGTCTAATCCTGTGTTTCTCTGTGAAATGACGATGAAGGCTGGCCTTGAACAGAAAAAGCCACAAACTGCGACTATTTCCAACTCAAACGGAGGAACCTTGAGGGCAAACAGTTTAAAAGCTAAACTCCATCTCCCAGACGACTAATCTTTTTTTTTTTTGCTATTTGTCCCGCAGTTGACCCAAAAAGCATATATCCTGCTAAATATATTCACACTCATTTATATTAAAGCGTGTCACACATCACAGCCTTTCTCTGCTGTATAGAAGTGCAGTCTGACTCTTAGGGGCTAGGAAGGGAAATAAAGTATAGGGCTTTGATAAACAGGGATCTTCAAATGGTCTCTCTCTATTTCTATGATGCTCTACTTCAGCATCACCACTGCTGAGCGCTAGGCTACACACAGTTGGATACACACAGTTAGCTACACACAGTTAGCTACACACAGTTAGCGCTCGGGAGATAGCCACGAGAACCTCCGTCTGCTCAGCCCTCTGATGTATTAATCAGTGGTGTTCTGCATCAGAGACCACACACACACACACACACACACACACACACACACACACACACACACACACACACACACACACACACACACACACACACACACACACACACACACACACACACACACACACACACACACACACACACACACACACTCTTTGATGGGATCAACATGGGATCCCGACCCATTGTATGAGATGTTTATCTCTCTGTGTTTGTGCCCTGACTGCCCAGTAAGTTCGGCACAACTCTGAACTTGTCTGATTAGTTCCTGACTCTCAAAATACTTGTGGTCTGGTCAGACCGAGCCCTGATACACAGAGCATGGTATCCAGCCTGCCGGGGGTCAGGGGTTCGATTCCCACTGGGTCCCCCCTTGCACTGCGGTACTGTCAGATGCCTCGGTTCCACGCCCTCACAGAACAGCAGAACAACGTATATTTCTGGGGTTATTATTTTTAGGACTGATTCTTCCCAAAGCTGCTGCCTCTTAATAAGAACTTTATGTTCTGTGGGAACGCACGCACACGCATACGTGCGCACACACACGCACACGCACACACACCGCAGTGAGAAGCGTGTGTGTGTGTGTCTTACACACACACACACACACACACACACACACAAAGCACACACACACACAGAAGCACACACACAGAAGCACACACACCGCAGTGAGAAGCGTGTGTGTGTGTGTGTCGTTACATAGATAGAGCTATAGATAGATATAGACGCCTCGCCAAAAGAACATCACACAAGCAGAGAGAGGAGAGGTAAAGGGGAGGAGAGAGGGAGAGGAGGGAGGGAGGATGGAGAGGACAGGGGGGAGAGAGGGGGGAGGAGAGGGAGGAAAGGAGGAGAGGGAGGAGAGAAGAGAGGGAGGATGAAGAGGACAGGGGAGAGAGGGAGCAGGGAGGGAGAGGGAGGAGGGAGAGGAGAGAGAGGGAGGAGAGGGAGTGAAGGAGAGGAGGATCAGTAGAGGGGAGGAGGAGGAGAGGGGAGGAGAGCAGAAGTGCATCCTGCTCCATCCCCTCTCTGCTTTGATCTTCTTGTTTTTTTTTATTATTCCTTTTAATTATTTGCTGACGCACGAGTTTGCCCTGGGACGGGAAGCCATGGCAGGCTGTTTGAGTTCCTCTTCCGCTCTATCGCTTTCTGTCTCTCTGTTGTCCCTGCATTCCTGCAAGCTCTCTCTCTCTCTCTCTCACTCTCACTCTCACTCTCTCTTTCTCACTCTCTCTCTAACTCTTTCTCTCTCTCTCTCTAACTCTTTCTCACTTTCTCTCTCTACCTCTAAATCTTTCTCCCTCTCTCCTTTTCTCTCATTTCTCTTTGTAATGAAACATTCGCGCTAGCTCTCTCTCTCTCTCTCTCTCTCTCTCTCTCTCTCTCTCTCTCTCTCTCTCTCTCTCTCTCTCTCTCTCTCTCTCTCTCTCCTCTCTCTCTCTCTCTCTCTCTCTCTCCTTCCAGTTATGCCGTCTCATCCCCTGTTCCTTCCCTCCATTGTTGGCGTTGTGTGTGCGTGTGTACGAGTTGTGGTCCGACAGTTGGTCCTCCCCCTGCTAACATAGTGTACCGCTGGGCGGCGGTAATGAAGCCCTCATCCGCTGGCCAAGCGTGACGCGACACGTGCTGTGGGAGGCTAACGGCTGCGGCGTGGGCTACCACCCATTAGCTTAGCGTGACGCACAAGGTCGTCCAACAGGCGGGAAGGACAGAGGGCGGGGCGGAGTGGAGGGCAGGGTAGGGGATGAGTAGAGCGTCATCACGGGACACCCCCCCCACCACCACGAGGAGGAGGGGCTGGGTGGGGAGGAGTCACATGACGCAAGGATATGCAACACACAGTGTGACGTCTTGAAGGGTATCAGAGGTGCGTCGTGTGATTTGTATTCAATCCAACGCATCGCTGTCCATGTTTGATCCGTGTTGCGTCCCGAGAGTGGTGGCGCCCAAACACACAGCAACAGACGACGGGTTGCGAAGTTAAAATGTTTATACGTTGGGAATGAGCAGATTGTGGTTGATGTGGAAGGCCAGCCGGCCCGGGTCGGTGTGCAACCGGGAATGTGGTGTGGCAGGACGACGGGAAGTGGGAAGGACACAGGGACAACAAAGCCAGGAACCCCTCCTGACATAGCGAGACGGTTCGGCCATCTGCCGACGAATGGTTGAGAAGCCAGAGTAGATAAGCGGGAAGGTTTGAGTCTGTGTGATCCACAGGTGGATCACGCAGAACACACAGAAAGACGGAACACACACAGCGGTCCTAGCGCCCGCCAGGATCCACGGCAGACGCAGATTCTTATGTTACATGCAACCTTTCGTGTTCCGTCATGTGTTCCACCGTAGATGTGTCGCTCTGCAGACGACGTGATTGCATGGCGGTCGTTGCTGAGCTATGGGAACAACACACTCCAAGTCAGAAAGGACCGTAGACTCCAGCATCGCGTTCCAGCATTCTGTTGGCACCTGGCTACCGTCACACGCACAATTTGCATCAGTTCCGATCGTGACTCTGTGACACTGTGCTGCTCTGAGGGAACAGGCTGTGTCTGGATCGTCTAGTCGTGTCTGATCCAGTCTGCTGGGGGCGATCGGGACCCCCTATCCTCTCTCTGTTAAGACCTGACAGCTGGGGCTCAGTGCATTGGACGGGAAACTCTCCATCACTGGAACGGACAGCCACCTCGGAGTGAGACCATCACCCCCCCCCCCCCCATCCCCACGCTGTAGTCCTGGCACCCGTCCTCCCCACGGGGGGCCCGGGGTTTGTCCAGGGGCCAGGGGGGCCCTAGGTGGTGGTGTTGGTGGTGGTGGGGGGGGATGGGGTTGCTATGGAGACGGGGGGGAGGTCGTTAGCGGTTAGCTGCTAGCCAGCCGAGTGTTACCACGCCGGGCAGTGAGAGGGCGGGGTCACGGCTCCACCAGCTGTCTCCCCCTGGTGGTGATGGACTTACTGAGCCCCGTTTATAGGGCGGTGAACTGTGAAACATGAGTCATCCATAAGCAGGACAACAACATGTGCTTGTGGAGATATCTCTGTTGGTTGCTGTGGAGAGAGACGTGTTGAAGCAGTCGTCATGCTGGTTCATTTGCTCTTTGCTCTCCTAATCCTCCTCCTTCTGCACCTCCTGCTCTTCCCCTCTCTCCTCCTCCTCTTCCTCTTCCTCTACCTCTTCCTCTTCCTCCATCCATTCAGACTCATCAACAGTCATTTAATTGTCTGAACAAACAACATGACATTTGGTTTGTACTCTGAACAAACATCTCCGAGAACACTTAATACAACAGTTTGTCTTTCAAAAAATGAAAGAAAAGCTGTATGCTTGTTTATTTTTCCGAATAGGTCACTTCAATAAGTAGCTTGTATGAACCCTGAATGGCTCACCACTAAAGTCCTTGCAAGTGACCCACTCGCGTATCCGCAAGTAGCCCCCCCCCCCAACACTGGAGAGGAGCTGCCCACTCCTCACAGATGGCTCGTCACTCTTTGGCAATGGCATGTTGTTCTTGGAAGTCGCAGACTTTTGGAACTGCTGCTATAAGCCCCATCATGTTACTGTTGACAGACCGACAGACACACACTGTCTGCCTGTTCAATGGTTGTTGTCTCTTTGTCTCTCTCTCTCTCTCGCTCACTCCCTCTCTCTCTTCTGTAACTGAGCAGGGCCAATAGGAACATTTGAATGCACTTTTCAATTTGAGGTATTAACCCATGTGAAAACATTGAAAAACAAATTCACAATGATAATCGAAAATCTAAACTCGTCGTATTCATCTGGAATGATTCTCCGATTTGTCCTGTTTGGGATTTTGAGATTTATAGAAAATCTCAAAATGAGAAAAGCAAAGTATTGCTTGTTTTGCCAAGCAATGTTTTGATTGAATCTCAATGATCATCACAGTTCTACTGGAGAGGGAAATGGCTGCCATCTGCACACACGCAAACACACGCACACACATTCTCACACAACAAACAGACAAGACAAGAAGCAGTATTATTGAAACTGTCACGTTTAATTTAGTGTGTGCCTGCTTGTTTTTATTTATCTGTCTGAGGGTGCAATGTTTTGATTTCAGTTTCCGTGTGTGTGTGTGTGTGTGTGTGTGTGTGTGTGTGTGTGTGTGTGTGTGTGTGTGTGTGTGTGTGTGTGTGTGTGTGTGTGTGTGTGTGTGTGTGTGTGTGTGTCAAAGCCTATTTCTTCTGTATTTCACTTAAAGGTGTGCTTGTTCCTTTTGAAATGCGATGGGTCACTCAGAGTTGCATATGCATGCTGAACATTAAAACGTCTATTGCCTGCATTAGCAAATGAAAGAAAATAGACACATAAACGAGCGAATAACAAGCCTCGCAGACTGACATCAGTTGGTTAATTAGTAATCATGGCCTCGCCCACCTTGGCTTGCGATGGCCCTCGGGAAGTATTGATTTTGCGGCCAGGTGACACAGAGACCATCTCGGCAGGTAGGAGGTAACGGCAAGGTGCTTACGCTGAGGACATGTTCGTGCCTGTGCTTTATGTGGCGATAACGAATCAACGTTGCATCTCTTGGCCGAGAGAGAAGAGTTGAGAGAGAAATGGTTGGATTGGACATTCATTCATTCAGGGGGCACAGCGGGAGTCGCGGGAATTTCCAGGCCGCAGTCACAGTGGCCGCGGTGCCTGTCCGCGGTGGCCTGGTCGCGGTGCCTGGTCGCGGTGGCCTGGTCGCGGTGCCTGGTCGCGGTGCCTGGTCGCGGTGGCCTGGTCGCGGTGCCCTCAGTTTAATCGGTTTTATTACTGTGACGGACAGTGCTGGTAGCCAATCAGAGGCGAGACATCTGCATGTCATAACTATTCACGAGTAAGAGCCAAAACCACGTCACTCCTCCCCGTCCACCTCCTCCACCACACTCTAGAACAGCGTGAAACAGGAGCACCAGAGCGTTTCACCAAAACAGAATCACAGGACATCGTTGGTACCAGTGACCACCGCAAAATGAATGAAAAAAAACAATGCAATGACACCTTTAAAAACCTTTACATTTCCTCGGCAAAATTTGAAAACCCCCGTAAAAAGAAAAGCCGGAGCGACTCCGCAGAGATCAGAGGGGGTTGGATGCCATTGGTTCTCAGTTTGAAGGGGAATCAATGAGGCAGTCGCTCACTTCAGTCACACATACAGTCTCTGACGTCTTTGTCTGGGAGGCCTCGTGTTACCTTCCTGTGGGACCGGTGTGCGTGTGCGTGCGTGTGTTTTTCTTTGTGTGTGTGTGTGTCTTGATTGCATGAGGGTGTTGTAACGTGTGTGTGTTTGTCTTTGCGTCCATGTGTGTTTGCGTGTGCTTGTGTGTGTGCGTGTGCGTGCGTGTGTTTTTCTTTGTGTGTGTGTGTGTCTTGATTGCATGAGGGTGTTGTAACGTGTGTGTGTGTTTGTCTTTGCGTCCATGTGTGTTTGCATGTACTTGTTGTGTGTGTGTGTGTGTGTGTGTGTGTGTGTGTGTGTGTTTGTCTCTGTGCGTGCGTGCATGTGCGCGTGTCTTCCTGTGAGTCATTCCTCCTCACCCACAGCCCCTCCCCTGTTGAAAGGAATAATTCAGGAGACGGAGATGGAGCCCAGGTGATTTAATTCCACTCATTCACAGCCCTGCACACATGACTGAACACAATGATTTGTAAGCCCCGCACTCGGCCTTCTATATCCTTCTATTGCTCTCTCTCTCTGTCCCTCAGTTATCTAAACATCTCTATCCTTCTGTCTGTCTGTCGGTGAATCTCTCTCTCTCTCTCTCTCTCTCTCTCTCTCTCTCTCTCTCTCTCTCTCTGTCTGTGTGTCTGTCTGTCTGTCTGTCTGTCTGTCTGTCTGTCTGTCTGTCTGTCTGTCTGTCTGTCTCTGTCTGTCTGTCTGTCTGTCTGTCTGTCTGTCTGTCTGTCTGTCTGTCTGTCTGTCTGTCTGTCTGTCTGTCTGTCTGTCTGTCTGTGTCCTTGTCTGTCCTGGTCTGTCTGTCTGTCTGTCTGTCATGTCTGTCTGTCTGTCTGTCTCTGTTCTCTCTCTCTCATCTCTCTCTCTCTTCATCGTCTTCTCTCCTCTCTACTCTCTCTCTCTCTCTCTCGCTCTCTCGTCTTCTCTCCTCTCTCATCTCCTCTCTCTCTCTCTCTCCTCTCTCTCTCTCTCTCTCCTCTCTCTCTCTCCTCTCTCTCTCT
>OLKM01000317.1:69299-79299 GCA_900291075.1 Melanogrammus aeglefinus
CCCTCTCTCCCTCTGTCTCTCTCCCCTCTCTCTCTTATGTCCCTCTCTCTCCCTTTCTCCCTCTCCCTCTCTGTCTCTCTCTCCCTCCCTCCCTCTCCCTCTCTATCTGTCTGTAACACTATCTTTCTCCGTCTCTCATTCTCACATGCTGTGTACATGTTTCTCTTTCTCTTCCCCTGGCACTGTATTTCTCACTCTCCCTCATTCTCACACTATTCCTCTCCCTCTCGCTCTGTCTCCCAGCGTCTCTCCCCTTTCCCTCCCCCTTCTCCCTCTCCCCATCACCTGTCTGTCATCCTCTGCTCTAAGCCTTCTCTTCATCTGCTGCTCTTCGTAATGTTCCGAGGGCTCCTGTATCAACCCGCCTGCAGCCGGCGTAACCCAGACACCAAAGAACCCAGGCACCACCCAACAAATACACCACCCAACCCAGACAATCACCCAACAAATACACCACCCAACAAATACACCACCCAACAAATACACCACCCAACCCAGACACCTCCCAACACGTACACCATCCAACAAATACACCACCCAACACCTACACCACCCAACCCAGACACCTCCCAACCCAAACACCTCCCAACCCAGACACCACCCAACACAGACACCACCCAACCCAGACAACCACCCAACAAATACACCACCCAACCCAGACACCTCCCAACAAATACACCACCCAACACCTACACCACCCAACCCAGACACCTCTCAACCCAAACACCTCCCAACCCAGACACCACCTAACCCAGACAATCACCCAACAAATACACCACCCAACCCAGATAATCACCCAACAAATGCACCACCCAACAAAATACACCACCCAACCCAGCCACCAGACCAACCCCTACACCACCCAACAAATACACCACCCAACACGTACATCACCAACAAATACACCACCCAACACGTACACCACCTAAACGATACACCACCCAACACGTACACCACCCAACAAATACACCACCCAACCCAGACACCACCCAACCAACCCAGACACCTCCCAACCAACCCAGACACCACCCAACCAACTCAGACACCAACCAACCCAGACACCACCCAACCCCAACTCCCAAACCAAACATACTTTGTTTGAGACAAAGAAAAAGCACGGCACACTTTTTGTGTTAGCTGGTACATTTAAGCAAGACAGACATTTCTGCTGACGTGTTTGACAACCATCTCGTCTTCAGTGTCCCCCGTCAGCTAGCATCGTTAGCGCGCCGGTCACTGGGTGAGCACGGGGTCGGGTGTTTCTCGGTTTAATCTGAGCCTAGCGCCACCACTTCTCCCCCAGGCTCTGGTTGAATGGACATTAATGTTTGATCTCGTTCTCACAGTCTCTCTTTAATCCCCCCCCCTCTCTCTCTCTCTCTCTCTTGCAGCTCTCGCCCACGGACAAGAGTTTGGAGTTCGACCGAGACTTCCGCGTCAAGCACTATGCAGGGAACGTGGTGTAAGTAGTCACCGCTGCTGTTCCCATCGCTCCCTGACCCACGCGACTCCTTATTCCTTACATTATGTCACCGGTCTGGCTGCAGTACTGCCACCGGCCACCGGGAGGCTCCAAGTCAACTGGTTTGGCTCTGAGGACCCTCGATGGGACAGAATGGTCCATGTCTGTCTATCTGTCTACCTGTCTGTCTGTTCTTCTACCTGTCTGCCCCCCCCCCCCCCACCACACCCACCCACAGCAGGTGTCTAGTCGAGTCCACTCTTTGTTAGGGTTGTTTGATTCCAGCTGAAAGGTTCTGGGTTCGATTCCCCGTTGTCCACGGTCTGAATGTGTCCCTGAGCAGGGTGCCTGACCCCTTCCTGCTCAGTGAGGACCTGGTGTTATGAGTTCAGTCCCTTTGAGTGAAGGGCTGGGTGACTACGTGATGGTGGACCAGCTGGGACCTCTGTCCACGATAACACACAAGGCAGAAATGTTCCTAGGATTTTTTTTATCTTATAAACTTATCTTTGCAAAAAAAAGTTACACGCACGCACGCACGCACGCACGCACGCACGCACACACACGAGAGAGTGACTGCTTAATGATGTCCAGGCAGCCTGAGACGTTACTAATTCCTGGTCCCTGGGGCCCCTGGAGGAGCGTTTAGAGGACTGAACCGGCTGGTTAGGGCCCCTCCCTGCAGGGGGTGGGGGTGGGGGGGCAACGGGGAGGCTGAGGTGAACCCGGACCAGAGGGGGGGGGGGGGGGGGGGTAGCACACAGCCCACAACCTGCTCTCCTACAGCCTGTCTGTCTGTGAGTCTGTTCTTCTGTCTTACTCATTGTCTGTCTGTCTGTCTGTCTGTCTGTCTGTCTGTCTGTCTGTCTGTCTGTCTGCCTGCCTGCCTGCCTGTCTGCCTGTCTGTCTGTCTGTCTGTCTGTCTGTCTGTCTGTCTGTCTGTCTGTCTGTCTGTCTGTCTGTCTGTCTGTCTGTCTGTCTGTCTGTCTGTCTGTCTGTCTGTCTGTCTGTCTGTCTGTCTGTCTGTCTGTCTGTCTGTCTGTCTGTCTGTCTGTAGTCCTCCATTACTAGGGTAAAAATTGTCACTACAACAGCAACAGAGAAATAAACAATGATGGAAAACAAAGACGTGTGTGTGTGTGCGTGTGCGTGTGCGTGTGCGTGTGCGTGTGTTCTCCTACCAGGTACTCCGTGGTTGGCTTCATCGATAAGAACAAAGACACTCTCTTCCAGGATTTCAAGAGGCTGCTGTATAACAGGTGTGTGTCTGTTACACACACACACACACACACACACACACACACACACACACACACACACACACACACACACACACACACACACACACACACACACACACACACACACACACACACACACACACACACACACACACGTACCCTGGCTGCTTTGATGAGGAAGTAGACTCAGGAACACTGTGTGAAAACACAGCAGCAGAGGAGTCTGGTTCATCTGATCTCTGCTCCCTCTCTCCTCCTCCTCTTCCTCCTCCTCCTCCCCTCTCTTCTTCTCTCCTCCCTCCTCCTCCTCCTCCTCTCCTCCCTCCTACCTCCTCTTCCTCCTCCTCCGCTCTCCTCTTCCTCTCTCTCTGTTCCTCCCCCTCTCCTCCTCCTCCTCTCCTCCTCCTCCTCCTCCTCCTCCTCCTCCTCCCCTCTTCCTCTCTCTGGTTCCTCCTCCCCCCCCCTCCTCCTCCAGCTCCAACCCGGTGTTCAAGGCCATGTGGCCGGAGGGGAAGCTGCGTATCACCGAGGTCACCAAGCGCCCCCTCACCGCCGCCACCCTCTTCAAGAACTCCATGATCTCATTGGTGGAGAACCTGGCATGCAAGGTGAGGCGGGAACCCTACATAACAGGCCCCAGAGTGTTGATGGACTGGTCCTGGTGTCTCTCTACCACCCCATGGTGTCTCTCTACCGCCCCCCTGGTGTCTCTCTACCGCCCCCTGGCGGTGTCCTCTCTACCGCCCCCTGGTGTCTCTCTACCGCCCCCTGGTGGTTTCCTCTCTGCTGCCCCCTGGTGGTGTCCTCTCTACTGCCCCATGGTGTCTCTCTACCGCCCCCTGGTGGTGTCCCCTCTACCACCCCCTGGTGGTGTCCTCTCTACCACCCCCTGGTGGTCTCCTCTCTACCGCCCCCTGGTGGTCTCCTCTCTGCCGCCCCCTGGTGGTGTCCTCTCTACCGCCCCCTGGTGGTGTCCTCTCTACTGCCCCCTGGTGTCTCTCTGCTGCCCCCTGGTGGTGTCCTCTTTACTGCCTCCTGGTGGTGTCCTCTACTACCCCATGGTGTCTCTCTACCGCCACCTGGTGGTGTCCCCTCTACCGCCCCCTGGTGGTGTCCTCTCTACTGCCCCCTGGTGGTGCCTCTCTGCTGCCCCCTGGTGGTGCCCTGCTGCCACCTGGTGGTGACCCTGTGCTCCCCATGCTGTCTGCAGGAGCCCTACTACGTGCGCTGCATTAAGCCCAATGACGTCAAGTCCCCGCTGCTGTTCGAGCAGGAGCGCTGCCGCCACCAAGTGGAGTACCTGGGCCTGCTGGAGAACGTCCGTGTGCGTCGCGCCGGCTTCGCCTACCGCCAGACCTACCCCCGCTTCCTACAGAGGTAAACCCCGCCTCCACTTCCTACAGAGGTAAGCCCCGCCTCCGCTTCCTACAGAGGTAAGCCCCGCCTCCGCTTCCGGGAGAGATAAGCCCCGCCCCCACCCCCTTGCCGGTCCTTTTACAATTAGGGCGTTTAGCAGACGCTTTTATCCAAAGCGACTTATAATAAGTACATCTGTCTAGAAGAGAAGAAACCACAATTTATCGCTGTCGGTACAGTACGGATATTCATAGAACCATCACTAGGTTAACCCATTGAACTGTGAACAAGTGAGCCTTAAGTCTTTTGCGGAGGCTGGCGGGCGACTCTGCTGTCCTGACATCGGCTGGGAGCTCGTGCTACCACCGCGGTGCCAAAACAGAGAAGAGGTGTCCCATCGTTCAATCAATCCCGATCAATAAAACGGTTGATGATGTCCATGGTTTTAATGCCTATGTGAAAAGTTTTGGCCCGCGTCCTCAACCATGGTTCGTTGATCGCTGGAAGCACCAAACCTCTGAAGCCAACTTCAGTTTCGCTCGATGTCGTCTTCCGAACTGCCAGGTTGAACATTGACGAGCTTGGCGCACTTCTCCAAACTTTTAAAGTGCATTTCTCTCGCTGGGGATGTGATGAATCTTTTTCTCTTTTTTTTTTGCCACTTAAGCGAGTTATATTTTTGACTGCTTTTGTTCCTAAATGAATAGAAATTCTCCGTCGCTCTTATGATGTCCGCCCGGAGCGAACGCCGGCGGCTCCCCCCACGGCCCAATCAGCGGCTCTCTCCGGATCCTTTCGTCTTGAGTGCGAGGACCGGCCTGCAGGGCAGTGGAGCCGGTTGAGATCCCAGAGCACTCGGCTCCCGGGAGACCCGCTCCCCACACTGCAGTAGATCAGTGCTGTGTCAGAAGTGTGTGTCCTCCTAGGGGGGATAGGGGGTAGTGTTCTGGGCCTCCGGTCCCAGCTAAGTGTGTCCTTGAGGTGTACCCCCCCCCTACACCCCTCTGAAGTGCTATTGGTTGGGGCTGGCAGTGCATTTTATATTGGACAAAGAAAAAATAATGCTGTTGTTGTTTTCGTTGTCTCAGGCAGTGGGACCGGCAGTAGCTCGGGGGGGCCCAGGTGATGAACGTTGTGGATCCTAAACCTCACTTTCTGCACGTTGGGTGATCCATCCACAGTTTGTTGGTAGGAAGGATAAATATTTTGGCTGGGTCCAAACTCTTTTCCTGTGGATGTTTGAGGCTCAGATGGATTTAGGGAGGAGTGAGGAGTCGGATACGAATGGACCAGGAGGAGGCAGGGGTCTGGATTGACGTGGTTGCATTCCGTCAGATTGGGGGGGGACGGGACAGACCGCTCTCGGAAGAAGGGGTTCAAAATGTCAAGCGGGTGACGGTCACCGTGGGGGTCTCTCCTGCTCAGGGCCGAGTGTCCGACGGGACTGTGATGACGTCGCTGCTGATTCCACGTATCTGACCGGATCAGAAGAAAAACCTGCTCAACTCTGATATGAAGAGTTTTCTGCTCTGACACAATGAAACACATGAGTCTTTGAACAGGAAGTCTGCATTAAGGGCCCATGTGGAGGTTTCTCAGATTTATTTTGGTTTTTTTTAACTTTTTGTAGGAATTGAAAGGTTATTTCTGATGATAGTTTCCAAACTTATTTCCCCTCAAAGTTGGAAATAAAAAGCATAATAAATGAGGACCACTGCAAAGTATGAATCCATAATAAGATCTGTGGAAAGGATAAAACAAGTAAACCCAAAAGCACTTTTTCGTTTTGAAAACAGCAAACTATTTATTCCTCAGTTTCCATGGGAGTCAAGTCATCTTTCCTCCTCAACAGAGGCTTTTAAAGAAGACTGAAAACATCCAAATTTAAACCTGAAGTTTCTGTGAAAAATGACTCACAATGAATAGAGACCGAGAGCGTATCAAACTCACTTCACAACACCCACTGCCTTCCCGGTGCTAGACGCATGACCAGCTCTCAGTGCTAGCTCTGGCCAATAACTTCCTTCATCGGGTTTCAAACCAGCAGCACAATGCATTCATCCGGCTCCCCATTGGTGGGCTGTTGACGGAACTTGTGAAGCCTCTTGTTACCTGTTTCATCTTAGTGTCGTGATGTTATTTTACCGAGTCCATCCCAATAGAAAAGGGATAACCCCGGTCCCCTCCCACACCACAGAACATGCAGGGCTGCCAGTTAACACTCCTGCCCTGCCCATGTGCAAGGCAAAAGCTCTACACCTGCGTCAAACTACCCTCCTAGCTCCCAGCAGAGGAGGAGTTTAAGGCAGAGGATCAGCAGGCCTACAAACATCAACCTCCTCTCTGTGGCTAACTCAGGTACAAGATGATCTCGGAGTTCACCTGGCCCAACCACGACCTGCCCTCGGACCAGGAGGCGGTGAAGCGTCTGCTGCAGGGCTGCGGCTTCGACCACGACGTGGCCTACGGCAAGACCAAGGTGTTTGTGCGGACGCCCCGGACCCTGTTCAGCCTGGAGGCCCTGCGCACAGACATGCTTCAGAGGATCGTGCTCTTCCTGCAGAAGGTGAGGCACCCCGCAGTCAATCCTCTTCCGTGAAGAGATGAGTTCAGCTCCACTGACGAGCCCAGACCACAGACTATATATACAGACTATATATACACAGACAGAACGGTTTGGAAAGGATCGAGTACCAAGTATATGTGAAGTCAGCATCAATGAATCAGGCCTTTGTTAAGGGCCAGCTGAATATAACTACAGTTATAAGACACTGCACTTAACTAACTACACTTGTTATTGTATACAATACTGTTCAAAAGTTTGGGGTCACACAGGCAATTTCCTGCTTTCCATGAAAACTCACACTCTAATTAAACAGGTTTCCGCTGCATTGACATAATTGGACAAGGGTTTTCTAATCATCGATTAGCTTTTAAACACAGTCAGCTAAACAATGTGCCATTAGAACCCAGGAATGATGGTGGCAGGAAACAGGCCTCTGTGAAACTATGTAGATATTCCATTAAAAAATCTGCCATTTCCGTCTAGAATATCCATTAGCCATATTAACAATGTCTAGACTGTATTTCTGATTAGTTTAATGTTGAACATTGAAAATAACTGTGCTTTTCTTAAAAAAAAATAAGAATATTTCAAAGTGACCCCAAACTTTTGGTAATAGTGTATATATTATATTATAATTATTATATTATTATATTTCACAAGTGTAGGACTTATAAACTAACACTACACTAACATACATTTCATCATAGCTCCCCTCCTCTAGTTATGGAGGGATACAAATTATTCTGAGCTCAGGAGTTTTTTTTCCTCTCATCTTCTTGTAATTCCCGTGTGCACCTCAGACTCTGTCGCCTTCAGGAGGTAAAACACTTTAAAGGAGAAAAATACTTTTGGAGGGAAATTATGGATTTTATTTCCTTCCTTTTTTTTCTCCATACTTATGAAGTACTAAAGTTCCCTCCTGGCACATGAAGAACCAATCTGTACGAGAGAGACAGCACGAGATGCTTAAACCCCTATTAATACTGTAGACATGGTAGTGGGGAGTGTGAGTTTGAGTGTGCGTGTGTCTGTGTGTGTGTGTGTGTGCCCATCTTTAAATTTTCCAACACAGACGACGCTCTGATTTCTAACAATAGGGTATGTGTCACAAATGTAAATATGCATGCAATGACCCACCACCGTACCGCACCTGCATACAAGCAGTGAAACACGCACCAACAGTGTGGATGTAATGAACCCATTATAATAACCTGATGAATGCAGGGGAGATCCACGACCAGTACAGGAACTAGGACTGTAGACGCGTTATGTAAGGTATGGATATTGGAGTGAAAATGGAGGTATTTAATCTCTCCCACGGCCTGTGTTGTGTGACACACGGTAAGACTCTTGATTAATGGGAAACACACGAAGACACAGTATCAATCTGTCCACCTGTTTATCAGGAAGCAAATTAAATATGCTGTGTGTGTGAATGTGTGCATGTGTGTGTGTACATGTGTGTTTGTGTGCGCGTGCGCGTGTGCTTGGGCGCGTCTGCGTTGTGCATGCCTGTGTGTGTACCCGTGCATGTGCGTGTGTATGTGTGCTAGCGTATGCCTGTGTGTGTGTGTGTGTGTGTGTGTGTTGTGTGTGTGTGTGTGTGTGTGTGTGTTGTGTGTGTGTGTGTGTGTGTGTGTAGCGTTTTTATGTGCGCGTGTGTGTGTGCTTGTGTATGTGCGCGCGCGTGCCTTCGACTTCCATCGCTGCAGTTCATCGTCACAGAACAAATTCCGACACTTTCTGCCTTCCCCACAACCTGTAATTATAACATTTACACAAACACTTACAAGCCAATCAATCCATGAACGCAAAGCCCATGACTCCTCAGGGAGGGGGTCTGAGTCTGCAGCTCTCAGACATGAAGGGGCGACCCGTCTGAACGGCCCTCAGGGGACGCTGAAGGGTGACCCTTAACCCCCCCACTGCCCCCCTCAGCAGCAGAGAGGGGGGCTGTTCTCTAAACCCCTCAGGAGAATCCTATCTACTGCCTGTATCTCTGGGGACATGCCCTTAGCTTTGATAGCCAAACACACCCCATACACACACATGACCGCACAAATATGAACGCACACACACACGCATGAACGCACACACACACACACATTGACACACGCACGCACACACACATTAACGAGCACTCGCATGGACACCTACACGTGCACACGCACGCATGGACGCGCACACACATAAACTCGCTCACACAAACACGCGCACACACATGAGCAAACACAAATGAACAAACACACGCGCACACATGAACACACGCGCACACATGAACACACACACACACACGAACACACACACACGCACGCACGCACGCACGCACGCACGCACGCACGCGCACGCGCAAACAAACACACTCACACACACCCTCGAGGGAATGATCTGCTTCTCCTTCACAAACAAACATCACAGAGCGGGACGACGGAGGCGTCTGCACAGCATCACTTAATCTTGACCTCCGTCAAGGTGAACACTGTTAAACAGGGATTAGCGCTGCACACACACACACACACTAACAAACACACGCACGCGCAAACTCACACTCACACACAGACAATTGTTGAAAAAGACACACCAAGAGCATTGACTCCTGTATTTGTCCCTCACACACATGCGCACACATGCACCCAGCGCAACACACATCCCAGCTTGTGATCCCCTGCCTGTGCCAAGCAATCCCCTTATCAGTGGCTGGCACACCCTCCCTCCCTCCCTCCCTCCCTCCCTCCCTCCCTCCCTCCCTCCCTACAGCCCAGTCACCTCCCTCCCTCCTGCTGTCCACTCATTCCCTCCCTCCCTCCCTCCCGCCCCTCCCCGAAAGTTCCAGTCACCCCCTCTCCCTTCCCTCCCCGCCTCCCTCCCTCCCTCCCTCCCTCCCTCCCTCCCCTACAGTCCAATCACCCCTCCCTCCCTCCCCTCCCCTACAGTCCAGTCTCCCCATCGCCCCCTGCTGCTCAGCCCCCCGTCCTGGGGTCCGGTCCTGATCGGGGTCTCCTGGTGGGTCGTCATTACAGCCTGTCTGCCCCGCTCCGTCCAGCGCTGATGGGGGACGGGACGGAGAAGGAACACTCTTTACCTCCAGCACCACCCTCCCTCCTTTCTGCTGAACCCCAAAAGTGCGGGAAGATTGTCTTGCTTTTATGAAGGGGGGGGGAGAGAGAGGGAGGCGGGGGGGAGAGAGAGGGGGAGGGGGGAGAGAGAGGGGGAGGGGGGAGAGAGAGGGGGAGGGGGGGAGAGAGAGGGGGAGGGGGGGGAGAGAGAGGGGGAGGGGGGGAGCAGATAGAAAGCGGCAGAGACAGACGGAGAGAGAGAAGGAAGTGAGCGAGTCCTTCGCAGTTCAATTTCATGCAGCCTTTCCCCTTGGTCCTT
>OLKM01000317.1:81799-86799 GCA_900291075.1 Melanogrammus aeglefinus
GCACATTGAGAGTGTTGTTGTTTGAAACCAGAGACACTCACCCAAACCGTCACCCTCCTGTTCCCCTCCCTCCTCCTCCCTCCCTCCCTCCCTCCTCCTCCCTCCTCCTCCCTACCTCCCTCCTCCTCCCTCTCCTCCTCCTTGCAGTCAGTATTCAGGAGCAAGCAGGCTGAGCTGTCTGTCTGTCTTTATGTCTGTGGGGATAATCACAAATCTTCTTTCTATTCCTGTCTGGTGAATCAGGAGCCTTTGTTTGAATTCAGCCTCTTTGTTTATAAAGTGAGGAGAAAGTCTGACTGCAGAAGAGGGTTCTGGAGGGTTCTGGTTCGCTATGGTAGGTTCTGGAAGGTTCTGGTGGTGAAGGGTTCTAGAGGGTTCTGGAGGGTTCCGGTTGTTCTAGAGGGTTCTGGTGGTTCTAGAGGGTTCTGGAGGTTCTAGAGGGTTCTGGTAGTTCTGGAGGGTTCTGGGGGTTCTAGAGGGTTCTGGTAGTTCTAGAGGGTTCTGGTGGTTCTAGAGGGTTCTGGTGGTTCTAGAGGGTTCTGGTAGTTCTGGAGGGTTCTGGTGGTTCTAGAGGGTTCTGTGGTTCTAGAGGGTTCTGGTGGTTCTAGAGGGTTCTGGTGGTTCTAGAGGGTTCTGGTGGTTCTGGGAGGTTCTGGTGGTTCTAGAGGGTTCTAGAGCACCGGTTTTTAATACGTGAGGCACGCCTCCCCTGGGGGGCGGCAAAGAGCCACAGGGGAGGCGCGACACGCAACACGCAAAGAAAAAATACACATCTGTACGAAGCTCTATTGATATCGGAAATTGTGCGTGCGTGTATTAGTTTTAAAATGCATCGTTTCCTTGTCCCAAGTCACCAGAAGTCAGCATTAAGGGAGGAGACAGGACCGAGCAAAAATCGTAGGAAATATGATCCTGAATACGTTTCTGGGTTTCCCGCACTGACCCTGATGAAAAACAAATACAGGTCAAGGCTGCAGGTGGAGGACGACTTGCATTTATTTCTCTCTGCAGTACAGCCTCTGAACACCTCTGCGAATTAAAAGCGAGGCCTCATTGTTCCCACTGATATGGACGATTAAATTGAACGTCAAAGTTGGGTTGTCTTGAATGCATTAAGTTGGTTGGGCCATAGGGTTGATGCCGCTCGTAGCGCAAATGATGTGAATTTGGCGCATTTTGTTTGTTGTTTAAATCTGAGGATTTATGTGGCTGAAATCGAAACAAATTTGATGAAAATACGTGAATCTGTTTCCATCTCATAACATGCCGTTGTCGTTCATTGATCAGAGAGCTGTCCATTGTGCTGATTTTTTTTTCGAGACGATGCGCATCTCCTTGAAAAGTGCGCTTAAGGCCCAGACACACAGCGCCGATTTCAGCCGTCGGTTGTCGTCGGTTGTAGTTTTGTTTTGTTGACTTGTGGATAGGCCTACTGAGGATGGATTTTAAAAGTAGCCTCAATTAGGCCTGCATGAAGTGGGAAATGATTTGCTGTTGCAAAGGATCGTTTATGAATGCACTTTTAAAAAAAGATGTTGAAATAAAATGTCTTCAAATACAATCTTAAAAAATAATTACATTTGATTAGTTATTGAAAGTCATCATTGCCTGGAACACACAAAAGATGGCAATAACTGAAGAGGCGTGTGTTAGGTCAGGCAGACAGGAGGGGGGCAGGGTGTCCGCGCATCCTTAAAAAGTCTTAAAAAGTCTTAAATTCATGTTTCTAAATTGAAGGCCTTAAAAAGTCTTAAATTCGTTACAAATGTCATATGCTGGTCTTAAATACTGTAACTCAGGTCTTAAATTTGTCGGGGCAGGACCTTATATTTTTTTATTTTTCTCAAATGACTTTTCAGGAAGGAAATGTCAAAGTTGCTAGCTGCATATATAAACGATTATCTGCGTGCTTGCTAGCTAGTCTGCGACAATGGGTAGGTAAGGACAGTTGGCTGGAAGACGTCCGTTTCCGAAGTTGGCTCGTGTCGGTGGCCAACCCCCACCATCGCGTGTTTTAGGTCTTAAATTTCATTCAAGTTGGTATTAAAAAGTCTTAAATTTGACTTGCTGAAACCTGCAGATACCCTGGGGGGGGGGGCTGGGGGCTCGGCTGTCCTTACCTACTCTAAGGGGAGGCTCACATTCACCCAATTTGAAAACCCCTGTTCTAAAGGGTTCTGGTGGTTCTTGAGGGTTCTGGTGGTTCCAGAGGGTTCTGGTGGTTCCAGAGGGTTCTGGTGGTTCTGGAGGGCTCTGGTGGTTCTAGAGGGTTCTGGTAGTTCTGGAGGGTTCCGATCGTTCTAGAGGGTTCTGGTGGTTCTAGAGGGTTCTGATGGTTCTGATAGTTCTGGAGGGTTCTGGTAGTTCTGGAGGGTTCTGGTGGTTCTAGAGGGTTCTGGTGGTTCTGGTAGGTTCTGGAAGGTTTTAGTGTGTTCTAGAGAGTTCTGATAGGTTCTGTGGTTCTAGAGGGTTCTGGTGGTTCTAGAGGGTTCTGGTGGTTCTAGTGGGTTCTGGTAGGTTCTAGTGGTTCTGGGGGTTCTAGAGGGTTCTGGGGGTTCTAGAGGGTGCTGGTGGTTCTAGAGGGTTCTGGTGGTTGTGGGTTCTAGTGACTACGAACAGAGCAGGCAGCCCCTCCAGGTAAAGGAGGACAGCCCGCAGTCAGGCACCTGTGGGGTCCCGTACCGGTACCCAGGCCCCCGCGCCTCCTCCCCATCGACCTGCCATCGGGGCCCATGCCTGGCTAATGAAGCCGTGGTAACCCGCCCCCACTCTGCTGAAGGGGAGGCCAGCGTACTGCAATCTGGCTAGGGCCGTCAGGGGCCTTTATTAGCCTGGAAGGGAGGTGCTGCAGCCCGCCCTGGGCCCCAGCTATTGGTCCGTTTTATCCTGCAGCTCCCCCTCCTCCCCTCCTCCCCTCCTCCCCTCCTCCTCCTCCCTCGTTTTAATGTCACCATCAACTGTGTGCGTGTGCATAAGCTTGCGTGTGTGTGTGTGTGTGTGTGTGTGTGTGTGTGTGTGTGTGTGTGTGTGTGTGTGTGTGTGTGTGTGTGTTGGTGTGTGTGTGTGTGTGTGTGTGTGGTGTGGTCTGTGTGTGTGTGTTGGTGTGGTCTGTGTGCGTTGCAAGCATGTATGTGTGTGTTGCATGCATCTGTGTGTGTGTGTGTGTGTGCTTGGCTTATGTGTGTGCGTGCGCGGCGTATGTGTGTGTGTACGTTCACGTGCGGGGCGTGTGCGGGCCCAGACTCCAGACGTAGGCATCTCTCAAGCCGTCGCCCACATGTTGGCGTGTGGGCGTAAAGGCGAATGCATGGGGTGTCCCATTAACATTCCTCCCCCTCCTCCCCCACTTCCCACCTGTCACCCGTGATAATGAGGGCGGGCCGACGGGATGTTGCACTTATCTGATTATTAATGGCCGTCTGCTCCTCCTCCCCCCTGCATTTCCTCTCTTTCTCCCCCTTTTCCCCCCGCCAGCTCAGGCTAGTCATTTGCATGCTAATTGATGATTTGTAACGTAGATAAACAAAGCGCTTGATCTCGCGTGTGGCTCCGCGCATAATCAAGCGGCTCCCCTGATTGGGCGGTTCGACAGAACAGGGAGGACAGGAAGGGTGTGTGTGTGTGTGTGAATGTTGCTTTAATAATTACATGAAACTATTTTTCGGGTGGCTGTCGTTTAAAGGAAGGATTTAAAAGGCCTGTTACTATGCTGACAACCTGTCCGTTTAATAGCAGTTCAGTCTGAAACAACATGTCATATATATCCGTAAGCTTTGGTGTTGAATAGCGTGTAAGTGTGCAACAAAAATATCATTATTTCAGAAACTTTGCCTCTCAGCTCTGTGTTATTAATACCGAACAACAACGATGGAGATCTCCTCCATTAAGCCTCTTTAAACGTCATCATCAGCACAGGGCCAACAGCTGTAATCCAATCCTGAGTCACTTAGAAGCCCCTCATCATGGCTCCAAAAGGACTAATTCCTAATTACATGTTAGGCCATTCATTATGTATGAATTAAACTACGTGCGCGTGTAGTACGCGGTTGGGTGCGTGCGTGCGACTGCACGACCTGTAGCTGTTAGGGAGCGATGAAGGTTTGCATATAGCTCTTGTCTGTGTGGCCTCCCCTTCGTCCCTCCTCATCCTCCTCCTCCATCTCCTCACGCATTAGGAGTGAGTCGTCAGGGGCGGAGGGAGTTCAGTCTATCAGTAGCGACAGAACCCGCGATGCCACTGGCTCGAGGGAGAGCGGGACAATGGAAGAAGCTATTTCAGACTGTGAACTGCATGCATGCACGATCGCCGAGTCTTTCTGCATAATTCACAGATCTCTTAAACCACATTGGCGATGGAGTTACGTTGCCTCTGCTCTTAGGGTGAATAGCTTGCTGTGCTTCGCGAGGAGCGGCTTCTCCAGCGGTTGATAAACGGGCCAGCCAGCCGGGGGGGGAGTCGGTCTGCGTGGCACAGCCTTCCGGTGACTCGGAAGGGGTTCTCAGAATAGCCGAGCTAATCCCGGATTACGGGCCGTTACATAAACGCCAGGCAGCGAGTCAGAAACCAAAGAGGCCAGGAATACTCTCTTCCAGACTGGGAGAGTGTGCTTGTGCTTTGGGGGGGGGGGGGGGGGGGAGGAAGAGGGTGTCTTGGGGGATGGCGGCCATTTTAGGGTCAGGTCAGGTCAGTAGAACCCCCACCTACTCCAGTAGAACCCCACACACACACACACACACACACACACACACACACACACACACACACACACACACACACACACACACACACACACACACACACACACACACACACACACACACACACACACAGACTAGTCTTCACAGTTTGTGTACTGTTGGATTCAGGTCATTATGGAGCAGGTAGAAGTTAAGAGCGTCTTGCTGACCGACTGCAGACGTTCCAGGGGTTCGGCATCGAACCCAGAAGCTTTCCCAAAGGGGAGTCGACCACAATATGCCCTTCCTGTTCTATTATGCAT
>OLKM01000317.1:94394-96894 GCA_900291075.1 Melanogrammus aeglefinus
CAGAGGGGGCGCCAAAACACCCATTCCCCACACAATGTTATGTACTTTAGCTTTATTTTTATTTTTTTACTGCTCGTGGCGCCCCCCATGTGATTTGGCGCCCCCCACAAATATGGCGCCCCAGGGGGCTACCTGGTCCGCCCGTGCCTAAAACCGCCACTGGTTGGGACAGCAATGGTGAAAGCTCTGTCTCCTACGGTACGGAACTTTGATCCACCGTAAACCACCGTTGAAGTATATAGAAGCGTACGGTTTGGCTGCTCAGCTAATTCTCCTGCTGCTCCTCATCCTCATAAGCACACAGGCCAGCCCTTAAAGCAGACCTTGTCTGTGTTCCCCCTTCACTGACCCCATAGTGTCAGACAGAATCAGCCCTCGTCTCAACAGATCAGCAAAGCTAAATGTGGACACAATGCCCCCGTTACGGTTGTCTGTTTATTGTGATGAGAGATGCATGAATGCACTCCCCGCTGTCCCAACCCCAACATCATGTTAAAATATTCTAGTCTGCAAAGTTGAAATGCTTCCGAAACCTTAATATGCCAGGGGGGGGGGGACATGTACTGAAGGGTAACTAAATAGTGGCAAGAGCTGGAAGTGAATCTTGAGATGGGTAGTTGTATAAACGTTAGGGATTGACTTTGTGGTTGAATAGTTTTCCAACGTAACAACAACAACTAATTACACCAACCCCTGCACTGTTTGTCTTTAACTGATCTTATTGGACTGGGGAAAAAACGAAGGTGTTTTTCAAAGGAGGTGGTGGAGGAGGAGGGAGGAAGTGAAGGAAAAGATGGTGGAGGAGGTGAAGGTGAGGGGAGGAAGAGGTTGAATGGCGAAGGTGAAGGTTAGGGAGGAGGACAGGAGGTAAGGGCGTTGGAGGAGGAGTTGATGGAGGAGGAGATGTAGATTGAGGCGTGGGAGGCATGCTGCAGAGCGATCGATGGCAGAAGGTCACTCACTCACTCACCGGGGGGGGGGGGGGAGTGTTGATAATGGGATGGAGGCTCCAGGCTAGGCTGCTAACCTGTTAGCTCCTGGCCCCGTGCGGTATGTGTGTTTACTACGGGACGGGAGCAGCTTGGGCGGACAAACGGGATACCTTTTTTCTAGCGAGGCAGCCGACACCAGACACCAGACTCCCCCCCCCATCAGTCGGCCTGGAGTACGGCGCTGAGGTCCTCGTGCCAAGGCCGACGGCGTTAAGCTACATCCCCCTCCTCCCTGACTCATCGCTCTTTCCTCTCTCCATTCTTTTCCTCCCCCCCCCCCCCCCCCTCCCCTCTCCCATTATTCTCTCACCCCCCCCCCCCCTCCACACCCTTCCCCCCCCCCCCCATTGCTTTTTCCACCCTCATCCAATCGCATCCTCTCTCCCTGTCTCCCCTCTCTCTCGTTCGCTCTGACTCTCCTCCCTCCCTTCCTCCCTCTCGCACTCACACTCTCTCGATCGATCTCTCGCTCTCTCTCTCTCTCTCGTCGCCCGCCCCCCCCAGGCTCCCTTCTTCCTTTTTCTCGCTGCCTCCGCTCTATTTCCACCGTTGTCATGCCAACCTCCCTGGAGACTGGGTTGTCATGGATACGGAGCGGCATGGCTGGATCAGCTGACGTCTGGTGTGTTTCTGGCGTGTGCGGTGGGGCCCCTCCCTCCCTCCCTCCCCCCTCCCTCCCCTGGATGTGAGCACTTGTTCCCCCCCCCTCTCCCCTGGATGTGAGCACCTGTCTCCCCCCCCCCCCCCCTCCTGTCTGATGAGGCGCCGCAGTCACATGCTCCTCAGTACGAGTTCACCGCTGGATTTGAGATATTCGGGTTTCCATCAGTTAGACGTCCCTGAAGCCTCGGGGCTTCTTTGGTGAGGCGTGATGACTGCTGTGATGTATTATGTATGTACGAATTACAGGGGGTTGTATATTTAATAAGCACATATTTAGAGAGCCCCCCCCCTTCCTCTCTCCCCCCTCTCCCACTCTCCCCCTCTCACCTACCCCTCCTGTTCTGTGTTCCTCTACCTTAAAGGACGCCCTGGGTTGTTTAGAACCTTGCACACCTGTCCTCTCTCACTCTCTCACTCTCTCGCTCACCCCGTCACTCTCTCACCCACTCCCTTCGCCCCCATGCCATGTCAGCCGGACCGGAAGCCTTCTGTCAGGGAGTTAAGCTCCTGTCTGCACATGTCAGCAACCTGGTCCACAGCATGTTATTTATGTCCCCCCCACACACACAACATACAACACACACGTACGCACACAGACACACACACACACCGTAATCCGGAAGATCCCGCCCCCCTGTTGCATGATTGACAAGTGATCCTTCAGGTCCACAGTGCTCAAGGGTTCCCCGAGGCCCTCGGACCTCGGGGATGGAGGGAGATAATCGTAACGGGTGGCGTTGGAGTCGTTAGAGGCGTTCCACTCAATCAGGCCTTTTAATATAAATGTAAATGCTGCTCGTTTCCTGCTAATTAACTGCTCGGGTGGTCTTGAGAGGGGCTTGGGG
>OLKM01000317.1:106894-109513 GCA_900291075.1 Melanogrammus aeglefinus
CTTAAAGTTCAGAGCACAGCACACACACCGTGCGGGACCCCCTCACGCTAAAGGGCTGATCATGGTTCCACGTTCACCCCAACGACCACGCAGACGCTTCGACGCAGTCGCAGAACCTTTACGGCTCTGCGTCGGGTTTTGATAAGCGGACCAATCCCAGGCCCTTGCTGCTGCGTCGGCGGACGACGGAAGGTTACAATTTTTTGGGAGGCGCACGTCTGGTCCTAGCGGGTGGACGCAAGGAGGGTCGGCAAAGGACGTAAGGGGTCCGTGACCCCCTTGCGTTGACGTGAACGTGGGACCCTATAATCAGCCCTTAACGCGTAGCGAGAGATGGCTGCTGCTCGCCAGTCGCACACGGTCCCTGGTGGAAGCTGGGGAGGCAGTGGACTGCTGCAGCGCTGTTACGTAACCCCAGTGTCCCCTGGTCCCCGCTCAGAGAGAGAGAGAAGAGGGGGGGTGCATCGTGTGCACGACAGTGTGTGTGTGTCTGCCTGCATACGTTTGACAGCTTGTGATAGGATGAGGATGGCAACGGTAACTTAAAACTCTCTCCTACGTTCACATTGTGTGAATGTCTCGCTTGACCCACATGCATGCACGCCAAACACGCACCGTCGCACTCACAGACACATACATACACAAACGGCGCCAAAGTTATGTGGGCCAGCAGGGAGTCTTGCTCCTCTCACTGACCCAGTACTGTAGCCTGGGGAAAGGTGTGTGTTTGTGAGCGCCTGTGTGTGTGTGTGTGTGTGTGTGTGTGTGTGTGTGTGTGTGTGTGTGTGTGTGTGTGTGTGTGTGTGTGTGTGTGTGTGTGTGTGTGGTGTGTGTGTGTTGGTGTGTGTGTGTGTGTGTGTTGTGAGGGTGAGCGAGTTTAAAGTTTCACAGGCATGTGTGTTTCAGTGTCTGTGTGTGCAAAAGTTGTTTGGAGTTTCCAAAATGAAAAAAATGAAGAACCCCAGTGGGATAGCAGCGACTACTAGCGTCGTTCAGCAAGAGATCTCCTGTGAAATATTCAATAGTATCTGTCTGCGTCCTGCAAGACGGAGACGTAACTTGCACTAGGAGGCGTAACTTGTTCTTTTCTAAATCGCGGTCCACGCGAGATCTTTCTCTTTTCGCGGTTAACAAAAAGCGTTGTAAATCACGGTTCACACGAGATCTTCATTGAAGTCGGGTCTTCCGATATTCATGACGGTAAGTAAATTTACCAGTCATTTATTACCGGTCATTTATGTACCCGCGCACCACTGCTACATACAGATCACTTCCGCGATTTAGAAAAGTACTAGACACGCCTCAGACTACAAGTTACGCCTCCGTCTTGCAGGACGCAGACAGACCCAACTCGAAATATTGAGCGAAATGTGCGTTTATGGCAAAATAGACAGACAATTCATTGGTCCATTTTAGTCCTCCAATGGGATCCATTGCATTCAATCTGTGGTCAGCAGTCAAAATGTGTCCTCCTCAAATGCATTATTAGCCTCAAGCTTTCCACTCATTAATACACAAGTGTGTGTTGTTTTATGTAACAACCCATCCACGTTTCCACCGTGTGTTAAAACATCCACGTTTTCCATTTCTACAATGTCTTAACCTCCAGTACTACTCACCACGGCATCCGGTGTTTAACAGCATCGCGAATGCAAACGCTTTATGAATTCTGATTGCCCCGGATTACAGCGGTGCGGGGATTGTGGATGGTTCGATTCCCAAAGCGAACTCGCTTCCCGTAACCGGCGTCTTACTGTCGCTCTGGATGAGAGCTTAAGTGCTTATGGGCTGGGGGGGGGGGGAGCCGTCTCATATTCCTCTCAGATGGCGCTCCATCTTGAGCAGCAGTGACCTCACACCTTCCACATTCACCCTGTCGTCGTTCCTGCCGGGCGGCCGCCCCCCTGCTGAGTGTCCGCCCAGCAGCCCACCTCCGATGGCTCTCCATCTTGAGCAGCAGTGACCTCACACCTCCACATTCACCCTGTCGTCGTTCCTCCCGGCGGCCGCCCCCCTGCTGAGTGTCCCCCAGCAGCCCACTCCGGTCGCCCCACTTAGAATTAACCCCGCCACATTCTTGGGCTGCTCGTGTATACACACGCACGCTCACACGCACGCACGCACACACACACACACACACACACACGCACACGCATACGCACACACACGCGCTCAGCCCTTCTATTCTAAGCCCTCTCTTATCATCGTTTGGTCCCTGACTGCCCCTCGTGCCGGTCCGGCCCTTCTCCCCCTCCCTGCCTCCACAGCTCATCTCCCTGGCCGTCCTTCTCGCGTTCCTCTCTCCCCATCCCCCCCCCATCATATTTTTTTTACCCTTCGCATTTGCTCTCCTTCCATTCTGCTCCCTCGTCTTCACACCTTTTGTGTCCCTTCTCTCCGTTGTCAAGGCTGTTCCTCCTGATCCTCCTCCAGCTCCGGGTGTTTATCTCCTTAATCCCCTCCTACCCTCTCCTGTGATCCGTCCTACCTCCCTACCTCCTCTCTCTCCTCCCTCTCCTCCCTCCTCCCTCTCCTACCTCCTAACTCCCTACCCCCTACCCCGCTGCCTCTTACTTCCCCTCTCTCTTCTACCTCTCCTACCTCTCCTACCTTTCCTAC
>OLKM01000317.1:111931-152960 GCA_900291075.1 Melanogrammus aeglefinus
GTGTGTGTGTGTGTGTCCAGTGATGTGTGAGAGTTCGTCGATGTGGGTGTGTCGTTGGCCTGTGGTGTGTGTCGTGTGTGATACAGTGCTCTGTGCATGCTACAACAGGGGTTAACAAACAAACCACCAAACCCTCTCAGGGTGCCACCAGAGGCTCCTGTAGAGTGTAGCAGTGCCGTCAGGTCATATTATGGGATGTGGAGGGGAGCGAAGGGGAGAGACGGGGGCTCAGGCTTTGCTGCTGCTGCTGTCTCTTTTTAAACGCCAAGCCCATAAATGAAATTGTGATCCAATCAAACGCTCTGTAAACCGAACTCCAACGTTTGGAACGCTAATGATTTAAATCTGTTCCGTCAAACAGAGACGCCCGCGCTTGAGATGGCTGACTCAATTATTATAATTACTCTAAACGTTTTTCCAATCCGATCCAATGTTTGCTGCAGCCGGTGTCGTTGTGACCCAGTGGTAGTCCGCAAAGAGCGGACCGGACAACGGGGCTGAGCGCTGGAGGACAGGATGTGGAGGCGGCCTGGAGGCTGAGACTGAGGCTGAGGCTGAGGCTGAGACTGGTCCACTGAGGCTGGAGAAGGAGTCTACAACGTGCACATTCACCCAAAAGATCAGTGTAGGACGATTGGATTAGCATGTAATACAATCATTAAAATATAATTGCTGGGTGTGTGTGTGCGTGCGTGCGTGCGTGGGTTTTGAATATGTGCATCGATCTCGGTACCAACTGTTTCCTCTCTAATAGCGTCGTACCGTTCGCCTTTTGCTAAGGGTGACTGACTTGTTTTCGTCAAGGTGCTGACTTGTTCCGACGGGGAACAGATGTCAATCTAAAAGCAACTCGTAGGTTCCTACGACAGCGTTGCGTTACAGTGCGCCGGCAGGACTCTCTAAGCAGGCCTGACGAACGACCTGCTGGTAGTTAGCAATGATGTCCTCTTTATAATCGGCTACCGACTGCTTTTCCCTTTCAAAGTGGAAATCCATTCCGTTTGTTGGCGTGCTGCCGCCACAGAAGTAGTCTTGTGTTCTTTGTGCAGCCGTTATGGATCAGAACGGGTTGGCACGCAGCCTGGATACCGGAGACGGTGGGCCGGGGAGACGGTGGTTGCTAAGGACCGCGCCGTGGTTGCTAAGGACCCCACTCCCGTGTCCTTCCACCGTCTCCTGAACTGGTGGCTGCCTGACTCCCACCTGAGAGGTTGTTGGTTGGATTCCCACTTACTCCAACGCAAACCTGAAGCCTGATGTCCTCCCACACACCCTTAATGGGAGGGGTCTGAACTCAGACGATCTGGATGAATACTCAATCGTGAACCATGGAAAATCAACTTAACAATGATAAATGTACTGTTATTATACAGCGCTTTTCTAACCAGCGCTTTACAATGCTGCCTCACGTTCAACCATTCATGCACACATTTTTCACAAAGGCGGCGGCGTCAGCCACGCAGGGCGACAGCCAGCTCGTCGGGAGCAGTCAGGGTGAGGCGTCTCGCTCGGGGGGACACCTCGACACTCTAGCTAGGAGGAGCCGGGGATCGAACTGGCAGGCCACCATTCACCAGCCCACCCGCTCTACGTCCTGAGCTGCATGCGCCCCAGATGTAACCAGTGAGTCAACGTGAACCACCGGGTACCGTCTTCAGTCCGGGATCGATGAACGCCAAAGAGCCCCCCACACACACACACACACACACACACACACACACACACACACACACACACACACACACACACACACACACACACACACACACACACACACACACACACACACACACACACACACACACACACACCCACACACCTAAGTTTCATCAAAGCGGGCCGCTGGCAGGGGCCCGCAGAACATCAGTGCAGCGATGCTCAAAGGACAAGAACCGCTGGCTCCTCTGTGAGAACCCTGCAGCTCTCCCCCCGCTCTGGAAATAGACCCGGGTTCCTCCAGGCTGCAGCCCCCCCCCCCCCCCCCCCTCCGCTTCTGTTGGGGAGCATCCCTTCATCTCTCTGTACACACAGAACTCCTAAAATACACAGAACCACCAGAACACACAGAACCACGTGAAACCTCAGGACACACAGAACCACCAGAACACACAGAACCACGTGAAACCTCAGGACACACAGAACCACCAGAACACACAGAACCACGTGAAACCTCAGGACACACAGAACCACGTGAAACCTCAGGACACACAGAACCACCAGAACACACAGAACCACGTGAAACCTCAGGACACACAGAACCACGTGAAACCTCAGGACACACAGAACCACCAGAACACACAGAACCACGTGAAACCTCAGGACACACAGAACCACGTGAAACCTCAGGACACACAGAACCACCAGAACACACAGAACCACGTGAAACCTCAGGACACACAGAACCACCAGAACACACAGAACCACGTGAAACCTCAGGACACACAGAACCACCAGAACACACAGAACCACCAGAACACACAGAACCACCAGAACACACAGAACCACGTGAAACCTCAGGACACACAGAACCACCAGAACACACAGAACCCCCAGAACACACAGAACCCCCAGAACACACAGAACCCCCAGAACACACAGAACCCCCAGAACACACAGAACCCCCAGAACACACAGAACCCCCAGAACACACAGAACCCCCAGAACACACAGAACCCCCAGAACACACAGAACCCCAGAACACACAGAACCACGTGAAACCTCAGGACACACAGAGAAAACACAGAACCCTCGGAACACACAGAACCCTCGGACCACACAGAACCACCAGAACACGCAGAACCCACAGAACCAGAGAGGGTGCCTGTGGGCAGAACGGACTGCGACCGCTGGAAGCCAACTTCAGAAATGCTGCGTTTGGGAGATTCCTCAGTTGCTGAACTTGGGAATAATGGTGTATTTAAATAAGCTCGGTGCTCGATCACATGATCACACTCTGTGGTGATTCAGAGTGACTCCAAGTCATCATAGCACCTGAAACAAAAACCATGGCAGCCCAGCCAGAGCTCACACACACAAGAAAGGGCTAGAAGCTGACCTCTTTTCACTTTTCTTAAATTTAGTTTGAGGATTAAGAGTCCGGTGGATTTCTTATCTGCACACCCTTCACTCCTCCTCTATTGACCCTGCTGCCATATCTATAACCCTCTCCCCCCCCCTCCCCATACTCCCTCGAGGGGGTGGGGAGAGGGGGGGGGGGGGGGGAGGGGGGGGGGGGGGGGAGGGGGGGGGGGGAGAGAGAGGGAGAGAAAGGGGGCGGGGGAGAGAGAGAGAGAGAGAGAGAGAGAGAAAGGGGAGGGAGGTGGGGGAGAGGAGGGAGAGAAGGGGAGGGAGGCGGGGGAGAAAGAGGGGGAGAGTGGGAGAGAAAGGGAGAGGGGGTGCGGGGATGAGAGGGAGAGAAAGGGAGGGCGGCGGGGGAGAGAGAGGGAGGAAGGGGGGGAGTGCAGGGTGCGAGTGAGCCTGTAACTGTGCAGCGTGAAGGACGTGGGCAGCCTGGTGGTGGAGGAGGGAGGGAGGGAGGGAGGGAGGGAGGGGGATTAGGGGGATGGTATGGGAGGGAGGGGGAATTGATTTTCCAGCAGGAAAGGCCATCCAGAGTCTGCCCTGGGGGCCCGACGGGGCAGGGGCCGCTGTATAGCGGACGGGCCCCGGGGCCGCCAGGTTCAGCTGGACATGTTCTGATGTATTCTCGTTGTGCTGCCAGTGTGTTTATTTACAGAAGACCATGAAGACCTGCCAGGGGCTGTGTGTGTGTGTGTGTGTGTGTGTGTGTGTGTGTGTGTGTGTGTGTGTGTGTGTGTGTGTGTGTGTGTGTGTGTGCAAACATGCATGCATTGTGATTATGTGTGGAAAGATTTGTCTCTGCATGCCCTTCAAGACAATACTCATCTTTCCCTCTGGCTATCTATCGAGACACCAGGGGAGAGATAGAACACACACCACACACACACACACACACACACACACACATACACACACACACACGACACAACACACACACACACACACACACACACACACACACACACACACACACACACACACACACACACACACACCATGATTCCACTGGCAGCGGCGGCCACAGCAGATGGAGATGGGTTGTGGGGTGGGTGGGGGGGGGGGGTATCCATGGTAACCAGAGGTAACTGCCCATGTGTGTCTCCGTGCATGTCTGAGGCGTGTTCACGGGAGAACATTACACTGTTGTTGTTGTTCTCCTCGTTCTTGTTATGGAGAGAGAGAGAGAGAGAGAGAGAGAGAGAGAGAGATCCTCCAAGTGACTAACCTTTGACGCAGTCTGGAGGTGAGTCACATGGAGGATCTCTCTCTCTCTCTCTCTCTCGCTCTCTCTCTCTCTCTCTCTCTCTCTCTCTCTCTCTCTCTCTCTCTCTCTCTCTCTCTCTCTCTCTCTCTCTCTCTCTCTCTCTCTCTCTCGTTGTGTAGTGGTGGAAGACACACAGTCTTGTCCTTTCCTGGCTCTCTGGAGGGTTCTGGTTCTAGAGGGTCTCCCCTTCAGAGGGGTCTGGTTCTGGTTCTAGAGAGTCTCCCCTCCCCTTCAGAGGGTTCTGGTTCTAGAGGGTCTCCCCTTCAGAGGGGTCTGGTTCTGGTTCTAGAGGGTCTCCTCCTCCTCAGAGGGTTCTGGTTCTAGAGAGTCTCCCCTTCAGAGGGGTCTGGTTCTGGTTCTGGAGGGTCTCCCCTCCCCTTCAGAGGGGTCTGGTTCTAGAGGGTCTCCCCTCCCCTTCAGAGGGTTCTGGTTCTAGAGAGTCTCCCCTTCAGAGGGATCTGGTTCTGGTTCTAGGGGGTCTCCCCTCCCCTTCATAAGGTTCTGGTTCTGGTTCTAGAGAGTCTCCCCTCCCCTTCAGAGGGGTCTGGTTCTGGTTCTAGAGGGTCTCCCCTCCCCTTCAGAGGGGTCTGGTTCTGGTTCTAGAGGGTCTCTCCTCCCCTTCAGAGGGTTCTGGTTCTAGAGAGTCTCCCCTCCCCTTCAGAGGGTTCTGGTTCTAGAGGGTCTCCCCTCCCCTTCAGAGGGGTCTGGTTCTGGTTCTAGAGGGTCTCTCCTCCCCTTCAGAGGGTTCTGGTTCTAGAGAGTCTCCCCTCCCCTTCAGAGGGTTCTGGTTCTAGAGGGTCTCCCCTCCCCTTCAGAGGGGTCTGGTTCTGGTTTCTAGGAGGGTCTCTCTTCCTCCTTCAGAGGGTTCTGGTTTCTAGAGAAGTCTCCCCTCCCCTTCAGAGGGGTCTCTTTCCTGGTTCTGGGTTCTAAGAGGGTCTCCCCTTCAAGGGGTCTGGTTCTGGGTTCTAGAGGGTCTCTTCTCCTCCTCAGAGGGTTCTGGTTCTAGAGAGTCTCCCTTCAGAGGGGTCTGGGTTCTGGTCTGGAGGTCTCCCCTCCCCTTCAGAGGGGTCTGGGTTCTAGAGGGGTCCTCCCCTCCCCTTCAGGAGGGTTCTGGTTCTAGAGAGTCTCCCCTTTCAGAGGGATCTGGTTCTGGTTCTCTATAGGGGGTCTCCCTCCCCTCACATTAAGGTTCTGTGGTTCTGGTTCTTCTAGGAGAGTCTCCCCTCCCTTTCTAGAGGGGTCCTGGTTCTGGTTCTAGAAGGGGGTCTCCCTCCCCTTCAAGAGGGGTCTGGTTTCTAGTTTCTAGCAGGGGTCTCTCCTCCCCGCCTTCAGAGGGGGTTCTGGTTTCGTAGAGAGTCCCCCCTCCCCCTTCGAGAGGGTTCTTTGGGTTCTAAGAGGGTCTCCCCTCCCCCTTCAGAGGGGGTTCTCGGGTTCTTGGTTCTAGAGGGTCTCTCCTCCCCTTCAGAGAGGTTCTGGGTTCTAGAGAGTCCTCCCCTCCCCCTTGTCAGAGGGTTCTGGTTCTAGAGGGTCTCCCCTCCCCCTTCAGAGGGGGTCCTGGGTGTTCTGGTTCCTAGAGGGTCTCTTCCTCCCCTTCACAGAGGGTTCTGGGTTTTCTAGAGAGTCTCCCCCTCCCCTTCAGAGGGGTCCTGGGTTTCTGGTTCTAGAGGGTCTCCCCTCCCCCTTCTCAGAGGGGTCTGGTTCTGGTTCTAGAGAGGGTCTCTCCCTTCCCCTTCAGAGCGGTTCTGGGTTCGTTAGTTCTAGAGGGTCTCCCCTCCCCTTCAGAGGGGTCTGGTTCTGGTTCTAGAGGGTCTCCCCTCCCCTTCAGAGGGGTCCGGTTCTGGTTCTAGAGGGTCTCCCCTCCCCTTCAGAAGGTTCTGGTTCTGGTTCTGGAGGGTCTCTCCTGGCCCTCGGAGGGCTCTGGGTTCAGGACGTGTCTCATAATACGGGCCTGTGATTACAGGAGTCCAAATCAAATATACTCGACTCGTCCGCTCCATCTTAATATTAATATTACAAGTTAATTACACGCTCTCCCCATTTAATAGTGTTTTTGAATAATTGAAATAATAACAACTGATGACTCATCCAGGCTCCTCATCCTGTCCCAGCGGTCTCTTACACACTCGACACACACACATCGGTGTGTGTGTCGAGTGTGTGTGTGTCCCCCCCCCACCCTCTCGATTTTTTCCTCATCGATTCGACCGCCGAGCAAACGAGGCACAACATCATCCCCACAGGAACCCTCTAACCAGACGTGACGCTGCAGTGTCATGGCTCTCGGCTCTCTCCTCTCCCCCCTCTCCTCTCTGCTCTCCTCTCTGCTCTCCCCCTTCTCCCCTCTCCTCTCCCCTCTCCTCTCCCCTCTCTCCTCTCTGCTCTCCCCCTTCTCCCCTCTCCTCTCCCTTCTCTCCTCTCTGCTCTCCCCTCTCCCCTCTCCCCTCTCTGCTGCTCCTCCCCTCTCCCCCTCTCTCCTCTCTGCTCTCCCGCTCTCCCCCTCTCTGCTCTTCCCTACTCCCCTCCTCCTCTTCTTGCTCTCCCCTCTCCCCTCTCTGCTCTTCTCCCCTCTCTCCTCTCTCCTCTCCCCTCTCCCCTCTCTCCTCTCTGCTCTCCCCTCTCCCCTCTCTGCTCTCTGCTACTTCCGAGTAAAAACGTTTTTCCACAGTGGTGGTTTTCTATTGGTGATGTGGATGGGACAATGCTCGACCCCGCCCCCCCCCCCCCCCCACACCTGCACTATGGAACACCAAACCTTGGTTCTGTCTAAAGACACCTTTATTACGGCTGCAGAACCCCTTCCTCTTTAAACGGCTTCCAGTTGTCCAGTGACGACCCTAGTTCATAACACGACGTCTCCCTGTGTGTTTCAGCGAGAAGAGGAAGCTCCAGGTCAACGTCAGCACGCCCATCCAGTGCAGCATGAATGGCAGGAAGTGCACCATCGTCGTGGAGACCAAGATCAACCAATCACAGCCCGAGTTCACCAAGGGTCGCTCCGGGTACGTCCTGTCTGTGCCGGGGAACTGAGGAGAGAGAGAGAGGGGGAAGGCCGTTGGTGGAGGAGATCAACAGATGTCCGGACCCTGACGCCAGGAGGATGACTCGGCCCTGATTCAGTTCTGCGTGGGAGCTCTGGAGACTCTCATCAGCACCACAGAGGCCCCCCCGGGACTCGGGAAACCTTTTAGTTTAGCACATTTCAAAAGCCGTGCCAAAATCTGATTATTTGCTTTATGTTTATAATGCGATGTTTTGATCTGAAGCGTCACTCCTTGGTGGAAGGGATGACGTGTTTGAACACCTGCACTATAAGAGCACACAGATTCTTTTTTTAGTTTTTTAATATTATTTTTAATTTAGAAAAAAATCAAGATGATGGGAGTTCCAAGCCAATCATGTGTCAACAGGGCAAGAAGAAAATCATAATTATAATAACCCAATGCCACGTTTAGAGATAATTATGATTATGACCTGGATGATAATATGGTTTGTCACAGGTGTATCGTGGCGACCACTTCCACTGTCTCCTTTTGTGAACGTGTGTTTGGTTTCTGACGGGGCGTTGAGCTCTGATCCGTCAGGCCGGCAAGGTGATGCGTTCAGACGGACCCCTGTCCCAGTGTGAGAGGTGTTGACGACCGGAGGGTGATTCATCTGTTTTCTGCTGGTCTGAGGAACACACTTCAGGCTTCAGTTTGTGTGCTAGAAGGATGTGTTGAGCATGTCCAAGTTGGCCTGCTTTACAGGAAGGGCTCGAAAAGAAGTGAAGGAAGAATTTCATTAATTTAATTCCAAATATTATTTCCCCCATTGCAGGGTCTGTATATTAATACCAGTCGAGCGATTGTATTATAATTGTTATAATTTCTGTAAGCGACGCAAGAGTCCAATTTATATATCTATATCTATATATATATATATATATATATATTATGGTCTTAGAATGGAACTTTATTATTTTAAGAATATTTTCGCACCATATTTAATTATCCGATCAACGTGTATTCCAATTATCACTATTCAATATGCAGTTGAGAGAATCACGTGACTTGGTGACAGAATTAAGGACTAAAAACATTTGTACATTATTTGGACAAACTGGCTAGCTCGTGGCTGCCATGACTACCATGGTGACCATGGCTACCTGCTGGTGAAGCTCACGAGGTGTAGGCTAGTTCCTCCAGGCTCACGCCCTCACGCCATTTTAAATCCAGCCGCGCGGATCCCAGGTAGAACCTGAAGTGACGTTCAGGGTCCCCTCGGTTTCAGTGCGTTGGTCTTTGCTTCGGTCCTTGATGAAAAGGACCCCCACATTCCCCAACCCTGTGTACCCGGGTCTGCGTTGAGAACACTAGCATAGAAGCAGTGTTGGAAGTGTTTGTTCCCTGTGTGACCCCGTGTGTCCCTCCTTTGTTAGAGTATTGTCTGGTTCCTCTGTGTTCAAGACTGTTTGTACAAAGCTGCTGTTGGTGGTCATTATGTATTTGCTGCTTGCGGGCCCTCTGTTAACCTTGCTCATAACTATAACTCACAACGATGGTCTCTCTCTTCCTGTCTCTGTCTCTCTGTCTCTCTGTCTCCCTCCGTCTCTCTCTCTCTGATTGGTGAGTCCTGAGTGTGCTCTCGCTAAAGTCCCGATCAGAGGACCCTGGGCCCGTGCCCTACTTAAGGAGGTGGATCTGCTCGATGGGCTCCACTCCATTAAAAAAGAACCCGAATGAGTTCCACCCGTGTGCAGTCTGCTGACTGTACTCTGGGCTGTCTGGACCCCTCCTGCGTCTTAATGGGGCTGTGTCCTGGGGTCCGCTCAATTCCAGGGGGCAAATCTCCTTTTTACGCTCTGAGGGGTTGGTGGCAGATGAAAGTGTGGTCGTTCTTCAGCGACGCCCGCGCGTGTATTTATAATTGGAATATTTTGCTTTGGGTGTTTTAAGTGCATCAACGTCGGCCCTCACACCGGCTCTGGCCCAAGGGGGGGGGGGGGGGGACACGAGACAAGTGGCATGTTTGCACGGATGAGAGAACCTATAGCTCTCTGTAACCTCCTCCATCCCCAAAGGGTTTCCTCCTCCCGCTCCTCCATCACCACTCCTCTTCCTCCTCTCCTCTTTCACCTCCTCTCTGCCTCTCCTGTTCCTCCTCCTCCTCCTCCTCCTCCTCCCCACTCCCCATTAGAACGGGCAGTCAGTTTCTGAGGAGCAGAGTGGGGGGGGGGGGTTCTGTTCTCAGAACAAAGCTCCTCTCTGCCCTGTCTCTGCTGCCTCCCCTCTCCCCCCCCCCAAGTGGAGAGTCATTTGGCAGCCTGCCCTGAAGGAGGGCTTTTTAAACATCTTCCAGGGCTGTTAACATCGCTGCTCCTCCTGTTGTTGCCGTCTGAGATGAGCAGAGGAGGGGGTGGGTGGGTGCAGGCACTGGCGACGGATCCGAGAGAAATCGATTCTTATTTTCAGACATCACTTTTGAAGTCAACCTGATTTAAAAATATATTGTTTAATTAACAATAATTGCAAATATAACGTCCCTAAAAACGTACTTCCAATCAACTTTCATCCGTACACTTTCTGGTTAATTAGCTGCAATATGAGTCTGTTTATACACTTAAATGATAGGGAGGATAAACAAAGGTTGATTTAACCTTAATTGATGGAGATTAAAACTGATGAAGATGAACCTCTTCGTCGATCTGATCCGGTCTCAGTGTTGAATAATAGGCCATTAGCTTGTGGGTCTCTCCAAAAGGAATGTTTTTAGGGATTAGGGATGTATGATGATTCATATTTTTATTTTTATTATTATTTTATTTTTAAAGAGATCATATATACAGGTTTAATTTTAGTTTCTCTGCTAAGTGCCTTATTGTAATGATAACGTTGTTGATTGCTTCGTTCTGTAATCCACGTGGTCCGAGTTGATTGTTTGATGTAACACTCTCATACTGGCGGTGTCAAAGTACTGGGTCTTATTCGATGTTTAGCTGATGTATGTATACGTGCTTTGTTTCTTATGAATGTCTTAAGACGTGCTGGGTCATGCTCATGAACCTCGTTCATGTTTTTCCTTTCAATTTCTGAAATATGCAAATACCAACATTTACACAATTTACATTCACTAATCCAATATGTGCCTAATTTTGTATTTTGAATACTTCTGTATGCTTTAACCAAACGTAATGAACGAACCAAAGGTCAGCTTCAGCGATACATGTACGCACAGCTTCCATGTCCTACTCTGTTCCATGTGCAAGATGTAATTATGCATTCCAGATTCTATTTCATTAATCGTTTATTAATAAATGTACGTCAAAGCATAACGTGCTCATGTGTTTGTTACCATGGCCAGGTGTTATAGGCCTAATCCTGTCAGCCCAAAGGTTTCAGGTTCAATTCCCATGCTCAGAGCGGTATATAAACATTACTTTACCACCACTAAGCAGCAGTATATAAAAAGTACTTTCCACCACTAAACATAAGCATATAAAAAGTAATTTCCGACACTAAACAGCAGTATTTAAAAAGTACTTTTTCCACCACTAAACAGCAGTATATAAAAAGTACTTTTTCCACCACTAAACAGCAGTATATAAAAAGTACTTTTTCCGGCACTAAACAGCAGTATATAAAAAGTACTTTTTCCACCACTAAACAGCAGTATATAAAAAGTACTTTTTCCACCACTAAACAGCAGTATATAAAAAGTACTTTTTCCACCACTAAACAGCAGTATATAAACAATACTTTCCCACCAGAGGACGTCAGACTAGCTGTCATTCTCCCTGAGCTGATGATGTCATAACTGGGCGGGGCTTAGCATTAATCCGCCCACCAATCACAACTGTCATGCCGGCCTCGAGGTGTTGCTGAGTGAAGGCTGCTGAGGTCAACGCAGCATGGCTCTCTGCTGCTGCAGCGTCAGCCACCACGGCTACCCTCTGACTGATGGGTGGCTGGTGACGTAGGAGGGGGGGGTGAAGGAGGTGGAGGAGGTGGAGGAGACGGAGGAGCTTAGGGCTCATGATGGTAAAAGGTGCAAGAAAGCAAATGATGAATGATTGAAGAGGGCCTTGAGTGACTCGAGTCCTTAGGACAAGTGTTAAACTGAATTGGATATTATTTTGTTCCTCGCTGTCCATCCTGCTCTATGATATATATTATATTATATATTGTTATTTTTATCGTTATATTGTTCCTTGCTCTCCATCTTGCTCTATAATATATATTATAAATCATATTTATGTATCGTATTACAAGGAGACTCCGTCTCATCTCAGACGGCCCCTTTTGAGTCCCGGCGGTCTATAATGGTTCAGCCCACCTGTCCTCTGTTCCAGGTCAACCTTTAGGTGAATCCATCGCTCCTCCCCGTCAGGTAGAGCCTGTGTTAGTGCAGTACTGTGCTCCCTCACAGCTGATGTGAAGCTCTTTCCCGTCCAGTCAAGCCCTGAAGGCTCAAATGACATCATCCTCTCCCAGTGCTCTCTCATCCATGAACCGACGGGGGTCAGGTGTTAGTGGGATACTGGTTAAAGCCTGAACCACACCCCGGTGATGGTTTAACTGGTGGTTTAATGGGAGGTTGAACTGAAGGTCGAACTGGTGGTTTAACGGGAGGTTGAACTGGTGGTCGAACTGGTGGTTTAACTGGTGGGTAGGACGAAATAAGGGCCCACAAGGACTAGGCGATTCTTGTACGACCAGTGCATTTTATTTTTTTTCCATCACAGTACAAAAATAAATCAAAGTAAGCAGAAATCAACCAATAATGTTTCAAATACAGGAACAACTTTTTTGTCTTTTTCAAAAAGAATATTTTATTGAACAGCATCAACACCCATCACCTCCTCCTACCACAATGGCATGTATTCCATTTTTCAGCTTTTTTTTTTTTTTTTGCCCCTAAGAAAAAAAAAATTCACCCGGTCATCTGTACAAATAAACCTCTCACAGTCACTCCAACACACACATTCACGCACACACTCACAATCCTTGAATGCCTCAAAACTATTTTTGTTGTTCTACAGAGTACTCAACAATATACAGAAAGGAAAAATTGACAGAAATGTTAAACTATCCCTTTTAATGTGGTTTTTTTTCAGATATTTTTGTAGGTTTTTCAAAAGTATTTTCTCAAACAACGACTCAGTGATGCAAGTAAAAAAAAAAAAAAGAAGGAATCGGACCGAGGAGAAAATCAGACCCTTTATCCTGTGGACGCCCTGCTGTTTTGTCTTCAGTGTCATAGCAGAGGCCGAGCTGGGTGCTCACAGAGAGTCACAAGTTACAGCCTGCAAGAGCTCCGTCCCAGAGCTCCGGTACAGACACGGACCCTAGCCATGGTGCTGAAGAGCCATGGGACCTTCTCCGTAGAACAGACTAGACCCTGCTGAGGAGAACCACGATGCTCGGGAGATAGGGGTGTGATGGAGACACGGGGACGTGTCCACCCGCCTTGAGACAGGGGTCCGAGGACTGGCACCGAACCACAGGGGGTACGCAGACCCCCCCACACCTGCCCTGCCAAGCGATGATGGGCCAATGAACTGATTGTACTTACAGGTTCGATTTGGATTGGCCGATCACATGGGTCCCCCGTCAAACACACACACACACGCACACACGCACGCACACACGCACACATCGGACACGCCCCCCTGCGCCGTGCACAACTTCACACAACACACATAAGAGACGTTTTAACTGCGATCGGATGACATCTATAGGTGTAGTGTAGCGCCCGGCTGGTTCATGTTGGCTGATCAGACTGGGAGCCTTTTGGGTAACCTCTGCTGAAAAGAAAACATGCGCCGCGCCGGTATCGTTAAGACGCGAGACGCGGTTGTGTGTTGACCGACCTTATCGTGAGACGCGGCTCTGACGACGGCTCGTACGGCGCGGTTGAACCGCCGATATATTTGCAGAAGCTTTAAGCCAAGAGAAAGCGCGGCATGATTGTCACCCACGATGGAGCGTATAATCAAATCAGATGAACAGCTCTGTGTGCGCTCTTAAGGTAAACGTGGTGTCCCAATACTCTGTAGAACCTATAGGTGGTGTGTGACTGAACGTTGATGTTGCGCCCACACGTCGTTTGGACAGAACTTGGTGACGTCATCGATTCATTTCTTACTGATATGCGCGTGACTCTACTCATGCACGAGGTGTTGTGTGTGTTTGTGTGTGTGTGTGTGTGTGTGTGTGTGTGTGTGTGTGTGTGTGTGTGTGTGTGTGTGTGTGTGTGTGTGTGTGTGTGTGTGTGTGTGTGTGTGTGTTGTGTGTGTGTGTGTGTGTCTTCAAGGATCGCTCTTTAGCATAGGGTCTGCGATGTGTTTGTTTGTTTTCAAGGTCAATCCTTACGATGACACTTTGGTGACGTCAGATTTAACGATGGTCTTCAATAATCGGAGGGCTTGCGCGATAATCATAGCTCAAATCCCTACGGACATTCATGTGTATCAATCACCATCAATCTTCATTCCCACCAAAGACAAGTTAACCAGCATTGCCTCTAGAAAATCATTCTCTTGTCCAGCCCATTCAAAAGGTATTTTCCCTTTATGTACACATTAATGTCATCAGAAGAATACGTAATGGCAACAAATGAAGAATCGGTATACATATCGTGATTCATATTGAACATCTGAAACCATCTATCGGCTTCCGTTTGATCTACAAGGTTTGATCAAAGATATGGCACTGTAGTAACATTTACTAAGCTGAAGAAATCATAAACACAAAGATGAACCTTCATTCCAAAGTGTTTGCTCTTTTTTTTTAACACAACTTTTAGACAAAGTACAAAAGAATTTCTCTGTAAACAAATAGCCTATTTTAGCAAGCATAGCTAAATCAACTAGCCCCACCTTGTTCACAGCATTCTCTAACGCAGATGCACTTAAAAATCAAGTCCAAAGAAATAAATAAAGGCATTGCTCCTGCCCTTCTAAAACTGTAAAATTGCATGGCACACGTGCATTAGATTAAGTTATTAAGTAATAAAATAAAAAAAGAGAGGACAATTTTCTTTCCAGAAAATCAATAAATAAGCATCCATAGTTTAGGGGGGATGGAGAGGAAAGAGAACATCCATTAAATTGTTGGCTTACTTTTCATTTTTTTCTGTGAGGAAAACGAGATCGGTCCTACGTGGGCAGAGCGACTAACCAGTCCTTCACTCAGGGTCGTCCTATACTGGTGAAAGGTCCTATAATACAATGCCGGCTCTTACATCCAGCTGTCCGCCCACAGGCCCTCCTGCCCCCCGGCACACACTGACACAGACACACTCAGATCAACACGGTGCCCGTTCGGCCGTGGGGTCTCCCACCTGCCGGCCCCTCTGGCTGGTCGGCGATGCGTCCTGCAGAGGGGTCCGGTCTCGGTCAGTGGACGGGAGGGTGGGGGGGGGGGTGGGGGTGGGGGGTGAGCCAGGTGGTTGTCCGCCTCAGCAGTGATGCGTGAAGGAAAGTTGTCACGCGAGATTGTCTCCTCTCCCCCGCGGTGGTACAGCCAGCGCACATCCCCCTCCTCAGACAAGGAAGTCAGCGCACATCTCCTCCTCAGACAGGAAGTCAGCCCCCGTCGCTCCACATTCATTGCTGTAGATTCATTATTCCGCTTCGTCCTAATCTCTTTTTTTTTTTTTGTCTTTGTCTTGTTTTTAGGGTTTTTCAATATTTATTATAGATATATATATTTATATATATTTATAGATTTGTGGTAGCAAAGGATGTACCCGAGTCTGGCATTTTGAAGAAAGAGGTGTCTCTACCCGTGGTTTGTCTAGAAATATGAATTATCATATTAACATCTTAATGGTGGAAAAAAAAAAAGAGATGGTTTGGTGGCGTTTTGATCCATGAAATCCTGATGCCTTCGAATTCAGACAGCGGCGAAACGCACTTGGTTGCAACCAAATGAAACATTCAGAGATTTATTCGTGATGACTAATCTCATCTCCAGACTCCCCCCCCCCCCCCCCCCCCCCCTCTAAGCCTCCTCAACCAAGCCAGAAGCCTTATAAAACAAACCACATGTCGATGTCAAACACAACGACAATATCCTGTGCCACAACCGGTACCAATAAAACACAAAGAGTGAGACGGTCAGAAATGCCAGACCAGAATTCAGCCTTGCCCCCCCCCCCCCCCCCCCCCCCGGCCCGCCCACACGACTCCTCCTCACCGATCCAGGCCAATCAGCAGGCGGCTACGCTCCTCCTCCTTCTGGCTCTCGTTCTTGAGGTCGGCGAACACCTGGGTGAAGTAGTGCGGGTCGGAGTTGATCTGCAGCATCTTGCCGCTCATCAGGTTGATGATGGACAGGCAGCGGTCCCAGAAGGCCTCCTTGGAGGTCTCCACCAGGAAGGGCTTGAGCGGGTAGGAGATCTCGTTGCCCATGTAGGAGTAGGACAGGTAGAGGCAGGTGAGCAGCACGGCCTGCAGCTCGTGCTCCGACGCCACGTCGGACGGCACCACGTCGCGGCACAGCATGTACACAAACACCACGTTGGCGGGCGTGATGAAGCCCTGGTCCTGCCAGCCCTGTAGCAGCAGGGAGCGGTCCACGGAGCGCAGCCACAGCACGGGGTCGGTGGGCGACAGGTGCTTCAGGCGGTAGCAGCGCCGGCACAGGAACTCGCCCAGGCAGCGGAGCAGCTCGCTGGTGGAGGCCTGCACGATCACCCTTTTGGGGGTCCCGGGGGCGGCGGCCGCGTTGGTGGAGTTGCCCAGCGGGGCCTTCTTGACGGAGGACACCGGGGGGATGGCGGAGCCCTTGGCGGGCGGCGGCGGCTGCGCCGAGGACGCCGGGGCGGACCCTTGGCGGGCGGGCGGCGGCGGCGGCGGCGGCGGGGTCCCGTCCTGGGCGAAGGTGGACAGGTTGGCGCAGGACTGGGACTTCTTCAGGTTCTCGTTGTTGAGGTGCGTGACGTTGTTCTGGTAGCCGTTGGGCTGCACCTTCTTGGAGCTCTTCTTCTTGGCGGACACCGCCACGATGCGTTTCCATGGCAGCACGTTGATGAGCGAGTGGCGCTTGAGGTTCTTGTCCTTGGCGTTCTTGCTGTTCTGCACGGCCGTGTAGTGGCCCACTGTGGCCGGCCCATCCTCGAAGAGGGCGGCCTTGCGGTAGCTGGGCGACAGGGACAGCACGGTTCCCATGGTGACTGCCGGTGGGTGGTGGGGGCTGGGCCGTCCGTCCGGGGTTGGGGGGAAGGGGGGGGGGGGGTTCAGCCGCTCCGGGAGGGGTGGGTGTCTGGCAGGGGGGGTCCCGGGGGGGTCGACGCCTCAATGGTTCTGGAGGTGCAGGGGGAGACCCGGGCTACAGGCTGCCGGAGGTCTCAGGCATCTGCAGCTCAGGGTGGGACGGAGACGGCACTCTACGATTGGCTGCCGGGGTCTTCAGCGCTCGCCGCTCCGTGTCTGCGCGTGGCCAGCGGCGCCTGCGGGGGGGAAACACAACAGATGGGTCGCTCAGAGACGAGGGCGTGTGGGGTGCTCTGTGTTCTGCTGGCATTGCAGCTCCTGGATGTTGTTTACTATGGATTTTCGGTTTTAGTCATTAAGCTGTTTTTTTTCGTCGGGTGGATCTAAATATGTTGGTCTTTTGAGATGCATGCCGTTACTAGCAGGTGTGGGCTGACGTTGGGCACTGGGGTTCAAAGCAAGGCCCTTCCTGCTGTCCGTCAAACACCAGAAGACCCCCCCCCCCCCCCTTCCCAACCTTTCACGTTTCCCCGAATATGCGGGAGCGTACACAGGTGGTAGGTCATGCCCTCAGAAAGCGACACATGCAAAAGAATTATCCAAATATGCTAATACGAACAGATGCATTCTGAGACCATTCAATGTCACTACTTTCTCTTCATTCACTCAAACGGGCCAGCATCTACAATCACTATGTCCATGGTGTCAATGTCAACCATCTGTCTAACTATATGTTGTGTTGCTTTTATGCTTTTGTATGTTCTATCTAACATCAACCTGCTAAGGACTACAGATGAAAAATAGTCTTAACTAAATCTGGTACATTTATATGTCCGATGCAATGGGCATGTTGATTAATGTACACTGTCCCTTTTAAATAAATAAACAAACTGAAAAAATAGGCTGCTGCTAAACCCATTCCCATAATAGATAATAGGCTATAACTGATGATCTCTTGGACTGTACCATTTAGTGAGAGAAGCTGCAATGCATGTGTCATTTACAGGGTACTCATCGCAGTCGCGATGGTCTCGATGTGGGGGCAATGGCCGCCCGTCAGACACACATGAGCGCAGCCTCAGATGGAAGCCGAGGACGTAAACATCCTAATCTGCAGGAGGGCTGAGCTTTTGCTCACATCGTGATGGGCCTACATCCCCCCCTGCCGTTAATCTATCGATGATCCTCATGCCAATAGATCAAAACACGAGCGGGGTAGTAATCATCATAAACACCGTTTTTCAAAAAACCTTAAATCACTAGAGTTATGCACGGTGGCGCAATACGGGAAAGGACGGACAAATCCCTCATTCCATCACGCAGAACGTGAGATCACCAGGATCGGCACCCGTTCGTCTCCTCGCTGTCCCTCAGGATGGTGTCCTGAATAAAGCGCATTTCATCCAGTATGCGGGCTTGTGTACACCAGTGCTCTCCATGGTGCTGAACACCAGTCTGCGTCGAGGCGGTTCCCAGTACAGTGAAATCATGTCCTGTTATTATCGCGCCCTCTACGGAGGCTCTCTTAACGAATCTATTTTAATACAATACACTACAATATTATAATTTAGCCTCAAATCTCCCCTTCAGCCTGTAACATTGAGAAATATCATATTATTGAGGACTTTCCCTAAATAATGCGGAGGATGGTTTAATCTGGGAGGTATCGGGAGAAGATGGGCCACTTACCAGATGTTTGTATTTCGCTCAGTGGGGAAAACAATCGCACTGCGGTGATGCGCGGCTGGTGTTTGGTCAAAGCCCTCCGTGTGTGACCGGATCCAGACGGATAATATCTCCACGGATCGAGTAAAGACGCAGAACAATCCAATCCGGGAACACGAGAGGAAGAAAACAACGTTAACGTCAAACGCGCCCGATGCTTCGGTGTGCAGGCATCGATGGGCAACTGTGGAATGGACGCTGGGATGAGGATGCGCTACTGGTCCTCCTCGCGCGAGATGCGGACGCTGTGAAGGAGATGCGCTGCTGGTCGTTGGCGCGCGACGCGGATGCTGCGGGATCTGCAGCGTGCGGCGGCGGTCTCGAGCGGAATGGGCGGACTGGGCGGTGCTGGGGCGCCGCTGTGCGCCCAGACTGGGTTCTGTTTCTGCAGCCCTGTCCAATCACAACCGTCTATAGGAGCGAAGTGAACCCCGTGAACTCATTCTACGCATGTTTCTCCATCCTATTGTATGTATTTTTGCATATACGACAGAATGGGTTTATTTATTTTTATTTTTTATATTTATGTACAGTATTTGTAATTGATTTCTATTTGAGTAAATAGGCTAATGTATTTCATTTCCCATTGGTTATTTCCTACTGTATGAAGGCCTATGTCTAGCCGATATGCCTATAGGCCATATGTATATTTTATTATTAGGCCTATTTTAAAAAAATAATATTTTCTTCCCATCGTTTAGGCCCTACTTTGTTAATATGCAATTGCTTTTGCAAAGGAACCAACCGTTTTGTAACGTTGTTTCCTTTCAGTTTACACTCTAATCATAAGGCTAACAGTAGAAAACTTAAAATGAAAAAATAAAAAACGGTTGTTTTTATCTTTATCACGTGACTGTGTTCAGCGTGGACAAAGTAATACGAATATCACTTTATAATGACTAATAACACATCACACCGATTATTTCTGCAAGAAAACAGGTAGATTTCATAAAAACATCTGTGCATTTATTAATGCACATGAATGAATGTCCCTTCCCACAATGCATCTGACCTTGCGTCGGAGCAGCGAGGCGGCGAGGCGGCGCAGCTGCGCGACGCAGCGGCGTATCGGCGGAGCGACGTAAGCACGCGTCACGTGACGAGACCACGTGACCTTCACGTACTTACGCCGCTCCCTACGCGAGGCCAGACGTCTCTCCACCACCAGGGGCGGGATTTGAATAGCAAGATGGCGGCCGCAGCGGTAGTCGAGTTTCAGAGGGCTCAGTCCCTCATTACCACGGACTCCAGCGCCTCCATCGACATACTCCACTCGATAGGTAACTACAGACTCACGGCACTGGTTATTCGTTATTACACTTTTTTAAAAGCCACGGACGATATGACACGAGGCTAGGCTGGCTGCTTTCAACCCAAGCCGGTCCGTGCTGCTGACTCACTGCAGGACGGGAGCGTTAGCATTAGCTACAAACCGTTAGCTAAGGGGCTAGCTGAACGGGTCCCGTAGTTGGCCCTGTCCGGAATGTGCTTAAATTGTTTATTGCTCAGAACTATGACCAGGATGGCAGTGAGGGGTGAAGGGGTCTGTGGGTGTTGGATTTAATTAAAAGGCCTTTTGATAGCAGCTTCTTCTTGGGCTAGCCTGGTCAATTATTGTTGTGAAACGTTTTTGGGGCATGTCATTAAACCCTTTGTTTTTCATGGTCAAACCACAATGGGGTTGTTTCTCTTTTGAGCCATGTGCGGGTCAATCGCTGTCAAGTGTTCAGCATCCAACGTTCACGGCGGTGTTGGGAGCTTTTGTGTGTTTCTGGTGGATCCAGGAGAAGCTAATTAAGCTAGCATCCCTATCCCGGCTGCTCCTGCCTTGTCACACTAGCATTGTAGCTCACAGCATATCCTGGACACAGGTTGAACCCTGACCCTAAACGGGTCGGGGATTGGTGTTCCTGGTCTCTTGAAACCAATGGAAAACGCTTCCTGACGGATCGCATGTCAACACCAACACTGAAATACCCCGCTGCGTGGAACCAGGCGGCGCCGGGACGTGTTGGTTCAGGAGCTTCCTGACCTGACCTCAACTGACTGTTTTATTTTTCTTCCAACAGTGAGGAGAGATGTCCAGGAGAGTGATGAAGAAGCCGTCAGGGTTAAAGAACAGAGCATCCTGGAGCTTGGTACTCTGCTGGCCAAGACGGGACAGGCTGCTGGTGAGCGTCTTTAACCGTCTGCCCTCCTGGAGTACCAAGTCATCTGGAGAGCAGAGTCGGGCATCACTAATTTATTTAGCAAATGTAGCTTTTTTTTTAATGTATAACTTCTTCTAATGGCATTTAGGCATTTAGCTTTAGCCTTTATCAAAAGCGACTTACCATTGGTCCATTGGTCAGAGGAAAGAGAAACAATATATCGCTGTCAGTACAGAAGGATGTTCATAGAACCAAGTGTCACTAGGTTAACCCATTCACCGTATACAACAAAAATAGCTAGGATAAGTGGCTACACCATGCTAAGTAGTATTTTTAAGTGCCAGGAGGTACAACGTACAATAAGTGCATTCATTAAGTGCCAGGACGTTCACAACAGACAACAAGTGCATAAGAGGGTTAAGGGGGGAGGCTATGCAGAGTCAAGGTGAACAAGTGAGTCTTGAACGTCAAGTCATTCATCTTTTTTTCTAGATTCCCCTTCTGCTCATTTAACGGCGCGTTACTTGGTGACTCTGTCCGTCAACCCGCTGGTGTTTCTCCCCATGTCCCCACAGAGCTGGGCGGTCTGCTGAAGTTTGTGCGGCCGTTCCTGATCTCCATCAGCAAGGCCAAGGCGGCCCGCCTGGTGCGCTCCCTGCTGGACCTGTTCCTGGACATGGAGGCGGCCACGGGCCAGGAGGTGGAGCTGTGTCTGGAGTGCATCGAGTGGGCCAAGACAGAGAAGAGGACCTTCCTCAGACAGGCGCTCGAGGTGGGGAGACGCGGGGACGGGAGTCGGATGCTACAGTTCTACTTTCTAAATGCTACAGAGCATAAGAGAAAGAGAACACTCCCTTAAAGGAGACATATTATACCTCCCAGGTGTGAGCGTGATTAGCCTTACAAGCTGTTTTGAAAATCTGACCCATATGACATCACTAGTGGGTGTGTCCACCTAGATGTGTTGCTGGACAGATCAGTCTACCAGCCTACCCAGGGGACTGAAGTAAACGTTGCTCATCTATCCAGCACGGATCTAGGTGGACACGGCGTACTATGTCTCCTTTAATTAGCAAAAGGAAAAATGTTGAGAAGGACCTTGTAGTGGGGGAATCCCTCCTGCCAGGTGATAATCAGGAGTGCAATGGATGTCATCATTTACATGGAAACATACTGGGCTGCTGGCCGGTTAACTGTCCGGGTTACTCCAGGCTTTCAGTTGTAGTCAGCGCAACATGCTGAAACAGACAGAATAATGAATTGGAAGGGGTTAGTGGATCACTGGTAGGTCTCGGTACCTAGCCTTTAGGAGGTACCCACAGTGTGTGTGTGTGTGTGTGTGTGTGTGTGTGTGTGTGTGTGTGTGTGTGTGTGTGTGTGTGAACCGTCGTGTCTTGTACATGTTTGTTTACTAAATAATAACTTTGGCCATGTCTTCGTATTTCTCAGGCGCGACTGATTTCGCTCTACTTTGACACCAAGAAGTACCAGGAGGCCCTTTCTCTCGGTAAGGGACCCCAGGCTGCAGGGTTTGTGTTGGCACGGCGACAGAACAGGCCTCACCTGGGGACAAGAAACTCGCATGATGTTTTTAAGATGGGACGCTGTTTGGGAGTGGTTCATTTATCACAGGAAACCACATAGCAGCTCTGGGTTGAAGACCTGCCATTAGGGTGTTGAGAGTTGCCCATTGTTAATACTGTCTTCAGATAACTCTGGTTCAGTTTTTAGCCGTCCCCACTGTTCAGTGATGAAAACTAAACCTTCTTTTGGGGTAACTGTTGTCCTTGCTATTTTCCTCACTGTGCCTTCCTCTTCATTTCCAACCAGGCACCCAGCTGCTCCAAGAGCTGAAGAAGATGGACGACAAAGCTCTGCTGGTGGAGGTCCAGTTGCTGGAGAGCAAGACCTACCACGCTCTCAGCAACCTGCCCAAGGCCCGCGCGGCTCTCACCTCGGCCAGGACCACCGCCAAGGCATCTACTGCCCCCCCAAGCTCCAGGCAGCTCTGGACATGCAGTCCGGTGAGAGAGCCCTCCCATGCCGTCCATCCATCCATCCATCCTGTTCACCGCTCGGCAGTGCAGCAACGGGTTTATCAACAGTTCTGATTGCCCCCCCCCCCCCGACCTGCATTGGACTGGTACTGTCCCTGCATGACTTGACTCTGAACTTGTCGGTTGCGTTGCAGGGATCATCCACGCAGCTGAGGAGAAGGACTGGAAGACGGCCTACTCCTACTACTTTGAGGCCTTTGAGGGCTATGATTCCATCGACAGCCCCCGGGCGGTCACGGCACTCAAATACATGCTGCTCTGCAAGATCGTCCTCAACTCGTAAGAGACCTCACTAACGGGTTAAAGATCTGAAGAGGGGTTTTAACGTTGACGGTATACGCCACCTGTATTTACAACGGCACAGTGGGCCATGTCAGCCATGCAAGGCGACGGCCGGTTCGTCAGGAGCCGACGGGGTGAGGGTGTCTTGCTCAGGGAAACACCGACATTAAGCTAGGAGGAACCGGGGATCGATCTAATAACCTTCCGGTCACGAGCCAACCCGCTCTACCTCCTGAGCCACATGCTGCCCTCATAACCTTCTTACTGGCCTAATATAATCAGTAGGGTTCTTAGGCCAGTTCTTTGTGGTTCCATATGAGCGCGGTGTTGTGATGAGGATGTTTGTGTTCTCTCTCTTCAGCCCAGAGGAGGTGCCCTTGCTGATCAGTGGCAAGCTGGGCCTACGGCACGCCGGGCGACAGGTGAGGGCTCGCCTACGCTCAGTTCAACTCTTCTTGAACTCTTTAACCCATTTTGATTTCATTAAGCACACACTTTAGTCACTAATATTTCCGTGTAGTTGTAAGGCGTCAGCGCAGCTCCTAATGGCTTCCCCTCCAATAATGTTTGGCGGTTTTTTTCCCCCCGTTCGCCTTTCCTTCTCTCAGACAGACGCAATGAAATGTGTCGCCCAGGCCAGCAAGAACAGATCATTAGCGGACTTTGAAAAGGTAAGAGCCCTTCTGTTCACTTGGTCTCTGGAGTGCCCTGGTGGTCTACTGGTCCCTTCCAGTGCCGCTTCCAGTGCAGCAAGGATCGCTTTGAACATTTGCCCCTCTTCTTGAATTGGTTTCTAATTCTCAGTTAATGACGATCCATGGGGTTTAGTTCCACGTTCTACCTTGACGGGGGGGGGGGGGGCAGGATAGTCTGTGGTTTCGGGTGTTTCACTCCCAGCCAAAAGAAAGTGGCTCTGGGTGGAAGAGTTTGCCGCGTGACTGAAAGGCAGATGAGTGATTTGACACCATTTCACTTCACTTTTCATTTTATTGCGAGTTCCCTGTTCTACATGAACTTCTTTCCTGATGGCCCTTGTGTTGACCAGGTGGGACGGGTTTCAGCATCTGTGTTTTGTCTCCCCAGGCGAAAACGGAGTACAGATCAGAGCTGGAGGACGACCCCATCATCAGCTCCCACCTGGAGACGCTCTACGACAACCTGCTGGAACAGAACCTCATCAGGGTCATCGAGCCCTTCTCCAGAGTACAGGTACGGCCGGCAGCCTCCATACCACGGGCGAGACTGGTGGTCTGGTTAGTGGGGTGGCCTGGTTAGTGGGGTGGCCTGGTTAGTGGGGTGGCCTATGTTAGTGGGGTGGCCTGGTTAGTAGGGTGGGTTGGCCTGGTGACGGGGGTGGGATTGGCTGGTTAGTGGCGAGACCCGGTTACATGTGTGGCCTGGTTAGTGTGGGGGGGCCGCGACCCGGTTAGCGGGGGGCCGAGTTCTTCACCATGAAGGGTAACGCTGACCTCTAGAACACATGGCCTCCTGTGATCCTTTGCTCTCGCAGGCAGTGGTTTAATATTAGTAATGTCCATTAGTATAATGTCCCGGCCGTCAGACTCACTTCTAATGTGTGAATTGTTGTTTTGTTTTTCAGATACTTCACATATCAGAAATCATCAAACGCCCAAAGGTAGAGATGTCTTCATCGTCATGTCTCGATTTCATTTGATCCACTTTTACTTTCACTTGTGTACGCGTCTGGTTTCTGGTTTCATCAATGTTATTCTCACCAGGAGGACGTGGAGAGGAAACTGTCACAGATGATCCTGGATAAAAAGTTCCACGGTACGTTTTTAATCTGGGAAGGTCTCTCTAGACTCGGGTTGCCGTGGTATACGGTGTTACCGGTGTTGGCCGTTTTTTTTTTTTGTTTTTTTTCAGTAATAAAAAAAAAATCTGTAAAAATTAATAATATAATAAAATGTGTAAAATAGGCCACAGTTCTGCTCTGTGCGGAAGAGAATTGGCGAGCCAAGAATTGGCTTCCTTACAAGACTGGAAACCATAGCAACGCCGGTAAACAAACCCCGCAAAGCCCAATCCCTATAAGAAAGACGCTGTCACCGAGAATTGGTCGCTGCCAGACGCTGTCACCGAGGAGAGTTGACGGAGAAGATGGCGGTTGACCCTAGTTTCAATGTTTATGCCGTTTATACTCTGTAATACCGGTGTTGAAACGAGTCTATTACTTGGTGTGAAAATGTCCAGAACCCTAAAGCCAGGGACACACCAAGCCGACCGTCGGGCGTCGCGCCTCGTCGGCACCAGTCGGACGGCGTCGTAACCGCGTCGGTTTGGTGTGTTCCTTTCCGTCGGGCAGCGTCGGAAGCCCTCGGATCTCGTCGGGGCCGATTCAACATGCTCAGTCGGGACTTGTCGGCCGTCGGGATAGTAGACTCGTCGGGTACTCTGATTGGCTGTGTGCCATCTATGACGATTATGACGGGCGGTGCCGTAGCGAATCAGCACGGTGTGTGGGAGGGGTGGAAGATGGGCGGAAGTGACGATGGTAAACAAACCACGCATAAAACACATGGAGCAGGCAACGTCACGAGCATCTCAGCCGAAGTGACCATTTTGCTGCCAAGATTTTTTTTCCAAAACGTCCAAAACGTCTGCTCAAAAATAAACAAGCTGTTTTGTGCGCTTTGTTTTTATTCTACCTGGTTTCTTCTATGGTTTCTCGGTTAGGTCATTTCCTGTTTTCATGTTTCGGATAACGGGCACGAGACTAGCGCCACCCGCTGTTATGGAGAATTATTGCATCTCGCGCAAGCGCAGAACATACAGACTGCTGTGTCGTCGGGAGTGGTCGTGGCGGTGTGTTTCACTGCTTCCTCTCTCCCGACTGTCTCCGACGAGAGGCAACGAATCCGTCGGGCAAGCGGGCGTCGGCGTCTGGTCGTTTCGGGACGGTGCGTCAGGGGCTTAACGCGCTCTTCCCCCGTGTGCCGACTCCTCCAGGGATCCTGGACCAGGGCGAGGGGGTCCTGATCATCTTCGACGAGCCGCCGGTGGACAAGACGTACGGAGCCGCCCTGGAGACCATCCAGAACATGAGCAAGGTGGTGGACGCGCTCTACAACAAGGCCAAGAAGCTGACATAGGTGAGAGCGCTGCGACTGCATCCACACGCCAGGGCTGCGTGGAGGCGGCCGACGTCGACGCTGTTCCACTCTCGCCGTTTCGATATGAGCAAATAAAATGGACGAGACAGAAGTGATGCCGCGTTGCTCCTGGAATAAACGGATCCGCTCGGGTCGGTCGTCACATGAGTTTTGTTTCTTGTCTCCCAGAGTGTGTTTGGACGGTCTGAGGTCATTCTCTTTATCTGGTGTCGTAGGTTTAATGGGTATTGTACTCGCTAGTTTTAATACATGAAGTTGAACAAATGAATGTATACTCAAATGAGGAAATGGCACATGTTTCATGTGCTAGTTATTTATATGAATCTAGGTATTCTTTGTGTATAATCAGCTGTTGAGAGCGTACAAGTGGGTATGTTGCTGAACCACCTGGGAATACATTCTAGTTTGGCTTAACGGTAAGCTTATGCTGACAAGAATGGAAAATTAACTGCAAATGAAATGTTCTGATCATGTACACTACGGTTCAAAGGTTTGGGGTCACTAAGGGCCTTATTTTTTTTAAAGAGAAAGCATCTGATGACATGAAATTCATCAGAAATAGTTTAGCTGGAAACGGCTGATTTTTTTTTTAATGAAATATCTACATGGTTGTACCCATTTCCACCAACCATCACTCCCGGGTTCTAATGGTTCATGGTTAGCTAATCTTGTTAAAAGTCTAATTGATGATTAGAAAACCCTTGTGCAATTATGTTGGCACTGTTAAAATTAATTTTCATGGAAGACGTGAAAGTGTATGGGTGACCCCCGAACTTTTGAACTGTGGTGTACACGTGTCCTTCAGGAATACAGCTCATGCCACACGGTGTCCACAGCTGTAGAAGGGCACGGTACGCTTTGTTGTGACCAACAAGGCGTTCACATCTTCACCCCCTGCTTCTCTCTCCTGTCCCCAGAACAAGCGGTGACCACAGCAGAGCGTTGGAGGAAGTGTGTGTGTGCGTGTGACCCGCGTGTGTAATATTTTAAGAAAGGGACTAGGGAGAGCGACAACCGTCCCACAAACTGCATCAAACCGGATTCCCAGTGCCCACTCGAAAGATCTCTCTCCCCGCCCGCTCGCCCGCCCTCTCACAGCGGACAAACTTCATCATCACCTCCTTGTCTCTTTGTTGTTTTTTTTTTATATCCATGCAGGATTCTGTACAACATGCACTGGTCACAGCAGGCCATCAGGGAAAACAGTTCAACCACCAATAAATGATTACAAGTTTCAGAATACATATGTTCTATAATATATATCGTATACAGAAGATTGGGCTTACAAAGCCCTACTTTAACTCCACTGCAACCTCAAGGGTGTGACCTCCGCAACCTGTTTGTAATGTAATGTGCAGGCACACGGTTTTCAGTCCTCCTGGTTTATATTCTAAAGAGGCACATTGTTTTTAAGAGATTCAGACACTAGGCATCCACCGATTTAAAGTGTTGCTCAAACAGCGCCCTCTAGTGTACTGGGCGCGCCATATCAACGCCAACCACTTGCTCCCGCTCCAGAAGCTCAACAACATATTCACCATCTCCCTGATGTTGCCTTTTCTCTTGTTCTTCTGCTCGTATAAATCCGCCCAGTGGATCCAACCCTTCCACGGTGGCCACTGATTTCGCCCTTCTGTTTGCCAATGGTTTTTCATGTATAAGTAAGAAACGCAGAAGTGGAGATGGTTCATGGCGACGTCCGACTAACCCCTAAGATCATTTCTTCATTCTTAGTTCCTAGCGCAAGTGGGATATGCTAGTAACGAGTCATTTGTATGGTTTTCATTATTTCAACCCCATCCCCCGTCATTTATGAAGTCATTTTTGAAATAAATATTTTGTATTTTAAGGATTTTGTCTTGCCTCTTGCAAAAACAAGATTAGCGTAATGCATTTAATTGGTATGAGCGACAGGGTAGGCCTACATATTTGAGAGGCTGCTAATAGTTTAAGGGTCAGTAGTAAGTCTCAAATTAAATGACCCTTACAGTGTCAGAACTATACGCTGCACTGGGTTGACAATGTGCCTGTATTTAATATCAATGGGGGGTGGGAATAAAACATAGCCTAGAGGCAAATAATCGTGTTATAGGGTTTGAGATTTGACCACTGTTTGAAATTCAATTATGATTCTCTTTCTGCTGTTGCCAAATGGTGTAAGGCCACACGACATTAAAGGGCATTAAATAACAGTTAACAATGACGGCTTTGAATTGTGATTTATTTTGCTTAAAATAGATGTGGCAATGTATCGGTGTTAAGTTGACACACCAACCTTGTTTAAACCAAACCAACCTAATGCGTGGCGTCAGCAGAAAGAGTGCATTCCATTTGGGGTTCGGTTCATGGCTGTATATTCTAGGTCTAAGCCTTAGTCATTGTACATACTCAAGTTTGGTCATTGTACAAAACATTGGAACTAAAGTTTATTTGTTTGAGGCCATTTGTTCACAATGCTCTGATACGTGCCGTCAATTTAGTTTTCCTGACACGCAGATCCAGAGCCCCAAAGACAAGCACACATCCTAACTGGGCCATTTCTAATTGGAAGAATCAAAATAATTCCTCCCACTCCTAAAAAGCAAAAGAAAGCCCAAAACAATTTGCCTTGAAGAAAGTAAAAAGTTAGTATTATGGTTCCTTATTGGTGGAAGGTGTCTCCTTTATTCTCCCATTTGTTTTTCATCTGTGTACCTACTCTGAGACGTTGAACACAATCAGAGTGAAACGAAAGAACCATCTGATGTTCAGATGAATTAATAAAGTCTGATTCTTTTGAAGTTGTCTCTGAATTGTCTTTGAAAAATGTCTGTGTCTAAATGTTCAGTCAAAATGCTAATGATCCGTGATTATGCGATACATACGGATGTTTACCTGTGAGTGAGTGACTGATATTGTTCAATTTACAAAAAAACCAAAACTATCTTTTGAACGTCATGTGCGTAAAACGTCACCACTCGATGCCCCGCCCTGAGAGACAGTTGGCGTTGACGTTGTGTGCGTGATGACGTCAGCACCCAAGGCCCCGCCCAGAGAGGTCGTACGCGTTGTTCTGTCAACGTCGCGTTTTTCTACACTTGGATTTAAACACCAAGAGTTCAGAGATGGCGGGCCGGGTGAGTTCAAATAACATCTCAAGCACAAAATAACCTCTTTAACAAGCAGTGTGAGGTTAAGTTAAGGGCCGGGAGCACTTACCGTAAGGCTACAACATTGGTCTGTGAATGAGCCGTCATTCAAATCAGCCCGGAAACGAGAGAGTCTCATGACTGCTCACTTAACCTCACTTTACATCACCTTGACTCACTTTAACTCACTTTAACCAGTGCTAACAGCTGCATGGGAGGTGTTACCGGTCAGATGAGCAGTGAGACACTCAGTTTAGTTAGTTTGACAGGTTGTTCAGAGTTGAGTCAATGCTCTGAAACAGCAGCAAAATAAATAGTATTAAAACATCCCCATTACACTGTAGCAGATACTTAAAAACACAATGCAAGAGTGGTAAGATGTATCAATAATAAAATAAGCAGCACTATTTAATCATAAGTTTGGTGGATTGTTGACGATGTAAACACTGTGTGTGTGTGTGTGTGTGTGTGTGTGTGTGTGTGTGTGTGTGTGTGTGTGTGTGTGTGTGTGTGTGTGTGTGTGTGTGTGTGTGCATGTGTCTGGCTCACTATAGTGTAGACATTGGTGTTATTAACACCGACACAATACCGATTTTCCATGTCAAATTCATGTTGGAAAAGCCTTTACTGGATCAGATGAACCATTCAAGGAGAAGAAGAGTATTTGCTCTTCAGATCTGCAAACTGGAATAATAATATTTATATGTATGTAATGTATATATATTTAATGGGTGCTCTGCAGTAGCCTTTAAGAAAAGATGGAACTCGCTGTTTACAGTGGTTTAGGTTTCCCATCAGCTGAATAAACAGCAAGAGTGGAAGTGAAGGTGATGACGATTCTTTTAGCCAGAAGCTACAGGACAGGTTTCAATAAGCAGCAGTGTGACTTCCTGGTGGAGGTGGGTACACGTCCTCTAGGGATCCTGATCCACCTCTCCCAGGAGGGCCTCCTTCTTAAATGAAGACATCTGATGGAGGGCAGAGACGACATCATGAGAACGCTGCTCAATAGATGATAACTCACCCGTCTTCTCCCAGTCTGCTGATGAGAGCCAAAAAAAGTGTCTTGTGTGTGTGTGTGTGTGTGTGTGTGTGTGTGTTGTGTGTGTGTGTGTGTGTGTGTGTGTCTGTGTGTTGTGTGTCTGTGTGTGTTGCCTTTGTTTCAGTGGTGCCTTTTGTAATGAGTATCTGAGTTGTCGATGTACGCTTTTCCTGGAGTAATACGAATGTTTCTCAAATCCTTTGTACTCTCCTGTGACGGAGACGGTTTAAACCGGACCGGAGTGTGATGGATTTCTTGTACCTCTGTTATGTTACTCAGAGTCCTCCAGTACCTCAGCCTGACCTGACCCAGGGCCTGTTGTGTTTCCTTTTTCTTCAGAACATGCAAGCGGCGAAATGCCCCACAGAAGAGCTGTCCCTGAGTAACTGCGCTGTCATCAGCGATAAGGAACAACAGTTCGAACAGTGGGTTGGAGTCGTGTGTGTGTGTGTGTGTGTGTGTGTGTGTGTGTGTGTGTGTGTGTGTGTGTGTGTGTGTGTGTGTGTGTGTGTGTGTGTGTGTGTGTACATGTTACTTTCTGTTTGCTTGTGTAGCATCGTTGTATGCATTAAAAAGAGGCCAACATTCCGTCGCCCTCCTGATCCCTCCTGGCCCCTCTTGGTACCCCCCCAAACGGCTCTGTATCCCGGGGGTCCAACACACACCCGCTCCCCAAAGCACCTCATGCGTAGGGTGAATCGCTTGGTCTCAACGCCTCCGCTGAATGGATGAATAAGATGGTTTATTTTGGAGAGTTTTTTCAGAGCTGTGTGAATATGTACTCAAACTCATTGATTATGAATACCTGCATGGAACATAACCTTGCCCCTACTTAAAGGCATGAAGGCAGCTTGCGGCGCTATCTCTAGGTTGATTTTACGCTATAAAAAAGTGTCCCAGATTCCCCACTGTATTGCTGCAGTCTGTTCATCACAAACCAGTCCTACAGCGCTCAGATGACCCCAGGATGAGATATCTGGACTCACTGTGATCTCCCTGCAGGCACGTCTCGGTCCGCAACGTGACTCACAAGTACGTCTTCACCCTGAAGACGCACCCCAGCGTCGTCGTGGGAACCATCGCCTTCAGCCTCCCCCAGGTAGGCCTGCTGCCCGCGGCAACCGGGTTACAGTGGGGGTACAGTGGCCTGCTGCTGCCGTGGCAACCAGGTTTCAGTGGGAACAGGGTCGCATAAGAATGCGAAAACATCTGACAAAAGGTGCTTTATGAAGACAATAAGAATGTTTAAGTGGGAATGGATTAAATACAAACTGAATCACAATTATTGCAGAATATTTGGTTGTTTGTTTGAATGGTAAAATGCTACTTATTGTTATGTGGACACTTTTAATGACTTTACCTCATAACCTGATAACCATAATAATAAGTGATTCTCCCTTTTTATAATATAAATACAGTAAATATATCATAGCAATACTGATTGAATCATCTATAATGTATATAAAATATCAAAGTAGTCTAGCACACCACAGGTCTTGACTAAACGTGTGGCGTCTCAGCGTTGTGTTCCTCTGGACTGCAGGACCTCTCCTCTGTCCCACCGCTCACAGTCCCCTTGTGTCTCTTCTTCTTACTCTCTGCCTGCTCTCCTTGCGTCTCTAATCTTGGCAGCTGCCACAGCCATCAGGTAACCCCAGTAACCTCTTCTCGTGGTCCTATTTCACCAGCTACACGTGCTGTCGGGTCTAAGGACTATAAACAGGTCTTTGGGCTGTATTGGGTTTTTATCCTTTTGAACTCTTGTTGAATGTTGTTCAATAAAGTTCTCAATCAATCAACCGTGCTCCCGTCGTGGACGGACTAGAGTCCACAGAGGCCGGCCACTGAGCCTCATGCACCCAGCAGCCAGCTCGGTTCTAAGCGCCTGCTGGATGGTGAATGATGAGTTCACCCCTCCCAGCTAGCATTGAGAACCAAGATGGCCACTGCATGCGCGAGGCCCATGTTGCATCCATATTCGCTGAATCAAAGCGAGCTGCAGCTATTAAGTGTGCGTAAAGACATGAACGGCTACAGGGATGTGCTGTGAAATGAGACCATGTTCCAGAGGAGGGTAACAGCCATGTCTTATCTATGTTGTTGTTGTTGTGTGGATGTGAGTGGAGATGTTGGGTTGATTGGAGAAGGAGGCTCTTCTGTGTCTGTACTTGCTGCCCCACCCCCACCCTATAAAAAGCAACTCCTTGTTTCTGTGCAACCAGATTTACACTGTCCCCTTCTCTGCTTTTTGTTTGTTTGTATAATATCATCGCCAAAGCTCTCAACAGAGAGAATAATGACGGGTACAGTGGAATGCTTCAAGATTTTCCTTTTCTTTATTTTTGTAGAGAAAATGGGCGGGACTGTCTATCGGACAAGACGTTGAGGGTAAGACATGGACACGCTGTACACCCCAGGTGGAGGAAACATGGCTTCAGAATCTCTACATCCACTACACTCTGCTCTCGTCATTTCCGATGAACAGGGATTGATGCTAAATGCACAAAATAAATATTTGCACCGGGGCATATCACCATGATGTTACGCCACTGCTTGTGGGCTAGAGGTTCTCATGTTGGGCAGAAGATCAGTCCGCCGGAGAGGTAAGCTAGGCTTTCTTCCCCATTTAGACGATGTCATTAGCAGGGCGGGTCCTTGTGAAATGAAGAGATGACTCTGCTCGTTTGTATGTTAACATAGCATCACTTTTGAAAGAGAAACCTAATGGCATCATATGTAGAAATGGCTCAAGAGATGAGAGACCAAGGCCATGTAGAAGCAGGCAGATCATGAATGAACCGGGAACAGGAGCTGAGCAGGAGAACATGGCTGCACCTCTTTCTCAGGAGGTTCAACCGTTGATTTGAACATGTCTTTACAGCATTGATCCAGGGTTGGTTTCGGATATTGGACCTATTGGATCAAATGATTGGTTTATCTCTAGCAGACATCGTGTTTATGGAGAGATGATATAGGTAGCCTGGTAGCAAGGCTTCTGTACTTTGATACTCTAATGAATTCTATTTCAATTGAACTGAGTGCAACAGGAGCCACAGACGTAATCTATATGATATCAATCACAGTTTTCTCCAATGTCTTCCTCCTAGCCGCTAAGGTGATCCTAACGTGATGAGGTTTGTAGAAGCAGACTAAAAGCCCTCTGAGATCCCCGTTCACTGTTGATCCTACTTTACCTCCATTTCTCCCATCATAAGCGTTCGTTTTAATGCACTCACAGGGTGAACATAAGAGTCTGGGCTTAACTGAAAAGCTCTTATCTTTGGGACTTGGCAATAGAACGGTTTATACAAAATAAGCTTTTTGATTTTTGTAGGATTATAACATCATGGTTCATCATGAAAGAATTGTAAATAAGAGGTTCTCTTTGTCGGTTTTCTCGAACAGTGACCAACTATAAGTTCGATAAGAGCCTTCAGTATGTGGGCTCGATCCTGCTGGAGGTTGACTTCCTGCAGAAGAAGAACGTGGACAGCAGCCCCTACGACTCTGATAAGATGGCCGCTGAGTTCCTCCAGAGCTTCAGCAACCAGGCCTTCAGCGCCGGCCAGCAGGTGATCAAGATCCATGGTCACGTCAGTTAGTCAGTCAGTTACTCTTGTCAGTTATTACTACCGTCAGTTACTACTACCGTCGGTTACTACTACCGTCAGTTACTGCTACCGTTAGTTACTACCGTCAGTTACTACTACCGTCAGTTACTACTACCGTCAGTTCCTGCTACCGTCAGTTACTGCTACCGTTAGTTACTACCGTCAGTTACTACTACTGTCAGTAACTACTACCGTCAGTTACTACTTCATCATTTACTACCGTCAGTTACTATAACCGTCAGTTACTATTACCGTCAGTTACTATTACCGTCAGTTACAACTACCGTCAGTTACTACTACCGTCAGTTACTACTGCCATCAGTTACTACTACCGTCAGTTACTACTACCGTCAATTACTACTATTGTCAGTTACTACTGCCGTCAATTACTACTATTGTCAGTTACTACTGCCGTCAGCGACTACTACCGTCAATTACTACTATCGTCATGGTTACTAGCACCTTCGATTACTACCGCCGGTAGTCACTTGGGGTAATGTCTCTGCTCAATGACTCAATATTAATAGTACACGGTACATGCTCACATGAAGGTATTATACCATTGAAGTAATTATATAGTTTGTGTGTGCATATCTATCCGTTTGTATATATACAGTATATAGGATCTTTTAAAGTTCTTTTATATACCATGGCCTATGGATCCTAACCGTGGATGTCGCTCCCTCTGATTGGCTGAAGCTGGCGTTCAGTTTCAGCGACAAGCTGTTTTCCTTGGTGGTGAAGAACATGGAGGCCATGGACCCCAGCATCCTGAAGGGGGAGGGACGCTCCGGCAAGAAGCAGAAGGTACCGGCACACCCGCCGCTGTCTCACCTGTCCACCAGGGGGCGGCAGAGGCTAGGGCAGCCTGCTGTATGCTCTGTCTTTATTCTAGCCAGTCACGAGTGTCTGTATGTGGAAGTAGAGGGTTGGTGTTTTTCTGTTCATCACTGTCATGTTGTCTGCCTTTCTTTGAAATGTCTAAACAATCTAAACAAGGATCTCAGGAGTTAATGACTGAAACGCTGTGACCCTACTTTTATGACGGTACATATTTTGCCATAAAAATACACCTCAGAATGCCTGCTTTGGCATTTGTGTCCAAGCATCCCACAAGAATATTGTTTGTTGTTTTTTGTGCAAGGGGGAGAGACCAATTAAAAGGGCGACTCATCGTGATTTTGGTCCTGATTTGGTCCCGATATGTTCCCGATTGTGTCCTTATTTGGTACTGTTCTGCCCTTCTTGCAGATTAATATCGGTTTGTTGAATGGCAACAGTCAGGTGATCTTTGAGAAGGCTGACACCTCGTCCGTAACGCTCATAGGTGAGTGAGGCATGCCAGGCAGAGCGGGAGACGTTCACCCCCATCTGAGGACGTCTCAATCTCCCAACACAACAGCCAGTCTCAGACACTCAACCTGTCACCACACGATGCATGCATATGTTGTGCTTTTGTTTTGCTTTCATTTGACCGTGCATAATTGTCTACATAGAGGCCTAAACTGTTAACACTGTTGATTCTGAGGCTTTGGAGCCTGGTTAAATTAAGCGTTATTCCGAAGTTTCCTTAGCCGACATTTGTTTCAGCCACAAGGGGGCAGCATGCCCATGTCGATCTCTTTCTCCATCTGGATTTGAAGTTTGATTGTAGGGATAGTCCACTTATTCCCAGAACCTAGAAAAGAACCAATCAAGGTGTAGAGGATTTAGCATTAAAGCAAATTTTAACTTGTTTTTATGTCATGCGAATAATGAACCATAGCTTTTAAAGGCTCTATTAGAAGCAATTACAAGGTTTGCTCAATCAATATGTCTCCCTCCTCCTCCTTCTTCCTCCTCCTCTTCCACTCCTCCTCTCTCCTCCTCCGCCCTCTCCTCCCTCCTCTTCCTCCCTCCTTCCTCTCCTCCTCCTTCCCCTCCTCCTCCTCCCTCCTCCACCTACCTCCCTCTCCTCCTCTTCCTCCCTCCTTATCCTCTTCCTCCTCGATCCTGTTCCACACTCCTTCCTCTTCCTCCCTCCTTCCTCCTCCTCCTCCCTCCTCCACCTACCTTCCCTCTCCTCTTCCTCCCTCCTTCCTCTCCTCCTCCCTCCTGTTCCTCTCCTCCTCTTCCTCCCTCCTCCACCTATCTCCTTCTCCACTTCCTCCTCCTCGATCCTGTTCCACACTCCTTCCCCTTCCTCCCTCTTTCCTCCCTCCTCCTCCCTCCTCCACCTACCTCCCTCTCCTCTTCCTCCCTCCTTCCTCTCCTCCTCCCTCCTGTTCCTCTCCTCTTCCGCCCTCCTCCACCTCCTCCTCTCCTCCTCGATCCTGTTCCACACTCCTTCCTCCCTCGTCTCCTCCCTCCTCTCCCAGGGAAGGCCAAGACGCGGGAATCCCGCCAGTCCATCATCAATCCCGACTGGAACTTTGAGCGGATGGGCATCGGCGGCCTGGACAAGGAGTTCTCCGACATCTTCAGGAGGGCCTTCGCCTCGAGGGTCTTCCCCCCCGACATCGTGGAGCAGATGGGTGAGACGGCTGTCACACATCGGCTTCAACCAATCACGTTGCTGGGTTTCCGTCGGTCAAACCGAAAGCCTAAATCCAGCGCTGTGTGACACCGCCCAGGTCAGAGGGTCTGAGAGCCGTTCTCAGGGATACGAGACCATCAGACTTCTCTCAGAGTGAGGGGGTCCCCTTTGCTTCAGGGGTTCAGGACTCAGAACGTAGGGGAAGCTTGCAACAGCAAGCCACTGGTTTCGGTCCCAGTTCACGTAGTCTCCCATAATCAATGATGTCCTCGACAGAGACACACTTACAGAGTAAACGGTCCCGGAGAGAGAGGCCTTGTTGTCTGCCCCAGTGAAACCAGTCACCCCGTAGGGTGAGTGATGGGAGAACAGGCAGCCCAGTGTCCAGATGTTTTCCAGGTTGTCAGCCCATGACTCTCAGACACCACCGGCGTCACACAACACAATGCTTTACTTTCTCTGGGCGCACACAGGAACACACACACACACACACACACACACACACACACACACACACACACACACACACACACACACACACACACACACACACACACACACACACACACACACACACTAATACAGCACATCTTGACCACAATAACAATATAATATAAACTGATCCCTCCCCCCCCCCACTTCGGACCTCATCCCCGTACGTACATACCCACACGTGCCCCCCCCCCCGTCCCCGCGGCCGGTCGGGGTGTCCGGCGCTGGGTGCGCTGACCTTTGGGTGTGGGCGGGGGGGGAGGGGGGGAAGCCCCTGGCTGCGGCCACCTGGCCCCCGTAATGAGATGGCGAGCACAGATAGAGGAGCTAAAGGTGACGCAGTACCGCCTGTGTGTGTGTGTGTGTGTGTGTGTGTGTGTGTGTGTGTGTGTGTGTGTGTGTGTGTGTGTGTGTGTGTGTGTGTGTGTGTGTGTGTGTGTGTGTGTGTGTGTGTGTGTGTGTGTGTTAGTTTGAATGCGGACAGAGAGTGGTATTCTCCACCCAGTGTTCTCCCCCCCCCCACCAAATGGTTGGGGGGGGGGAGGGGAGACTCGCTGCTCCTCACCTCATCTCCCCTTTAAGGTAGCCCCCTCCCCTCTCTCTCCGGCTGGTCTTATCTTCCGGCCCTTTCGACCTCACCTTTCCCGCTCCCCCACCTGTCGTCACCGTGGCGACCTTCCCCCCAGATGGTCCTCTGGAGGGGGGGGTCGGGTGGTAGGGCCAGGTAGAGGGTGGGGGGGGGGGGGGGGGGGCTCTGCAATAGTCTGGGCGAAAGAAACAGACCTGGAGACAGACCTGGGTGTCAGTAGGTCCCCCCCCCCCCCCATCCAAACCCCAGGGGGACCCCTGGGTGTACGGCTAGAGAAGGAGGCTGAGAGACCCTGACCCCCTGTGCCCCCCCCCCCCCCCCCCCCCCCCAGGCTTGTAAGCACGTGAAGGGCATCATGCTGTTCGGACCCCCGGGTTGTGGTAAGACCCTCATGGCCCGAGCAGATCGGCAACATGCTGAACGCCCGCGAGCCCAAGATCGTCAACGGGCCCGAGGTCCTCAACAAGTACGTGGGCGAGTCGGAGGCCAACATCAGGAAGCTGTTCGCCGACGCAGAGGAGGAGCAGAAGAGGGTGAGCACTCACCCACTCACTCACTCACCCACTCACTCACTCACTCACTCACCCACTCACTCACTCACTCACTCACTCACTCACTCACTCACTCACTCACTCACTCACTCACTCACTCACTCCTCACTCACTCACTCACTCACTCACTCACTCACTCACTCACTCACTCACTCACTCACTCACTCACTCACTCACTCACTCACTCACTCACTCACTCACTCTCTCTAACTCACTCACCAACTCACTCACTCACTCTCTCTCTAACTCACTCACTCACCCACTCACTCACTCACTCACTCTCTCTAACTCACTCACCAACTCACTCACTCACTCACTCTCTCTCTAACTCACTCACTCACTCACTCACTCACTCACTCACTCACTCACTCACTCACTCACTCACTCACTCACTCACTCACTCACTCACTCAACTCACTCACTCACTCTACACCAATCTCACTCTCTCACTCACCTCACTCTCTCTCCTCACTTCTTCACTCATCCTCACTCACTCACTCACTCACTCACCTCACTCAACCTCACTCACTATAGTACTCTCACTCAACTCACTCACTCACTCACTCACCCACCCACCCACTCACTCACTCACTCACTCTCTCTGTAACTCACTCACTCACTCACTCACTCACTCACTCACTCACTCACTCACACTCTCTCTCTCTCTAGCTCACTCACTCACTCACTCACTCACTCACTCACTCACTCACTCACTCACTCACTCACTCTCGCCCACACTCACATACTCACTCACTCACTCACACTTAAATTCCATGATACATTTTCAGATTTTTGGATCTCACTTTCAATCACAAAGGACAAATCAAAGGTGTTCTCATCTGAATTATTCACGGTGATGACTTAATCCAGTTTCTCATCATAGATTAAATAGCTGGGTGAGTGTGAGACGCACACGCACGGTATTAATTGTGTTCACATGATGGATACATTCGTAGAGCTGCAACTAATGATTACTGTCATAGTCGATTAATCTAACGATTATCTTTCAAGATGAATCAGTAGGTCCATAAAATGAATAGCCAAACGTTTGTCTTCCTGTGCTACATCACATTGCATCTCTCTGTCGTCCTGCACCTTCCCCCCCCCCCAACGATTCAATCACGGACACATCAGATAACGGACCAGGGAGTGCTGGCCTGACTGTTCACAGCCTGTTCCCAGCATGCCTCAATGCCCTCCTTCTCCCCCGCGATAGCATCTGCTCTCTAACCAAACAGAAAAGCTAATTTCTGCAGGAGTGGAGAGATCTGCCCTTTACTCACACATAGCCACCATGCATTTGGTCCCATCCTGTGTGTGTGTGTGTGTGTGTGTGTGTGTGTGTGTGTGTGTGTGTGTGTGTGTGTGTGTGTGTGTGTGTGTGTGTGTGTGTGTGTGTGTGTGTGTGTGTGTGTGTGTGTGATGACGTTGGGCCCTCAGGATGGGACACCCGTGTGGAGTCTCACTCTTCACCACCTAATGAGGGGACCAGTTATCTCTGACCTCCCCTTAAAACCACTACACATACCGAGACACACACACAGCGATACCGAGACATACACACTCACAGCGATACTGAGACGACACAGACGCTGGCGCACACACTGCGTAATAAAGCCAGCTCCACACCTGCCTTTAAATGCTAGCTATGAAGACTGACGGCTGGAGGGTGACCCCCCAGCCTGACTCCTTCAGGCCTCATCTCCCCCTCAGCCAGCTAAGAATCACCCCTCAGTAAACACTCAGCTCAGCTTAGACTCACCCCTCAGTAAACACTCAGCTCAGCTAAGACTCACCTCTCAGCTAAGACTCACCTCTCAGCTAACAATCACCTCTCAGATAAGACTCACCTCTCAGCTAAGACTCACCTCTCAGCTAACAATCACCCCTCAGTAAACACTCAGCTCAGCTAAGACTCACCTCTCAGCTCAGACTCACCTCTCAGTAAACACTCACCTTAGCTAAGACTCACCTCTCAGCTAAGACTCACCTCTCAGCTAAGACTCACCTCTCAGCTAAGACTCACCTCTCAGCTAAGACTCACCTCTCAGCTAAGACTCACCTCTCAGCTAAGACTCACCTCTCAGTAAACACTCACCTTAGCTAAGACTCACCTCTCAGCTAAGACTCACCGCTCAGCTCAGACTCACCTCTCAGATAAGACTCACTCACCTCTCAGCTCAGACTCACTCACCTCTCAGCTCAGACTCACTCACCTCTCAGCTCAGACTCACCTCTCGGTCAGCTTAAGCGTGGGTCCCACTGGCCCAACCGTTGGCCATCTCAAACGTTTGGGGAGACTCGGACGAGTTGGGGAACAGATCTGTCCGGTGTGTTCCGCTGCGTTGGAGCGGTTTACTTATGCTTTTTTACATTTAGGGCATTTAGCAGACGCTTTTATCCAAAGCAACTTACATCAGTTAATACACACATTGACACACCGACAGCAGAGTCAACCATGCAAGGCGACAGCCAGCTCGTCAGGAGCAGTTGGGGTTCAGTGTCTTGCTCAGGGACACATCAACACTCAGCTCAGGAGGAGCTCGGGATCGAACTAGCAACCTTTCGGTTACAAGACAACTGCTCCACCTCCTGAGCTAAGCCGACCCTCTAGTTATGCCGGTGTGTTGCTATGACGCAGCATTTCCCATGACCCTCTGGTGGATCACAGTCATAATCCATCCAATAATACTCTGTAAACGCTTCGTGTGTACCCCCTCCGCCGCCACAGCTGGGCGCCAACAGCGGCCTGCACATCATCATCTTCGACGAGATCGACGCCATCTGCAAGCAGCGCGGCAGCATGGCGGGCAGCACGGGGGTCCACGACACGGTGGTCAACCAGCTGCTGTCCAAGATCGACGGCGTGGAGCAGCTCAACAACATCCTGGTCATCGGTGGGAGGAGACACACGCTCGCTCACTACACACAGCCCGCCCACACACACACACACACACACCCTGTGATGAACGCACACCCCGCCCACGCACCTACCACACACACACACTCACTGTGGTGAACACACACACCATTACATACACACATCCTACCACACACTGCGCTACCACACACCCCGACTCACCTTGATGACTAACCCTACACACCCTGATGAACACAACATGAACTCTCTCTCTCTCTGTGTCACTCTCTCTCCCTCTCTGTCTCTGTCTCTGTCTCTCTCTCTCTCTCTCTCTCTCTCTCTCTCTCTCTCT
>OLKM01000317.1:154893-198964 GCA_900291075.1 Melanogrammus aeglefinus
TGTAGATTCTGACATGGGCTGAGTGGGGGGGGTTAGGGTAGATCCCCTGGGGTCTCACCCTCCACACACAACAACCTTCACATCCCACACACATACACTTAGACACACACGCAGACATACACAACTCACATACACATGCACACACAGGCACGCAGACGTACACAACCCGCAGTCAGACAGACAGACAGACAGACAGACAGACAGACAGACACACACACACACACACACACACACACACACACACACACACACACACACACACACACACACACACACACACACACACACACACACACACACACGTCAAGTAAATGGTATTAGTACAGCCCTTAATCCCAGTTCCAGTCTCAAAGGACTTAACAGGCCCTATATTTATGACACCCCCCCCCTAACCCCAGCCCCCCAGAGGGCAGGGAATCTCCCTTACACACACTCACACATGCAGACGTTCAGTCAGAATGCTAAATATTGTGAGGTGATGATGTATGACAGACAGGAGACCTTTACGCTTGTGTGACTGCCTCTCTCTCTCTCTCTCTCTCTCTCTCTCTCTCTCTCTCTCTCTCTCTCGCTCTCGCTCTCGCTCTCGCTCTCGCTCTCTCTCTCTCTCTCTCTCTCTCTCTCTCTCTCTTCTCTCTCTCTCTTCTTCTCTCTCTCTCCCTCTCCCTCCCCCCCCCCCCGGTCATGACCCCTCCCCTCCACCTGTCTGACCTTTCATACTCTGAGGAGCGTGGCAATATCTGTTTGGATGTGCAATGCAAACAACAGCGTGATTCACAGCTGTGTGTGTGTGTGTGTGTGTGTGTGTGTGTGTGTGTGTGTGTGTGTGTGTGTGTGTGTGTGTGTGTGGGGTGTGTGTGTGTGTGTGTGTGTGTGTGGTGTGTGTGTGTGTGTGCAGGCCAGTGCCACGGTGGAGGTGGACATGGAGAAGGCGGAGAAGCTGCTGGTCCACAGGAACGACTTCCTGGCCTCGCTGAACAACGACATCAAACCTGTGAGTCACTGCCGTGACCTGAGACCTAGTGATCTCTCCCTCTGACCAACCTGCCATCAGGTCCATTACCCCTTCCTTTGACACAAGCTACCAGCTCGTTAGTCACGGGTTAGTCACATGTGACCAGCTCGTTAGTCACGGGTTAGTCACAGGTGACCCGCTCGTTAGAGACATGTGACCACATGTTAGTCACATGTGACCACATGAGAGTCATATGTGACCACATGTGGAAGGCCTGAAGGGAGTGGTGGTCTCTTTTCAGTTGGATACGACTAGAACCGAGCTCTCCTTATTCCCAACCTTACCGTTAAGATATGAAATGTGATCAAAAATAAATCAAGTACTTTTTGGCACAAATGCAGAATGCCAGAATCCTACAATATGCGATGATTTAAGAATAAATCAATGACTTATTCGACAGAGATAGGAGGACTGAAGCTCCAACAGTCACCAGTGGCGTTCTTTCTTCCTCGCTCTTCTTCAACTTTTCCTCGTCCCGTGGTTCCCTCCCCGCAGGCCTTCGGCAGCAACCAGGAGGACTACGCCAGCTACATCATGAACGGCATCATCCGCTGGGGCGACTCGGTGACCGAGGCCCTGAGCGACGGGGAGCTGCTAGTGCAGCAGACCAAGAACAGCGACCGCACGCCTCTGGTGTCCGTGCTGCTGGAGGGTGGGCGACCACACCCCGCGCTCACACACAGCCTGATGCACCCACACACACGTATACGCATACTGCTACAGAAATACATCCTGATTCAAACACTCATGTACATACTGATACACACACACACACACACACACACACACACACACACACACACACACACACACACACACACACACACACACACACACACACACACACACACACACACACACACACACACATACACTTACACACACACTGCACGCACACATGCTTCCTGATGCACACACACACATAAACGCTGCGCACACACACACACATAAACACACTGATGCATGCACACATGCATACACCCTGCGCTCACATACGTCCTAATGCACACACACATACTTTTTGATGCAAACACACATGTACATACTGATGCACGCACACACATCAACACACTGCTGCAGGCACATATATACATCCGACAAGCACACACATACATACTGATGCACAAACACGTACATCCTGATGCACACACACACATGTACATGATGATGCGTGCGCACACATCAACATACTGATGCACACACACACACACACACACATACATTCTGTTGCACGCAAACATACATTCTGATGCACACACACATATAGTACTAAACACACACATACATAGTTATACACACACATTCACCGCGTCCCTTCCATGTCAATGTCATTCCAACATTCTTTAACAACTCATAATGCTTTCACTTACGGCCAGAGGTTCAAACACACACGCATACACGTTTTATTGACCTGACCGTACCCAAAACAAAGGTCCTTAGAAGCACACGATGCGTCTCCCAGATGCATTTCTACGTGACAGCGGTTGAACCGTCAGAAGGTCTGTGGTGGAAGTCCTTCAGTCGGACCCCCAAGATCAACACGTGAATCTACAATATCCCCAAACAGTCATCGCGTTACAACAAACAGACACAGCAGCTCTAGTCACCGCTGGACAGCGTTTCCCTGGACGTCTAGTCGTGGGGAGCGTAAACCAAACCGGGGCCTCTTCTGAGGAGCCCGGCCGCGGTGGTCACGATCTCGTGATTTAGTGGCAGCGCGGTTCGGCAGCCGCGCGCTGCATCCAGGGTGATTTGCGGCGTCTCCCCCCCGCAGGTCCTCCCAGCAGTGGGAAGACGGCTCTGGCTGCCAAGATCTCGGAGGACTCCCAGTTCCCCTTCATCAAGATCTGCTCCCCGGACAAGATGATCGGACACTCGGAGATCGCCAAGTGCCAGGCCATCAAAAAGGTACGCTTGCCCTCCTGCGCCTCCGGTGGGAACTCGTCGTGCACGGGTCGGGCCTGGAGCCTCTGGCCGCAGACCAGTGGAGGCCCGAGTCCTGGTGGACTTCCTGCTGGACGTGTTGTCATGTTTAGCCCACAGTCGTAATATTAACCGCCTCCAGGCCTCGTGCCGTTAATCATCCGGCACGCAGACCGCACTCTTAAAACAAAAACAATTATGGCTCACGTTCCGATGGAATTGATAAATGGAAAGCAGGCCGACCGTTAAATCATGTCGTGCTCTCCCTGGTAGCGAAGGAGGTTCTCATGTGCTTCCTCTGGCGCCCGCAGATATTTGAAGATGCCTACAAGTCGCAGCTGAGCTGCGTGGTGGTGGACGACATCGAGCGCCTGCTGGGTAACGACACCTCGCCTCGGGTCCATGTCGGGGGGAACAGAGCCGGGCTGTTTCTGTGTGGATGGAAATCATTTATGAATGGGAAGACTTTTCTCATGTTTCCCATGAGCACCCTTAACTCAGTGTGCAAACTTGACCTCGTAGGGCTTTTGCTCTGAACTTGGTTGTTGTGAATTTGTTAGTTGATTAGTGAGTTAGTCAGTGTTTTTATTTGATGCTGTTCTGACTTTAAGGGGAGCCCTCTGTAACTGATGGACAGTGTGTAATGTTATCTAGAGTCACTGCTCTACAATGTACCTCTGTGGTGAGTGGTCTCTGAGGGTCTCCCTGTCCCTCCAGACTACGTCCCCATCGGACCCCGCTTCTCCAACCTGGTCCTGCAGGCTTTGCTGGTCCTCCTCAAGAAACCTCCGCCTAAGGTACAACTGCCTCTGATCACCTCCTCTCCTATCCTCCTCCTCCTCCTCCTCCTCCTCCTCCTCCTCTGAGCCTCTGTCCTCCACGCCAGCGTTCACTGTAGTCTCCAGCGACTGTATTTCACGTACTTGCAGAAAGAGGGCAGCAGATCTTACACAGAGCGAGAGAGAGAGAGAGAGAGAGAGAGAGAGAGAGAGAGAGAGAGAGAAGAGAGGAGAGAGAGAGAGAGGAGAGAGAGAGAGAGAGAGAGAGAGAGAGAGAGAGAGAGAGAGAGAGAGAGAGAGAGAGAGAGAGAGAGAGAGAGAGAGAGAGAGAGAGAGAGAGAGAGAGAGAGAGAGAGAGAGAGAGAGAGAGAGAGAGTGTCTCCATGTCCCCCTGGGCCCCAGACGCTGTGTGTGTGTGGAGGCTGTGTTTGTGTACGTCCATGAGCCTGTTCTTAACCCCGTTCTGTTGTTAATGAGGCTGGTGAAAGGCGGTATGGCGGACTATACGTTGGCTGTGTGTGCATGAGAAGTGGTGCGAGGGGGGGGTGGTGGGGGGGTGGGGGTGAATGCCTGGCCTCGCTGCTCCTTTCGGGGTTGTTAAGCACCGAGCCCAGCGGGGCGCCTGGGTCGGGGGAGGCCGGGGGGACGGGCAGGAGAAAGGGCCTTGTGAGAGAGCCCGGAGCTGGCAGCGCCGCCGCCTGTGTGGTAGCTCATCTGCATGCAGCGTCGCAGCCCCCGACGCCACGGGGGGCACCCCCCGGCCATAATCTCCCCCCCCCCCCCCCCCCCCCCCTCCCCTCAGTGCTCCTCCTCCTCTCCCCCTTCGTCTTCATGCTCCTCTCCTTCACGTACACCCTTGCATCCTCCCTCCTCACTTCCTCCCCCGAGACGTGGACGCCTTTCTGCTCTTTGTGCTCGCCACTTCCTCCGTCCCTCTGCTCCTCCCTCGTCTCCTCCGTCCCTCTGCTCCTCCCTCGTCTCCTCCGTCCTCCCTCCTCACTTCCTCCCCCGAGACGTGGACGCCTTTCTGCTCTTTGTGCTCGCCACTTCCTCCGTCCCTCTGCTCCTCCCTCGTCTCCTCCGTCCCTCTGCTCCTCCCTCGTCTCCTCCGTCCCTCTGCTCCTCCCTCGTCTCCTCCTCCCTCGTCTCCTCCTCTCTCGTCTCCTCCTCCCTCGTCTCCTCCTCTCTCGTCTCCTCCTCCCTCGTCTCCTCCTCTCTCGTCTCCTCCTCCCTCGTCTCCTCCTCCCTCGTCTCCTCCCTCTCGTCTCCTCCGTCCCTCTGCTCCTCCCTCCCTCTCTCCTCCCTCGTCTCCTCCTCTCTCGTCTCCTCCTCCCTCCTCTGCTCCTCCCTCGTCTCCTCCTCCCTCATCTCCTCCTTCCTCGTCTCCTCATCCCTCGTCTCCTCCTCTCTCGTCTCCTCCTCCCTCGTCTCCTCCTCCCTCGTCTCCTCCTCCCTCGTCTCCTCCTCTCTCGGCTCCTCCTCTCTCGTCTGCTCCTCTGTCTCTCTCTGGTTCTACTGTCTCTCTCTGGTTCTACTGTCTCTCTCTGGTTCTACTGTCTCTCCAGCCTGGTTCTACTGCCTCTCTGGTTCTACTGTCTCTCCAGCCTGGTTCTACTGTCTCTCTGTTTCTACTGTCTCTCCCACCTGGTTCTACTGTCTCTCTCTGGTTCTACTGTCTCCCACCTGGTTCTACTATCTCTTCTGGTTCTACTGTCTCTCTCTGGTTCTACTGTCTCGCTCTGGTTCTACTGTATCTCTCTGGTTCTACTGTCTCCCTCTGGTTCTACTGTCTCTCCAGCCTGGTTCTACCCTGGTTCTTCCGGATCAGGCCTCAGTGAGCCTCAGTGTCAGTTCTGCTTTGAACACGAAATCGAAAAGTTTGAGGTTCACGTGGCCTTTTCGTTCACTAGTGACATATAGAAAAGATTATACAGCATCTCGTACACTTACCTTATTCTGAGTCTTATTCTCGACACCGTGACGAAACCCCACTTCAGAGGCACATGCCCGAGAGGGAGACTGGCTGCATTGCCTCGGCCATTAGGGGTTCAAACCCAGCACCTCTCAGCCTGGCCCCCACACCACTCTGTCCCGTGGAAACCACCACTGGTGGGGTGCTCTTCGTTGTAACACAATGACGCGCTGAGCCGCTGAAGCTGCTGCTGTAGCCCCATACTACCTACCGCCCGCTCACCCCCCGCCTCGCCCTGCAGGGCCGTAAGCTGCTGATCATCGGGACCACGAGCCGCAAGGACGTCCTTCAGGAGATGGAGATGCTGGACGCCTTCAGCACCACCATCCACATCCCCAACATCTCCAGCGGAGGGCAGCTGGTGGAGGCCCTGGAGGTGGCACGCAAGCGCGCACGCACAAAACACCGAAACACACACGCGCTCGCACGCACAAAACACTGAAACGCACGCGCTCGCACGCAGAAAAAAACGGAACACACATGCGCTCGCACGCTCAAAACACTGAAACACACACGCGCTCGCACGCACAAAACACAGAAACACACACGCACACACAAAACACTGAAATAGACACACGCACGCATGCACGAAACATCAAAACACACACACGCTTGCACGCACAAAACACCGAAACACGCACGCGCTCGCACGCGCAAAACACTGAAACGGAAACACGCATGCACGAAACACACATATGCACACACGCACGCACTCGCATGCACGCAAACACACACACACACACAGACACATGCTTGTATGCCTACACACATGCATGCACAAACTAACTAACGCACACACTCGGGGTCATAGTAGACAGGAATGCATGCTGGGTCTTTCTCCAGCACATTTCACGTGGCAGAATAATGCGACTGAAGCACAATTCTGAAATGTCTTAGTCATAAGCAAATCACAAAGAATGTTCGACTCAGGACCGGAGACCCGCCAAAGGATTTATGACAACAATATCTCCATGACAAGACGCATCTTCAATGTGATCCGTTGAAATGATTTAGGAAGGCTCCTGTTGTGTAGAATTTTGGATAATATTATTTCAATAAATACCACTTAGAACGTTGCTCAAATGAAGGAATAACCATTTACAGATGCTGACCACATGCCTTCTTTTCTACAATGTTTTTTACTCTCTCTCTCTCTCCCCTCTCCATCCCCCTCTCTCCCCCTCTCTCCCCCTCTCTCCCCCTCTCTCCCCCTCTCTCCCCCTCTCTCCCCCTCCTCACCACAGCTGCTGGGTAGCTTCCAGGAGGATGAGCGGGCCAGCATAGCCAAGGTTGTGAAGGGCAAGCGTCTGTCCATCGGCATCAAGAAGCTGCTGATGCTCATTGAGATGGCCGCGCAGGTGAGGGCCTCACACCGGGAGGGACACAGGGAGTCAGACGCACGTACGCCAGCCTTCAAACGTCTGGGGTCACTTAGAAATGTGCTTATTGTTTAAAGATAAACACCGGTTTTTTTCAATGGAGATTGCTTGGAGTTTCGGTATTAGCTTAGTTTATTGGTATGGATGATGTGGTGAGGGTCGGCTTAGCTCAGGAGGAGGTAGAGCAGTTGTCTTATAACCAAAAGGTTGCTAGTTCGATCCCTGAGGAAGACACTAACTGCTCCTGACGAGCTGGCTGTCGCCTTGCATGGTTGACTCTGCCGTCGGTGTGTCAATGTGTGTATTAACTGATGTAAGTCGCTTTGGATAAGAGCGTCTGCTAAATGCCCTAAATGTAGAAATGGAAATGGATATTTGGTTAAGTACAGCCAGTGGGGGAAGGATGGTTAAGTCTTGCTTTTGGTGTTGAGGGATTTATTTAGTGGCAAATAGTTCAGGCCGTGGTTGGGTCCTGGTCCACAAAAGGAGGGACCAGACCAGTTGTTCTGCTGCGGGACGTCTCCTCCACCAGGGCCCCTGGCCCAGCCGGTATGCGCTCACACATGTGTGCATGCACACATACTTGTGTGAACTATTCAGCAGCTAAACAAGTGATTGAGATCCTGCGTTCTAGCTGTCAGTCTGCTCTTCCTCTCCACATCTGGGCCACATCAGCGGCGCATGCTGCAGCCTCAGACACAACAAACTGCAATCAATTAGCCCGGGGTCGTGGACCGCCATCCTCCTCATCGTCCTCTTCCTCATTACGGGAACGCGTTCGTAGCTCTCCAAACCAGTTCCCCCCCCCCCTCGAAGCCCATCAAGTGGCCTGCTGAGCGAGCAGCCCTCCTGGTTCTGAGGGAGAAGGGTTAGACCGCTCTCTGCAGAGCTCAGGGTTCGAGTTCCCCCCCACCAGCTTGAAGGCCCGTCTGCAGCCGTCAACGTGTTCAGGAGGACGTGGAAGAGGCTGCGTCCAACGTGGCCAAGCGGTGAATCAACGGAGACGTCAAAAACACCCCCGCCAAGCCCTTCGTCTGGCTTCACACTAGTTTGCGCTAATTTGTCTTGTTTGCTTTTCTTAGTTTATACTTGGAAAGGCTTTTTGAGTGTTCAAACCCACGGCGTTGGGAGGCCAGCAGCGGACCGCCAGAGGCAGCAGAGCGGGACCACCACAGTCCTTATCTCCACATCTGACAGCCCCGCCGGGGCCGGGGGCCCATACGGGGCCCTAATTGCGCCGGGGCCGTGCCGGGTGACGTTCCAAAACCCGCCGGCGGTGGGATACCTCTCCAGCACATTGTTTGGGCCGGGGCTCCGGATCGCCCCCGGCCCACCGCCACACACGCCCCGGCCTGTCACTCTTGAGGTTTCCCACGAGCGCTCCTCAAACGTCTCCTCCTTCTCCTCCAGCCGTCCAGACCCTTGGTCGGTGCTCACCTCGACCAGAGGGAAAACCACAGCGGGGTTGTTTACGCCGTGGATGTGGTCGCTCCGTCCATCTCTCTGCAGCGCGCTGATGGGGTCTTGATCTGGACAGCCTGTAAACAGGCCCCAAGTCACGGAGCTACAGGCGTCTGGACAACACACTGACATGTGGTCGGTGGGGCGGCTTTAGACCCTGTGCGACTCCGTGACTCTGTGGTATGTTGGGTGATGTGTGAGGCCTGTTTGTTGAGGCGGGATGCTGTGTAATTGCTGTGGTATGCAGCAATGCAGCAGCAGCAGCAGCAGCCATGTTCTGCACTCGGCATCCCCTCAACTCTCGCCCACGCCCACACACACAGGCCTTAGAAAGTATGAGGCAGAGTTTGCCGAGACATGCTGCACACAGCGTTGAGTGTACGCGCGAACACACACACACACACACACACACACACACACACACACACACACACACACACACACACACACACACACACACACACACACACACACACACACACACACACACACACACACACACACAGTTTTATCTTCTATTTTTTTCTCATTCCAATGCTTCTGACTGCTCCCATGTCCCAACTCCAATGGCCCAAGGCGATTCCAGGCATAAGTTATTGCATAGTCTGCCATGAATTTCACTCCCCCCCCCCCCCCCCCACTCCCCTCTTGTTTGAATCCTGTTCTTTCAAAACCAAAGCATTCGCTCCGGAGGCTAATTGCCACTTTTCAAAATTGCTCAAACATTCGTTGAGTCGTCTCTTTAACCCACTCAGTTTTCATCGCAGTCATGTTCCGATAGCTTCACGCTTAACGACGTCTCTTCCTGCCTCGTCTCCTTGCAGATGGAACCTCGATTCAGAGTCACTAAGTTCCTCAGTCTGCTCAGCGACCCAGGAATGTAAGTATAACGGTACACGCACACATTATCGTACAACCCATTTATAACGGTTCCGATTCATGACCACGTGTTGTTTGTCTCCGACAGATCTCGTTCGGATATTATGTTGTAGACTAAACGTGCAGCCGCCGTCACATAGAGGAAGATTCCCTCGGTAAGTCACACAGTGCACAAAAAAATCATGCTAGGCTATCTATTTGCTAATGTGACTATTTATGTATTAAGTGACTTGCGTGACCATATAAGGATGCCTACAGGAAGTCTTGAGACTTAAGGTGACATATTTTACCGCCAGGTGTGAGTGTGATTAGCCCGTTGCAAGCCGTTTGGAAAATCTGCCTCTTCCTCTCCAGCACAAATCTAGGTGCACACGCCCACTTGTGATGTCAGAAGAGGCAGATTTACAAAACGGCTTGCAATGGTATATTATGTCACCTTTAAGGTCCTTTTTAATATCTGTGACGTAACCAACAAAGGAACGATCAAAAAGATCGGAGAAACTAAAATCACCTCAGCCGCCTGCATCGGTGGCGGAGCGTATGCGCTCGGAGACACGCTCACTTTTTACTTTTTCTTTCTCGATCTCTCAGACACGAAGAAATCGGACGCCTCAGAACCAGCGTTCCGGACGGAGGAGGGAAAAGGATCGCGAGGGGAAATAGGTTCCATTTCTCTGACTCTTCCCCTGATCCTGAACCCCTTGTTACACCCTCTCACACACCCGCAGCCCCCCAAAGGACTGAGGTGGCGGGGGTCCATGGATCACCACTGTTTATTTCTGTTGATATTCTGATGGCTCTACACAGGCTCCATCTCTCACTCCCTGGGTGTTTTACTTTTAATGACAAAAGGATGACTATAATTTAAATGCTAACCATGGTGATAGTGATACCATTTTCCTCATTTGTGCCTTAAACCGAAACTGTTGGAATAAATATCATTCCAGGATTTTTTTTTTTTAATCTTAATCACGCTACTCAATTTATTATTATCTTCTTTAAAATTGTGTTTCGACATGTTATTTTAATAAATAAACTATTTTGATTTTGATTCAATTTCGCAATTGTTTTTTAAAGCTTCAGAAGGGAAGCACACAATCGAATGTTTTGGGGTACTTCTGTGAAGGTTCTCCTTCTGAAGGTTCTCCTTCTGAAGGTTCTCCTTCTGAAGGTACCGGAGGTGGTTATGGTTCTTCTGCCTGTAGGGAGATGGTAACTTTAGAAGGAAAGGACTTGATTCATGTCCCTCTTTAGTTCACCCATACTTTTATCCTGGTTTATATTCCCGGGTGAACCACGTTTGTATTTTTCATGACTCTTCGGAATCTTATGCCTCTACTCTGCGCCTGAATTAATTCTGGAATGAAGTGAATGTTATGTCATTAATAACTCCTCACTGTATTAAGTATTGTGGCAATAGTTAATCGGTCAAGGTGGTTGGTTAGTTGGTAGTTGACCCTCCTCATTAGGCCTGCTGTACCTCAGACCAAAGGTAGGCCAAGAGGATTCTGGGAACACCGTTAAGACATACTACATACACAACTCTGGGCGTCTTGTGATTAAGACACAGCGATGAAACATCTTCAACTTTTGAATGACTTGACACTTTCTGTTTACGTTAAGCAATACTGGTTTGGAGTGGAAATGAATCCTATCAATTTGTATCATTGATAATTTGATATGTTTTTCTTTATTGAAGTTAGCCTTACAATTTATCCTGGTAAAAGTTTAAATGATTTTGATAATACATAGATGACCAAGTTTGTCGTGTTCTGTTCAATAGGCCTACATTGCATGCCAGTTATGCCAATCATCATGTATGATGATATATATGTTAATATACCTAAATAGTTTAAACATAAGTCTCTTTGGTCTGGAAATGCATTATAAATATTACAATCATGATTATTCATGACTGAGATTTGAACTATAACCAGCAAAGGGCTTTGGCTAACCAACAATGTGTGCCTATTCCAACATAATACTAGCTTGCTAGTTAGGTGCCATGCCGTAATTCCGACGAATCATTGATCTGACGTCTCAATCGTCCGAAATATTTCCCATTAGATCGACATGCCACGATGCCGACGGTTCAGTGTTACGAAAACGGAACCCTTGTTCCGAAGTGCCGTTTGTCCAATAAGTCAAAGAAGAGGCGCATTAGGCCGACGGTTCAATATGACGAATAGGCCTACATATAAAGAGTTTTATCTCTCTCTCTCTCTCTCTCTCTCTCTCTCTCTCTCTCTCTCTCTCTCTCTCTCTCTCTCTCTCTCTCCTCTCTCTCTCTCTCTCTCTCTCTCTCTCTCTCTCTCTCTCTCTCTCCTCTCTCTCTCTCTCTCTCTCTCTCTCTCTCTCTCTCTCTCTCTCTCTCTCTCTCGCTCTCCCTCTCTCTCTCTCTCTCTTTCTCTCTCTCTCTCTCTCTCTCTCTCTGTCCCCCCCTCTCTCTCTCTCTCTCTCTCTCTCTCTCTCTCTCTCTCTCTCTCTCTCTCTCTCTCTCTCCCTCTTTCTCTCTCACAGCACCAAAATACAACCTAGGCCTACATATCACGTTCACGATGAATATTGGAGAGCAAAGTGACAGAGAGAGAGAGAGAGAGAGAGAGAGAGACAGACAGACAGACAGACAGACAGCTAGACAGAGAGAGAGAGAGCTATAAGGTATATATGAGCCGTAGGCATATGAGACAGAGAGAGAGAGAGAGAGAGAGGAGAGAGAGAAGAGAGAGAGAGAGAGAGAGAGAGAGACAGAGACAGACAGACAGACAGACAGACCAGACAGACAGACAGACAGACAGACAGACAGACAGACAGACAGACAGACAGCAGCCCAGAACAGACAGACAGGCCTACATATCAGTTGACGAGACATGGACAGAGCAAGTGACAGAGAGAGAGAGAGAGAGAGAGAGAGAGAGACAGACAGACAGACAGACAGACAGACAGACAGACAGACAGACAGCTAAAACTCTTTATATGTAGGCCTATTCGGCATATTGAACCGTCGGCCTAATGCGCCTCCTTTTTGAAAAAGTCGAACAAAGGGCCCTTCGGGTTTTCGTAACATTGAACCGTCGGCATAGTGGCATGCGATCTAATGGGAAATATTTTGGACCATTGAGACGTCGGAACACTGAGGTGTCGGAATTATGGGCAGGCCCCGCTAGTTTATATATTGCTTATTTGATGAATTGTATCATGTATTTGCATGGTTCTTGCAGTTTTTCGGTTGGATCTTCATTGTTGAAGGCACTAGATCACTGCGGACTTAACTATACTGGTCACTTTTAACCACTTTCCAATGTTGTTTATTTGAAAAAAAAAAAAAACACTGTCCCAAGTGTGCTGACAGTGTGTTGATACGCTGAGAAACAAACATTTAAATTCCTTTCTTGTGTCGAGCCGTCGGTTTTAACCAACATCCAGACGGCGGACGGGATCAGAGGATTCAGGTATGAACGACGGCGGGAAACAGGGCGGGGATTTAACGGTTTGTCTCGCAGCGTCTCCACAAAGACACCGCGCCCGAGGTTTCAAGAGGACGCTCGGGCAGTGTTGCCAGATTTCCCGCCCAATCTGGCAACAACTGCTCGCGAGTTATTGGCGGGAGAACTTTAATCGCTTCAACGTTGGGAAGCGGTTGAACAGACCAGACCGATTCGACGGTGAGACTCCATAGCGACATCGTTCGTACATTTTCCTACGGCTCAGGGGAGGCACATAAGGCGCTAACTAGGCCTACACTAGGGCATTACTAGTGTCTACATTGGTGTTTTAGTTCATCTTGAGCGTTAGTTTGGATCAAGAATTGGAATTCTTGTTACAGATATTCCACCATTTTGAGAGGGCTCAAGAGGGCGGTATTACCGTAAAGTCCTAATTCGATGTTGATATTACACCTAGCTAATGAGAACTTAGTTTAGCAACGTCTTGCATGAGAAACGCTGTGGCAGTTTAAAACAGAGCAATGGATCCCCATAACGACGAATCAAATCATTATAAATTAGGAAGCAATGACACATACATTAACTACTAACAAAATAGCTAACTGCAAATGCTCCAATGCTCCTATTCTTGTCCAGGTTCTCTTGATAGTGCTAGGCTAGAATGCTAAAATGTGTTGGAGTTTATCATTAATATCTACTGATGTTCTAGCAAACGGGACAAGACGTTAATAACGTCGTAATTCCTCTTTCCACAAGCCATCTTTCTATCTAATCTTCCAATTACGAGTACAGTATACCTCTGATAATATACCTACCTGTCTTTAGAAAACAACACACCGAATGAAGACCAGAAGACGATGCATTTTTTTTGTTCTTCAAATATATAATCTTAGTTCAGTCATACAGATATATACATTGTATAATAAATAATATTTATAAAAACATAACATTTCAGATTATAAAATAAAAAGGGAATTATTCACTTTGTACAAAACTTTGGATATAGCAGGGTGTGTGTGTGGGGGGGGGGGGGGGGGGGGCTGAGTGGAGAAGGGGAGGTAGAGAGTTTGAGGAGATGGTGGCCCAGGAGGACCATGTTAAGAGAATTGTGTTACGGGTGACGCAGACCCAATGCTATGTCTGCACTGTGTGGTGCTTGTGGCTCGGGAGTACTGAACATAATTAATAGGGAGCAGGTTGAACTGTCGGGACATGTGGAGGGGAAAGTGCTCTCAGGGTTGGTTCCAGCGCTATGCGGAGCCAACCTGCCTGCAACACATCCGTCCCCGTTCTCCCTCGGCTACGATGCACACTGCATCCTCGACTACACACTGGTGTTAAGGGCTGATTGTGGGTCCACGTCGATGCAACGCAAGGGGGTTTTCGGAACCATTACGTCCTTGCGGACCCTCCTTGCGTAAGGGCCTGACGGTTAGGTTTACGCAGCAGCAAGGGATGTGATTGGTCCGCTCACTAAAACTCAGGCGAAGAACCAAAAACCGGTTCACGACCGCGTCGAAGCGTCTGCGTGGTCCTTGATTTGCATCGACGTGGAACCATAATCATAAGCCCTTTAGTCAGTGGTGGTAAATGTGATCACACACACGTGCATGTGGCGTTTACACTCAAACACGCACACATCACAGACACGCGGATCACATCTTGCACAAATAGAGTAGGGATCAAGTCCAGCTGCGGTTTCTGAACGCTATTCCCTTCATGTTCCAAGAAATTCGACCAATTTGAATGTCGCACTACAGGCCAGGTTTTTAAAACGGTAATCCTGTTTTGTTATGAATTTGATAAACGATTTGATTCAAATTCAAATTATCGTTATTCTTGTTTCAGTGGGTTCCCTTTGTGAACATTGCACGGCAAGTCAATATTTTCCAGTAATAATAATTATGTTGGAGCATTTTAACAGAATCGTTGAGCCGTTTCTTATGCTCCGATGTTTTCCATCCATCTAATCGAGGAATTTGAACTCTGCGTCATCATCAACATCATCGTCATCATCAGTGGATCTGATGACGCAACAGTTCAAACCTGACTAGGAATCCACGCTTCCTTGCGGGGTTTTGTCCTATTGCTGTTTTGATTGATGTGTATTATTCATTTCAATAATAAATAGCTGTCCCAACTGCTACCTGACAAGTGGATGGAAACCGGCTGTTGGAGCGATGCAGCGCCAGGAAGGAACGGTCAGCGACCGGCTTGGGGAGGTTTACCAATCAGCACGGCACTCTAAGGTACACAGTACAAACACACTACACACACGTGTAGTAGGGGTGAGCAGGTACACACCGCCCACACACACACTACACACGTGTACCGGGTGTGTGCAGGTACACACCGCCCGCACACACTCCACACACGTGTACCGGGTGTGAGCAGGTACACACCGCCCACACACACTACACACACGTGTACCGGGTGTGTGCAGGTACACACGGCCCACACACACTACACACGTGTGTGGTGTAGGAAGTGGAGCGATCAGGGACTCTGCATACTTGTTCGCGCCTGCAGTCTTCCCAGCCCTGGTGGTAATATTTCAACAATGATGGGCTATAAAATCAAGCTCTAACATATATCTTCTAGGCTTACCAGGATCACTCAGAGCCGGTTCGTTCAGTTCACTCAGTGGCTTGAAGTGTGTGGTGTGTGTATGGGGTTTGGGGGGGGGGGTGGGTTGTGGGGGGATATGGCGGGGGGGGGGGGAGGATGGGAGGATGGGAGGGGGGGTTCATTGAGCTCAGTAGTCTGCAAGGACTGGACCTTGGCACCATCGGTGCCAACCTGCCCTTTGTGTAAAGTTCAGTTCAGTAGTTAAAAGCGGACTCTCCGGACTCGGGCTGTAGTCAGCTGTCCCAGAGAGGAACCGGAGAACCCGTAGACTGGGTGCTTTTAGTTCTCCATGAGAGAAAGAAAGGTTTTGGGCCAGAACGGCCAGAGAAGCGAGGTTGTTAGTTGAAAGATGTTCCACGTTGTGAGAAAGCACTGAGTCCTCTGTTGTTTTACTGCATCCAGAGAAGAGGTACGGTGGGTCGTCAGCGCAGAGGAAGAAATAAATAAATGGAGGGAGGGGAGGGGTGGGGGGTTGGGAAGCTGTTCATAGCCCAAAACTGTAAAGGGGTGGGGGGGGCACCCATGGAACAATGGTGCAACAACAACAACAACAACACAACAACCAACAACAATAAAAACTCCCATCTCCTCCCATCAGAGCTGAATCATGTCTGCCCCAGGCTGGGCCATGTTCCAGTAGGTTCTGGGGTGGGTGAAGAAGGGACAGATTCTGGGACTCAACACAGCTGGAGATTATATGTCCCATTACTGAAGTGCCCTTAGCCTTTAATCCCTGCCTCTTTGTGTGTGTGTGCGTGCGGGAATGCGTGCGTGTGTGTGTGCATGGGTTGGTGCATGTGTGTCTGTGTGTGCGTGGCATGTGTTGGGATATAACGCAGTCCAAGGCAGGTATATTTGACCCGGGGGTGTTGCTTGGTTATTGTCCAGGGTGGGGGGGTTGCAGTCCAGCGGTATCTCCTGTCTCACTGTCCGTCCGTCCGTCTCACTGTCTCTGGTAAAAAACAAGTCAGGGCCGCTCCTGAGCCGCACGCGCGCACGCACACGCGCAAGCACCGCAACGGCGCTCATTTGCACGTGTGCACGTCGTACACGCGCACGCACTCCTGGCAGCTGACGTAGCAGCACCAGTGGAAGATGCAGTGGCACTTCTCCTTGCGCTTCTCAGTCCGCGTGTTGTGGCCCCGGCCACAGCACAGCAGGTCGCAGCCCTCGATGCCGTGCGACGACACGTTGCACACGCGCTCCCGCGTCCCGAAGGAGCCCGTCTCGGGGTTGGGCTCGCAGAAGTTGGGCGAGCCCTCGTAGTAGACCAGGTCGCGCTCCGTGGGGTGCTTGAAGAAGGCGTACTTGGCGCGCAGGGTCTCCACCCAGCCGCGCGACTCGCGGTGCTTCTCCACCACCATCTCCGAGGCGCTGTCGTACTTGTCCTTCAGGTAGTCGCCCAGCATGCGGAAGTCGGGCTGGGCCCACCAGCAGGTCTTCACCTCGCAGCTCCCCGACAGCCCGTGGCACTTGCAACGCAGGTGCATGTGGTCCAGGATGGTCTGGGAGGAGGAAGAGGAGGGAGGAGGATGGAGGAAGAGGAGGGTGGAGGCAGGGGAGGGAGGAGGATGGAGAGTGGAGGAAGAGGAGGGGGGAGGAAGACTCGTAGTTAGCGATTGCGAGGCTCAGAGTTATACAGTCCCTCCCTAATGCTGCTGCAGGATGAGCTCGTAACAGAAGTCAAACATCAGGAGCTGATGAGAATAAGTCTGAGCTGTGGCGGTATCCTTGTTCGATTTTGCGTCGTTGTCAATCCACAGGGATTCAGTAACGTCTAAATGCTGAGATCCTCGACTCCCCATAGAGGACGGCTCTTTAAGAAGCAGAACAACGCACCACTGTTCCCAGGCAGCTGGGAGAACAGAAGCCAAGGTGCAGCTTCAGATTCCCTCTGAAGTCGCTGGCTTACGCACCAGGAAGCCCGCGGACATGTTTTCACCTCCCTTTTTTTTTTTTGGTCCTGCTTTAAATCGAGCGGCTATATTTAGCTGCAGAACCCTCCAGGGTGGGGGTAGCACCACCCTCTGGGTGGGGGTGTTTGTGGCGGTGGGTGGCGGAGGTTGTTATCATGCATGGAGGGTGCTTTGCTGTGACATCATGTCCTCAACACGTCACGCCAGCAGCGAATCACTGCTCGCCCCTGGGCGAGAGAGAGAGAGAGAGAGAGAGAGAGAGAGAGAGAGAGAGAGAGAGAGAGAGAGAGAGAGAGAGAGAGAGAGAGAGAGAGAGAGAGAGAGAGAGAGAGAGAGAGAGAGAGGGGAGAGAAGGGGAGAGAAAGAGAGAGAAGGGGAGAGAGAAAGAGAGAGAGAGAGAGAAAGAGAGAGAAAGAGAGAGGGAGAAAGAGAGAGGGAGAGAGAGAGAGAGAGAGAGAGAGAGAGAGAGAGAGAGAGAGAGAGAGAGAGAGAGAGGGAGGAGAGAGAGAGAGAGAAGAGGGAGAGAGAGAGAGGGAGAGAGAGAAAAAACCATTCTCGCTGGTCATGCCACTCCTGTGGTCTCTGAGCTCTCGGCTCTGAGCAGATCAAAGTGCTGTCTCCTAGGCCGTGTGGTCTCTGAGTCTTCTCCCCCTCCACCCGCACCCCCCCCCCCCCGGGGTGGCCCCCCCCCCCCCACACCCTGTCTCTCTCCGTCCCCCACAGCCCCCAGTGATGGTTTAAGTCTGCACGGATTCTCTTCACTTCCACGCACTCCCCTCATTCGCTCTGTCAAGGGGACTTTTTTCCATTGCGATGCAAGGCATGAAAGGTGTGGTGGGGGGTGGGGGTGGGGTTGGGCCAGGTGGAGGTAAACGCTAAGATCAGTAATTACCCAGTCATTCAAAGTGAAGTGTTACTTTAAACTGAATTGTGTGTACAAGTCAAACAGTGCAGTCCACGTCTGTGGTGCTTCCACTGCGTTCCGCAGAACAGGAGCTCTGCAGATGGGCTTTCCCTTGTCTTGGTGCTCTGGGCCCCCTGTTTGGCTACTGGTCGAGGTGGGCTGGGTGCTGTGCTATGATGACACCGTTAGCAAGACACCAGGCCAGCAATGAAGGGATTCATTGTAATGGATTAATCAAAGTGTTGCTACGCCTATTCAAGCTCTGACCTGTCTCCTTGACCTGTGTGTCACCTGTTGTGTGCGCACACCGTTCTGTGTGTTTGTGTGTGTGTGTGTGTGTGTGTGTGTGTGTGTGTGTGTGTGTGTGTGTGTGTGTGTGTGTGTGTGTGTGAGTGTGTGTGTGAGCGTGTGAGTGTATGTGAGTTGAGTGCGAGTGTGAGTTTGAGCGTGAGTGAGTGAGTGAGTCAGTGAGTGAGTGAGACTGTGGGTGTGACTGTGTGGTTGCGTGTGTGCCTGTGTGTGTGAGCATGTGCCTACCATCTGTACGAGTGTGTGCGCGCGTGAGCGTGTGTATTCGTCCATGCGTGTGCGTGCTCACCGTGCGTCCGGCCTCGTTGTTGTGGCGGTTCATGGCGGACCGGGCGTCCGGACGGTTCTCCCGAGCGTCGGCGAACTCGCGGGACACTAGCACCCCGAACTCGGCGTCCTCGCTGCAGCCGCCCCACTTCCAGCCCTCACCGGGGGGGCCCTTGTGGTGGGAGTCGCAGCCGCACATGGTGGAGGTCCCCTCGGAGCAGGACCGCGTCACCGCGAAGGCCACGCCCGCCGACGCGATGGCATGGACGAACGCCGACTCCCTGGTGGCTGAGAGGGGGAGGGAAGGAGGGGAGGGAGGAGACAAGGGAGCAAGGCAACAAGGAAGAGAGAGGGAACAGAGGAAAGAATAAAGAAGATGGGGACAGACAGACAGGACAGACAGTGAGGGAGGGAGGGAGGGAGGGGGAGGGAGGGAGGGAGGGAGGGAGGGAGGAGTCAAGGGAGCAAGGCAACAAGGAAGAGAGAGGGAACAGAGGAAAGAATAAAGAAGATGGGGACAGGGAGGGAGGGAGGGAGGGGAGGGAGGAGACAAGGGAGCAAGGCAACAAGGAAGAGAGAGGGAACAGAGGAAAGAATAAAGAAGATTGGGACAGACAGGGAGGGAGGGAGGGAGGGAGGGAGGGGAGGGTACGAGTAAGGGGAAAGGCAACAAGGAAGAGAGGGGGACAGGGGAGAGTTTAAAGAAGATGGGGAAAGACAGCCAGCCAGACAGAGAGACAGGGAGGGAGGGGAGTGAGGGTGGGGAGGAAGGGAGATTATGTCAGTCTTTTAGCTCATCATCCTGGACACCCACAGATGAGGGCCATGTCCCGGGGCGACCACAGGGCCTGTCATGCCCCATCATCCCCAGGAGGAACATTCCTCTGCGTGATGCAATGCCTCTGAAACACGAGGCCCCCAGAGGAGACGCTCCTCTGGGGGAGGGGCGAATCGGCCCCCCCACGCCCGCACCCTCCCCGACCTCACCTGCTGGACCCCCAGGGTCATGGGCCGACAATGAACTACAGAGGAGAGACATGGACCCCCCCCCCCCCCACACCACCCCACACCCCCACACACACACACACACACACACACACCACACACACACACACACACACCATCACACACGACACACACACACACACACACACACACGTAGTATCACGGCCCCATTGACAGAAAGGACTCTGTCTCCCAGTAGCCTCTGCCTCCCAGTAGCCTCTGTCTCCCAGTAGCCTCTGTCTCCCAGTAGCCTCTGTCTCCCAGTAGCCTCTGTCTCCCAGTAGCCTCTGTCTCCCAGTAGCCTCTGTCTCCCAGTAGCCTCTGCCTCCCAGTAGCCTCTGTCTCCCAGTAGCCTCTGTCTCCCAGTAGCCTCTGTCTCCCAGTATCTCATTCTGACCTCCTGAGGTGTGCTGCTTTGCATGTGGATAGTGTTTCAGGAATGTTGCCATCACCCCCTTCACACACACACACACACACATTTACACATGCACACACACGCACACACACATTTACACAATCACTCACACAAACACAGACACACACTCAGCCCAAGGCCTTCTTGTGTAACTGAGTCGATAGTCGATCTGTTTTGTGTGTGTGTGTGTGTGTGTGTGTGCGTGTGCGTGTAGAGGGATGGAGTTACACCTTCTTTGAAGGCAACAGCTTATTATGTAAGCGGACACCATTGTGTTCCGATCGCCGCACACTTACCACCGCTCACCTGTTTCACTATATGTGTACGGAGAAATGCACATGCACGTGTACACACACACACATAGCCACATGCACACACACAGGCGCACACACACAAATTCCCACATCCCAGGTAGAGCTGTGAGGGCGGCTGGTCGCGCCAGTGATTGTCGGTCGGTCAGTGAGCCTGGAGAGAGCTCTCCAAACGCATGCAGACATACGCCCTCTCTCACTGATGCTGCTATACTGAGCTACGAGCACGGAGGCTTTGAGTCAACGAGGCCATTGTCATTGTAATCCATTTCACTTCACCCAAACATAAAGCATGTAGGCATTTCACTTGTTTTTATAAAGAAATGTCGGCACTTATGGCAGGGTTTAAATATGTTCTTTAAATTAATAACAATCATATCTTCTTCCTAAAGCCCAGACTGATGTAGCACAGACTGGTGCAGCACAGACTGGTGCAGCACAGACTGGTGCAACACAGACTGGTGCAACACAGACTGGTGCAACACAGACTGGTGCAACACAGACTGGTGAAGCACAGACTGGTGTAGCACAGACTGGTGAAGCACAGACTGGTGTAGCACAGACTGGTGAAGCACAGACTGGTGTAGCACAGACTGGTGTAGCACAGACTGGTGTAACACAGACTGGTGTAACACAGACTGGTGTAGCACAGACTGGTGTAGCACAGACTGGTGTAGCACAGACTGGTGTAACACAGACTGGTGTAGCACAGACTCCTGTAGCCTAGCCTCCTAAAGCACAGACTCTTGTGGCCTAGGCTGCTAAAGCACAGACTCCTAATACACAGACTCCTAAAGCACAGACTCCTGTAACCTAGCCTCCTAAAGCACAGACTCCTGTAGCCTAGCCTCCTAAAGCACAGACTCCTGTAACCTAGCCTCCTAAAGCACAGACTCCTGTAGCCTAGCCTCCTAAACCACAGACTCCTAATACACAGACTCCTAAAGCACAGACTCCTGTAGCCTAGCCTCCTAAAGCACAGGCTAGTGGAGCAAAGACTCGTGCACTACCGACTCGACCTCACACCCTCGCATACGGTCTCGGTTGCGAATCCCCTGTGAATGCCCGTGCGACGGGGGGACACGGTCCAGGTCGGGCGTCCCAGCCCCCCCGGCCCCGCGGGGCCGTGCCAGGCCGACACAACGGGTGCCTGTGAACCGCGGGCCCCCGGGCCCTGGCGCGGCTCCGGCTACCTGCTGGGCTCATCAATCCACCTTTGTCTCTCTTGTGTCACGCCGGGTTAGCGCCACAAAGGGCCCAGCGACTCGCGGGCCCTCGGCCCTGCTCAGCCCGGAGCTGGCATTCCCTGGTCGTCCCCCCCGCCACCACCCATCCCCCACCTCCGACACACCACCTAACCTTCCAGCCACCCCTCCGCCAACACGCTCGGCTCAAATCCCCTCCTCCACCCGCAGAGCTGACCCGGACGTAGAGCAGGGAGTAGAGCAGGGAGTAGATCAGGGAGCAGGTGTAGAGCAGGGAGTAGAGCAGGGAGTAGAGAGTAGAGCCAAGTAGAGCAGATAGTAGTGCAGAGAGTAGAGCAGGGAGTAAATCAGGGAGCAGAGAGTAGAGCAGGTTGTAGAGCGGGGAGTAGAGCAGGAGTAGAGCAGGAGTAGAGCAGGAGTAGAGCAGAGAGTAGAGCAGAGGAGTAGAGCAAGGAGTAGAGCAGGGAGTAGAGCAAGGAGTAGAGCAGGGAGTAGATCAAGGAGTAGAGCAGAGAGTAGAGCAAGGAGTAGAGCAGGGAGTAGAGCAGGAGTAGAGCAGGGAGTAGAGCAGGGAGTAGAGCAGGGAGTAGAGCAGGAGTAGAGCAGGGAGTAGAGCAGGGAGTAGAGCAGGGGAGTAGAGCAGGAGTAGAGCAGGGAGTAGAGCAGGAGTAGAGCAGGAGTAGAGCAGGGTTTAACCAGCGCTGCCGCACCGGGCTGCTGGGGACAGTGTTTGGAGTTGTCGTGTTTTGAGTCAATGAAACTGCGACTCCTCCCTCCTTCATTCACTCTCGTCTTATTTCCTTGTTCCTTTCCTCCCTACTTTACTCCCTGCTTTGATTCATCCCTCATTTCTTTCCCCCGTTTCCTCGCGCTCCCTCCCTTCCCTTCAGTCGTCCTCCCAGGCCGTTCGGTTTTAGTTTCCTCCCTCCTGCCCTCCTTCCGTCACCCTTCCTTCCTCCTCCCCTTCTTGCCTCCCTCGTGTCCTTCCTTTCTCACATCCTCACCTCCTCTTCCTTCCTCGATTCCTCCCTCCTCGCCGCAGCCGGCATGAGGCAGAGAGATCCCCTTTCAGCCTGTTTGCACCACAGAGTCAAAAGGGCGTGTGAATGTGCGGCCCGTGGGAGCTGGGACTGTGTGAGGCGCGCGGGGCTTCATGCACAGCAGGGGGCCAGCGGAGCCCCCCCTCTCCTTTCTATTGCCTGTAATCTCATTTGGGGTCTCCCCTCCCGCTTTATTTGACTGGGAGAGCTGGTTGGAAGCTCACACTGGCACATCTCTTCAGTGCCGAATCCTGTCTCCCCTCTGACACAAACACACACACACACACACACACACACACACACACACACACACACACACACACACACACACACACACACACACACACACACACACACACACACACACACACTCAGACACACAAACAGGCAGATACAGAGACACACACACACACAGACAGACACAGACAGACACACACATACAGACACACACAAACACACACACACAAACACAAACACAGGCAGACACACACAGAGACACACACACACACACAGACAATTGACAAGGCCAATTCATTTCCAATCAGCAGCAGCAGAGTGCGACTCCCAACACATGAACTGTTGGCTCATAATGAAGTGTTTCGGTTAGCCTGATGATAGGCTGGCTGGCTCTGTTTCCTCTAGCTCATCGGTCTGTGCTGGAATTCTTTCAAAGACTCTGCTCCAGCTGAAACATTTGACACCCGATTAGGGCATGATCTTTTTTTTTTGCCTGCTCTCTTTTTCTCTCTCTTTCTTCCCGGTGCTTGTTAGCTCTTGTGGGCGAGAGTAAACAGCGGCGGGGAAGCCAGGGCAGAGGACCTCAAAGAGCAGCGAGGTGGAGGTGGACCTCAGGGGATGCGATGTGTCGGTGCTTGCGTTCCGCGCCTCGTTCCTCAGCGCTGCTGTCAAGGTGTAAATTAGCGGGATTGCTGTAGTCGACGTTCTCCCTAAAACTAGAGGCTCTAGGCTAAACATGGCCAGCTACAGAATGTTTAATTGCCAACAATAGTTTATTCTTTTTCTGGTGAAGCTTGTTTATCTATCTTTCCATCGATCTAATTACATCTTTACATTAAATACTAAATAAACAAATGACAAATCATAGCTACTGCCTAACTGTCTGCCTGCCTGTCTGTCTGTCTGTCTGTGTGTCTTTCTTGTCGGTCTGTCTTGGCGAACTGTCTGTCTGTCTGTCTGTCTTTCTGTCTTATCTCAGTAACTGGTCCTTATCTTCCTATAAGGCGCATGAGGCCATTTGGGGGGAGCCTACCTTTGTCCAGCACGGGGCCGAAGATGGCCAGGTTGTCCTTGATGGTGGTGCAGTTCCATCGCCGGCCCCTGAACTGGTGCTGGCACTCCTGGATGCCAAGCTTCACGCCCTCCGCCACGCTGGGCATGATCTCCATGTAGTTGCGGCAGAAGCGCAGCTGCTTGGGCACCAGGCCCGGGATGGAGCCGCACAGCAGCGGCTGGGAGCCCAGCGACGAGTACTGCTGCCCCAGGGCCAGGGACCTGGTAAGGGGGTGGGGGGGGGGGGGGGGACACCGGGTTAGGTTAACCGATATCCGTGGTGGGGGCATTTCATTGAGGAAGAGCATGCTAGCACGCACACGTCATTGGTGGGAATTGAACCGCTTCATTTGTTTAGTTTGGTTGGGGTTGGCTTAGCTCAGGGTAGAGCGGACAGACTCGTAAGCGGAAGGTTGCTAGGTCCATCCCCGGCTCTTAGTCGAGTGTTGAGGTGTCCCAGAGCAAGACGCCTCACCCCTATCTGACGAGATGGCTGTTGCCTTGGATAAAAGCGTCTGCTAAATGCTCTAAGTAAAATGTACACTTAGCAACGATACATAGGAAGCTTCTTAGATCTGACAATGTTTCCGTTCCCGTTAGGATGCATTCTTAGCTCTTTAGACGAGGGTCTGAATGAGCTCTTGCGTGGTCTCTTGTTAAATCACAAACAGCCCACATTTGGCGCGACGCTGGTATTGACTCTGTGTGTGAGACGGGCTTTAGATTTCCAAAGAACAGAGAGTTTATGCTGGCCTCTGAACGGGGCCTTTACAAAGGCCTTGGCGATGTGTCACTGAGAGCCCTGCGAGAGGCTGTAGGTAACCCTGTTACTACCCTTCTCCATATCCTTCCACTGTTAACGGGCAGCGCTGTGTTGCCTACATCCATTTACATTCAGGGCATTCAGCAGACAATTTTATCGTAAGTGACTTGCCAGAACTACATTTGTCAGAAGAAATAGAAAACAACAATATTTCTCAGTCAGTGCAGTGAGGATGTTCATAGAAACACGTCCAAAGCACTTACCATCGCTAGGTTAACCCACTCCCCGTATGCGCCAAAGATAGCTAAGATAAGATGCTACACAATGCTGGGTACTATTTTATGAATCACTTCCTAGACAGCAGTGCAGCCCTGTGGCTCCCTGGACTCTCTTTTGACTTATGAACTTCATGCAATGGACTTCAGAGCGCCTGTTCGCTGTTCACTGCCTTCTTCACCCACCCATCAAGGCGGCGTCTCACCGCTCCACTTTAACAGACGGATGTGATCTACTGGTTCTGACTTCTTAAATGTTCCCTCTGGTAGAACGCTGTGGCATCGCACGCTTCCCTGATGACCCTGTGAGACAGCAAACCAGGGGTGTGCGCATGTGTGTGCGCATTTGTCCGTGCATGTGTGTGTGGTAATACCCTGCGGGTATAGAACATTTTAATATGGAACATCTGAAGGGTTTTATGCCCGGCGATGTTGTGTTGATAATTGGTGGTCTTCCTCCTCCTCTCCTTTGCTCCTCCTCTCCTTTGGAGGAACACAACGGCGCAATGCTAACGGATGACAAAGGAAGGCGCTTGGAGTGAGGTGTTTCAGCCGACGGGCTGAGTCTGATGTGCCTACACAGGGATCCATAACCACAACAGAGCAGCCGGCCGGCCGAGCTGCCAGAAACCATTACCATTTCATTGAGGTAATTAATTTAACTGCTGTCGTTTTTCTCTCTGAAAGAGATGAGGGAGAGTGGAAGGTGTGTCGTGTTTTAACTCGTCTTCAACGAGGACAAGCCCCGACTAATTTGCCGCTTCAGAATTCGACTGAAGACTACGGTTGTTTATTTACCCCCTGAGCACGGGTCAATTGCACAAATTAAGCAAACATGCCTTTGAGAGAGAGAGATACACTGAGGTGTGAGAGCTCTGAGACAGATTGATTGATTCTTCTGGGAATGTGGCGACAGTGTATGTGAGTTGTAGAGGAACTGAGAGAGAGAGAGGAGAGAGGGACTGTCAATCTTTGTTCAGAGTCAAGGAACTTGGACATCGTTGAACAAACTGCTCTAGAGCTCATCGCCGTGCGCACACACCCGTGCGCACGGGCGTGCGTGAACATGTGTAGACGTGCGTGAAGGTCGCGGGCGTGGGCTGTGGTGCCGGAGGCCCTGAGAGGATCAGGGTGTAAGGAGGGGGTGGGGGGCAGGGATAGACAGCTCTGATCAGATCAGAGTCTACTTGGGATGACCTCAGGACCCCTGCAGGGCGCAACCCAATCACGACGGCCCGGGACCCAGAGAGATGAGTGTGTGTGTGTGTGTGTGTGTGTGTGGGGGGGGGGGGGGGGGGGGGGGGGGCTGGGCTTCTGGCTGGGCTTCAGCACAGAAGCCCAGCCATTCAGCGATCACAGGGAACAGAAAATCCCCCCTTTAACACAGGTCCACAGCTCAGGTACAATTCTGCTTTCTACACAACCCCCCCCCCACCAAATTGTGTCTCACACACACCACACACAACACACACACACACATTGTGTCACACACACACACACACACACACACACACACACACACACACACACACACACACACACACACACACACACACACACACACACACACACACACAGTGAAGTGCAGGTGAGCCTGGCATTTCCCAGAACTGGGCTCCTGATGAAGACGGAAGGCTTGCAGCCGACGCTGTTGCAGCTTGCTGTGGAGCGTCTCAACAGTGGCACGGCGTCAACAATCAAAGGAGCATCTCCCCAGGACGCAAGAATGTAATCGTGTCTTTGACGAACAGGGAGGCGAAGCCGGTGAGGATTACTGTCTCGTTGTTGTGACGTCACAAACTTGACACACGAGGCCGAACATCCCTCCCCTGTTCGACTTGAAGGAACGGCGCCTCCTTCAACGTCAGCCCCCTGCCCCACGTCGGAACCCTGTGACCTCACCCCAATGTCTGATGGGTGGGATGACTCAGTGGCATAATTACACCGTCTAGCTAGCTGGACTATGCTACTGCCCATTCATTCCCGCTCAAGGTGGACCTGCGTGGAGCTTCTCCTTCTTTGGACATATTTCTGTAACAGCCGTGAGAGACGTGTGGAGACGTCTCTCGGAGATGGACGACGTCACCCTCTTGCTTTCACTCTTAAACGCAGAGAGAGCTACCCCCTTCCTCTGGGAAAGGAAACGCCTGAGAACCCAGAGCCCATGGAGAGCTTGAAAGAGCCTGGCAGCGTGTGAAGGTGCCTCCGTGCACACACCGAAGCTTTAGACCCTGATCGAGGGGGGATCTCTCAGGTAATGAATTGTGTAACCGCACAGAGCTTTGTGGTCGGGCAGAGCGTGTTTCGACCCAGAGAACGGTGGTGTTTGTTAAGGAGGAGCCCGTTTGGTGACGAACACATGAAAGCGGCGGTTTGAGGCGAGGTGCTAATAACGGTCTTAACCTCACTGAGGAAGTGCGCCCCCGGCTGCAGAGCCACACTGTGCAAATACACACGCACGCAAGACACGACAAACACACACTCCTATCAACACAACACACACACACACACACACCCAACGGAACGCACACACACACACTCCCGACAACACAACACGCACACCAAGCAATACAATGCAAACACACTCCCAACAACACAACGCACACACTCCCGACAACACACACAGACTCCCAACAACACAACGCACCCTCACACACTCAACACAACGCACACTCACTCCCGACAACACAACGCACACACACTCCTAAATACACAATGCACACACACTCCTGACAACACACGCACACACACTCCCAACAACATAACGCACACATTCTCCCGACAACACAACGCACAAACACTCCCGACATACACAGTCCCAACAACACAACGCAATCACATTCCTAACAACACAGCGCAAACACACTCCCGACAACGCAACGCACACAACCTCCCGACAACACAACGCACAAACACTCCCGCCAACGCAACACACACACACTCCCGACAACACAACGCACAAACACTCCCAGACAACGCAACGCACATACACTCCCAACTCACACAGTCCCAACAACACAACGCACACAGCGCAACACTTCCAGTTACACTAACATTGAATGTTAATGTAACAGCGTTGTGTGTGTGTGTGTGTGTGTGTCTGTGTGTCATCCCCACTGGAACAAGAAAGGTCTAGATGGAAGATAACCTGACTACAACAATCCTCACCCCCCCCCCCCCCCCCCCCCGCACCAGGGTTGGGGGGGGGGGGGGGGGTGAGGATTTTTGGAGTAAGTCCCCGAATGAAAAGGAACTGGAAACCACAGAGAGCCGGCAGTGAGCACAAAGGGATTCCACTGCACACCTCACTGGGAGACACACAAACCCACCAACACAGCCTCCCAGTCAGGTATGTGGCGGGTATTTTTAGAACAAACCTCTTCGGTGGTAGCCCCACCCGAGCCTCCTGTGAAGTCACTAACGCACCCCCCCCCCCAACAAAGGAATGGACCAGTAGATTTGTAGTCGATAGAACTTGTGTGAGTTTATTCAATCCATTTGGGTCGGCATGTGGCTCAGGAGGTAGGTTGGCTGGTAACCGGATGGTTGGTAACCGGATGGCTGCTAACCGGATGGCTGCTAACCGGATGGCTGCTAACCGGATGGCTGCTAACCGGATGGTTTGCCGGTTCAATCCCCAGCTCCTCCCAGAGTGTTGAGGTGTCCCTGAGCAAAGACACCTCAACCCAGACTGTTCCCGACGAGCCGGCTGTCGCCTTGCATGGCCGACTCCGCCGTCTGTGTGTGAATGTGTGCATGAACGGGTGAATGAGAGGTAATCATTGTTAAAGCGCTTTGGTTAGAAAAGAGCCGTATAAGGCCCCGTCCACATGGAGCCGAAACGGGCGAAAACGATCAGGTTTCGTTTTATGCGGTTCAGGAATATCTCCGTAAAGACAGAGTCATTGTGAAACCGCATCGAGCTCTAGAAACGCTGGAGTAAATATTCAAGGCGCTGGTTCTTCACAGAGAACAGTGGAGCGCATCAAGCCTGCGCGCATACAGCCTGCGCGCTGTATACAAACATTCAGTCACGAGGAGATTCAACCTTTTAAATTGAGCAGAAATATTTTTTAATGTACAATTAGTAATAAAATGTATCAAGGGGCTTTATTTACAGCCACAAAAAGAATACAAATAAAATAATAAATAAAAAATTCAACGCAATTCTGATGTCGCTCAGCTGGTGGGGGGCTAACGGCGTAATCGTTTGCATTTCAGGCGTCCACACGAATCCTAACAAGAAACCGCATAGGTCCGGATAGATTTAAAACCACCTCCGAGGGTGGTTTCAGAAATGTGCGGTTTCGGGCACCAGATTCGCCGGCTCTGTCTGGACGGTCGGCCGAAACGCACAAGACTTATGCGGTTTCACCAAAAAAATGTCTTTGCGTGGACGAGAGCCTAAATTCAGCCCGTTTACCTATAACGTTGCCATATCAGCGTTCTCCTTCATAAGCTCAGCCTTTGACATGGGGTCGAGGATCTAGTCAGGGTTTGTGTGTAGTGAGGGCTGTAGTAGGGCTCAGCATGAGGCACCTGTAGGCCGCTGAGGGATGGGTTCTTCCCCTCGCCGCGTCACAGCCCAAGGGCTGGAGACTCGCTGACCCTCTGAACCCTGCCCAGCAAAACATGACACCTGCGACCGCCCCGCCCTGAGCCCTGGGAACCGAGTTCATGACCAGAGACCCTCTGTGTGTGTGTGTGTGTGTGTGTGTGTGTGTGTGTGTGTGTGTGTGTGTGTGTGTGTGTGTGTGTGTGTGTGTGTGTGTGTGTGTGTGTGTGTGTGTGTGTGTGTGTGTGTGTGTGTGTGTGTGTGTGTGTGTGTGTTGTTGTCTTTATATAAGCCTGACTAGATTTGTGTGGCTGTTTGTGTGTGTACATGTGTGGACTTGCGTGGACACGTGTGTGTGTGTGTGTGTGTGTGTGTCTGTCGGTATGTGTGTGTCACCCCCATGGGAGCAGGAAAGGTCTAGATGGAAGGTCACCTGACACAGACTGGAATGTCCCTTTTTTAAATCCAAGTGAAGATGAGAGGACTTTGGGAACGAACAACAAAGTGCGTCACCTCACACAGAGAATGCCCCGGTGTGTTTTTGCATAAGTCTCCGGGCCCAGTGAGATCCAGCGTAGCGTGGTGGTGGAGGACCACAGACCCATGAAGCTGTCCTCCGTCTGGGGACAGGTGGAGCAGGTCCAGACCCCCCTGCCTTAGGCTTTGAGGGTAGTCCTGATTATGGGGGCTGGAGGTTTTCCTAATCCGGGACATTCCTTCTGAATCGGCTGCGACGGACCGCCAGGGACTCGTCGCAGGAAAACACGGCAGGAAATAGTTTCTTTGGGTCTCGTTTAATTATGTTTTTTTAACCGCGAGGGGAAAGCTCTCTGCCTTCCTGTGTCTGTCTGCCTGTCTGCCCGTCTGACTGTCTGATCGTGTCTGTTGATATCAACTTTAGTAGGAGGAAGCTTTTGCGTGTTTGTGTTGATTATTTGGACGGGTCGTGTTTGGTGGACAAAGATCCTTGCTTTCTGTGTCGCTGCGTCTTCTGTTGAAGCGGCGCGTTTCCTCTGAGTATGGACGGCCTTCAGATGTATGGAGACGGGAGAGACCGGCCTTCTGGTGTATGGAGATGGGAGAGACCGACCTTCAGGTGTGTGGAGATGGGAGAGACCGACCTTCAGGTGTATGGAGACAGGAGAGACAAGCCTTCAGGTGTATGGAAATGGGAGAGACAAGCCTTCAGGTGTATGGAGATGGGAGAGACCGGCCTTCAGGTGTATGGAGACGGGAGAGACCGGCCTTCTGGTGTATGGAGACGGGAGAGACCGGCCTTCAGGTGTATGGAGACGGGAGAGACCGGCCTTCAGGTGTATGGAGACGGGAGAGACCGGCCTTCAGGTGTATGGAGACGGGAGAGACCGGCCTTCAGGTGTATAGAGACGGGAGAGACCGGCCGACGTGGTTTCTCTCGGTCTCACTGCCTCTCCGCCGCAGAGTCGTCCCCCGACAGACGGCTGATGGTGAATGCTGATAGTTCGTCTGCACGTCTGAACAAGTGAACTTATTTCATTACGGAAAATTAATAATGTTAGCTTAGCATGGCGGTGAGCCGGGAGCTAACCCCCCCCCACCCCGTGCTGGGTGTGTGTTTCGGGGCGGCTCCTGTACCGGGCTCAGAGACCCGGGGTGGCGTTCTGCTGTCTGCCAGGCCAGGAGACAGGAGAACACTCTGAACTCCTCTAATCTCTCCTCTATACATCGAGATGCCCAGGCTCTACCTGTCAGAAACACCCTGAGGACAAGACCGCCAGAATGAGGCCCGAACAGAGGCGTCCTCGCTCTCGCTCTCTCTCTCTCTCTCTCTCTCTCTCTCTCTCTCTCTCTCTCTCTCTCTCTCTCTCTCTCTCTTCTCTCTTTCTCTCTTTCTCTCCTCTCTCTCTCTCTCTCTCTCTCTCTCTCTCTCTCTCTCTCTCTCTCTCTCTCTCTCTCTCTCAGAGCTGCTGTGAAGAGACATCAGAATCTCAATTATAACTCCACGGTAGAGAGCGAGATGAGAGAGAGACAAAGACCTTGTGGGGGGAGAGAGGGGAGTAGTAAGTGGGCCACGGAAAGTTGCGGTGCGGCGCCTGAGGATGGGGACTTTTATTTTGGCGGAGGCTGGAATGCGCGGTTCCTCTGTGTTTTTGTTGTCGTTTTGTTTTTCTTTTGGCACGCTTTTGATTTGCAGTCCAACAGCTCCTGGCTGATCTGATAAACATGACAGACCCCTGACTAATGTTCCACCAGGCTTCTTCTCTTCCTTTCCTCTTCTCTCTCTTTCTCTCTTGCCTTCTCTCTCTCTCTCTCTCTCTCTCTCTCTCTCTCTCTCTCTCTCTCTCTCTCTCTCTCTCTCTCTCTCTCTCTCTCTCTCTCTCTCTCTCTCTCTCTCTCTCTCTCTCTCTCTGTCTTGCTGTCTCTCTCGCTCGCTCTCTCTCTCATGCTCTCTCGCCTTTTCTTTCTCTCTCTCTCTGCCTCCCTCTCTCTCTCTTTCTCTCTCTCCTTCTCTCGCTTTCATGCTGTCTCTCTCTGTCACTCTCTATCATTCTTTAATTTTGCTTTTTTCACTCCCCCCCCCCTCCCTAGGCTTACACTAGGCAGGGGGACTGAAGGTATGGACGAGTGAACCAGTGTAATCCCAGCAGGGTGTAAACTCTGAAGCAGCCTGTCACCTGTACGAGGGAAACCTGCCTGGGTGGACTCGAAATTAGTAGGGAATAGAATACTGGTAATATATCGTACAGGTGCTAGTCTTTGTGGAGGGGGCTGGGGTTATTAAGTAAGGAATAATCACAGAGAGGCCGGGCAATAAACAGTTTGATATGCCCGGCTAGTGGACGGCTTACCGCCCGAGACGAAGTCGAGGGCGGTAACCTTCCGCGAGCCGGGCATATCAAACTGTTTATTGCCCTGCCTTGAGGTGATTATTCCGTTTATTCTACTTCGCGCCGGCCAACATAATAAAACAATTCATATACTTTAATAATTAGCCTTTTTCTTATTCGTATTATATGCTTATTAAATGTATGCTGTTTAAATTCATCTCCCTCGAAAAGTAGTTCCCTTTAGACCTACGGTGAATACCGTTAGCTCAGCTATAGGTAACGCGTTTCTATAGCAACCACACAAGGTTGCAACTGATCACTAGTTTAACGACGTAGTTGTTACATTCGTATCAAGTCAGCTTTAATGACGATCGATCAAACATGCACTCCTTATTCCAAATACACTAGAAACTTTTTTAAACAAGGTTTATTTTTACAATGGACCTCATGTTGGAAATGTATTTGATAGAAAACGATGCAAGCGGCGTATTGATCTACTGTGCTCAGTCAGCAGCAAGTAGAGCCGACAATTCAGCGGGCAATACGCCGGATTAATGCACCCCTCCCAGCCAATCAGGATCGAGCATTCTTAAATGAAGTAGAATAACTTTGATTAATAACTGTGGCAGATATTTAAAGTATTGCTTGCTTATGAAAATGGCAGAGTTTCTGAATGTTTTTTCAATCAGTCCGTTCCTCTATGTTCTGGTTTCCCATTAATTCAACGCAGTTTTCTATTTTATTTAATAATGATAACCAAACAAAACAAGGCTTGGTTGTGTGATCTGCCCCATAAGATACCTGAGGAGGACGGATGGAGAGACAGAGAGAGGCTGCCGGACGACAGCAGACGAGAGCGAGAAGCAGCGAGCACGGCAGGCCTGAACCATTGATCATCAACTATTTACTCATCGTTAGAATTCCAAATGAAACAAAATTGCTTCATAAAATGTTCCATCAGACTGGTTCACAAAACATGTTCACGGTCAGTTACAAATGGGATAAATGTCCTCCCTATAAAATAAATAAATGTAGATACAATTATTCAGATTTCACCTAGAATCTGCATAGTCTCCCCCCCCCCCCCCACATCCCTCTTACGCACCTATTGTACGTTGTACGTCTTGGCACTTAATGTACGCACTTATTGTACGTTGTACGTCTTGGCACTTAATGTACGCACTTATTGTACGTTGTACGTCTTGGCACTTAATGTACGCACTTATTGTACGTTATACGTCTTGGCACTTAATGTACGCACTTATTGTACGTTTGTACGTCTTGGCACTTAATGTACGCACTTATTGTACGTTTGTACGTCCTCGCATTTAAAAATATTACCATCTTTGTTGTATACAAGTTTAACCTACCGATTGTTAGTGCTTCGCACTGAACAACCTTACTGTACCGACAGCGACATATTGGTTGTTTCTCTTTCTTCTGACAAATGTACTTATTGTAAGTCGCTTTAGACAAAAGCTTCTGCTAAATGCCCTGAATCTAATCGTTAAAAAAAATGAAGGAAACTGTAGATTAAAAAAAACGCAAAGTAAAGAATAAATCGCCTAAAACACAAGGAGAGTCCGCGTCCCGTCAGCCTCAGACTGCTGATGGATCGCGGCTGCTCTGCGGTGTAATCCGGGGGCCGGCTCACCTGGGGGGGTTTCCCAACAGGTGTGAGGCCTTTATCCCTCACAGCCGCTGGAGAGCCTGCCCTCTACTCCCAGCGAGAGTAATTAGCTACTGTGAACACGGCAATCACACACACACACACACACACACACACACACACCACACACACACACACACACACACACACACACACACACACACACACACACACACACACACACACACACACACACACACACACACACTCAAGGTAGAGAGCTCCCTCAGGTGTGAGTGAGGACAGAGAGAGGCTGTCCTGCTGTCCTCTAATGACCTCCCTCTCCTCTCCTGTCATCAGGGCCGCTCCAGGCTTTGAGGACCGGCTGGCTGTGTTGTTAGCACGGCTAATCGCCCAGCGCTACGCCGCCCGGACTTTGTCATTTCTCGCTCCTATGCCGTCACCGGCCCCCGGCCCCCTTTGATGCCGGGCTGAGACCAGGAATCCCCTCACTGTACTCCTGCTCGTAGTTTGAAACCGCTCGCTCTTTGAACCTCTCTAAGGTTCCCCGGGTTAGTGGCGGATCAGGAGGTCTGTGTCCGGGATTAGCTAGCAGGTTTAACTAGCCGGGTTAGCGGTGGATATGAAGGGGTTAGCTAACCTGGTTAGTGGTGGATCGGGAGGGTTTAACTAGCGGGGTTAGCAGTGGATCGGGAGGTCTCTGACCGGGGTTAGTGGAGGGGTTAACTAGCCGGGTTAGTGGGTCGGGAAGGCTGTGACCGGGGTTAACTAGTTTGGTTGCTAGGGGCGAGCCGGTCCTTCGGTTTGGATGTCCCACATGGCAGAGGACTGCTGTTATCTTTGACCCTGGCATCGCTACAGACTCCAGCCATTGATACACAACCCTACAGCTTCCTAAGAACAGCATTCTTTGGGATTTCCTCCCCCCCCCCTCCTCCTCCTCCTCAGTGAGGATAATGCCTGGACATCCTTGATCTTTTCACACAGGACTGCAAACGGAGGGATTTTCTCTCGTAGAAAAAAAATCATTAAAGTGATCCCTTTGCCATAGGTGGGGGCCTTTTTTAGGTGAAGGGGGGGGGGGGTGGGGGGGGTTGGGGGGGTGAAGTAAAAAAGAAAGAGAGGGTGGTGGGGGGGTCAGATAATGACATTCCGGAGACCGGGAGATACACCATAGATCTCCCCATTCAAGCCACTGGCGCTGGCCTGTGCAGAGACTGCAAGGGCAGCCTCTGTTGGCCAACTGCAGATCGCCGTGCCAACGCGCTCGCCAGGAACACGCAGGCCTTATGAATAGAGTCCCACTCCCGGCGGCCATGTTTTCCCCAGCCCCACTGTTAACTTAGTGCCCTTAAACTACCGGCGGCCATGTTTACCCCACCCCCACTGCTAACTAGTGCCTTTAAACTACCAGCTGCCATGTTTACCCAGCCACCGCTGCTAACTAGTGCCTTTAAACTACCGGCCGCCATGTATACCCCGGCTCCACTACTAACCGGTGTATTTAAACTAACGGTTTACACAATGTGGTTAAGTCGGGGTCTTTGCAATGCATTAATTAGTGGTTCAAACTGAGGGTTAAAAGACCTGTTTACCAAACCAGTTGAAAAACTTTTTAGAAACCATTTTCTGTCCTTGTTCAAGCCATGTAGTCATCTTAGACGTTTGTCTTGATGAATAAGTGATATTCAACCATACACTATTTATTAATTATGCATTAACATTTCCATGGATAGCTGTGATTGATTATGAAAATACAGTCTGCTACTGTTTTGGCTCGCCCCAACACACAGAGCTCTCTCTCTCTCTCTCTCTCTCTCTCTCTCTCTCTCTCTCTCTCTCTCTCTCTCTCTCTCTCTCTCTCTCTCCCTCTCTCTCTCTCTCTCTCTCTCTCTCCCTCTCTCTCTCTCTCTCTCTCTCTCTCTCTCTCTCTCTCTCTCTCTCTCTCTCTCTCTCTCTCTCTCTCTCTCTCTCTCTCTCTCTCTCTCTCTCTCTCTCTCTGTCTCTCTGTCTCTCTGTCTCTGTCTCTCTCTCTCCCTCTCTCTGACATTTTTTTAATTAAATGTTTCTAATATTTAAAAAGAAAAAGTTTTGCGGGAGCATTTCAACAGGGTTCCAGAATTCCCCATTGATTCTAGAGTGTTTTTTTTCTAGTTACACAAGTGACTTAACTCTGAAAGACACACACAAACACAAGAAGGTCATCTAAAGTCCCCCCTGGACCAGGGGAGCACAAGGGGGGGGGTCTGAATACATTAGTGTCCGGCATATGGACACTGAGCTCTGCTGTGACTGGAGGGTCGATGCCTCGGCAGGACATTATATCGACCACATGTCAGAGAACGTCGTGCTCAACATCACACCACTCAGCCCCCCCACCCCCCCCCGCCCCTTAAGTTATAACCACATACGCTCACGGTCACGCTGCTGCACGCACACACACAACGCACACACACACACGCACACGCAGACACACACACACACACACACACACACACACACACACACACACACACACACACAATGCATCGCTGCATAATACAGAACCAGATGACGTTCATGAGCTGAAGGATTCATGCTCATCTGAGTTCTCCTGAAGCTCCTTCACAGCTCACCCTCCTCACCCCCTCCCCTCACGGTGTATGATGTAAGGTGAGCTAATATCAAACATGAGAATCCTCTCTTCTACCCCCCGCCCCCAAGCACACACACAACCACACACACACACACACACACACAACAACACACACACACACACACACACACACCACACACACACACACACACACACACAAACACACACAAAACACACACACACGCAAACACCCTCCACCACCCCTGCAAATTACCCCACCCACCACAGCTAACACGCAGCGTGCTCCCCCCAGCTAACACCCCCCCCCCAGCCAAACGCCAGGATTTATGAGCTGGTCATCAGCCCCCCAGGACAGATGCTGCCGGAGTCTCTCTCTCTCTCTCTCTCTCTCTCTCTCTCTACTCCTCTCTCGCTCTCTCATCGTCTCTCCTCTCTCGCTCTCTCTCTCTCTCTCTCTCTCTCTCTCTCTCTCTCTCTCTCTCTCTCTCTCTCTCTCTCCTCGTTCCCAGCCGACCTGGGACTGTGACCCCAAGAGATTGGCTCTTTCCCAATCTCAACGTCATCCCCCCCCCCTCCGACACGTCCCAAAAAAAGATGATGCGTGTCACCCAAAAAAAAACGGTAGAAATATCAAAGGTGCTCGGCATTGTTGGGGCTCGAACCCGACACCCGTGTCACGATGTCCGGGTCCGCGGCAAGAAGACCTGCAGGTGATTCTCAGACACACAGACACAGAGATCCAGGGCCCCTTTGTCAGCGCTGTCTGACAGGCTGGTGGCTCAGGGGCCGCTGGCTCCCAGGAGCCAGCTGTGAGGAACGGCAGGGAGTGCAACCCGAGGAAGAGGGGGGGGGGGGGGGGGGGGGGGGGGGGGGGCCGGACCGGCCGCCATTAACACCGGCTCCCATTAGCCCCGTGGCCGGGGTCCCTGGCGGAGCCGCGCTCTGCGGACGGCGAGAGGAGAGGCCGGTGGTTTGGAGCGGGCGGTGCGGGGGACCGCATGCCGGGCAGGCTACTTATAGAGGAGCAGGGGCGGAGGACGGAGCAGGGGCGGAGGACGGAGCAGGGGCGGAGGACGGAGCAGGGGCGGAGGACAGAGCAGGGGCGGAGGACGGAGCACTGCGGTGTGCGAGCCGCCGCGGAGACACAGAACAGCTTTATCGCACTCCAACATAAATATCGCCATAGAGAAAAAAAATACGTTTTGGGTTTCAATTAGGCCCCCTTCTTTGCGTTCTTTTTTATGTTGAACTTGTAATGAGGTGCGCATCTAAAGCCAAGCCAAACAGAAGAGAGAGTACTGCAAAAAGACTAAAAGCGCATAAGCGAGACAATTCGAGAATTTAAAAAGACTAATATTCCCTCTTACATTATAATAAGCCAATTTAGTTTGTAGTGCTTCTTTTGTTGCTGCAAACAAAAAAAACGGTCAAAATCGTTATTCAATCACAACTAATAATAGTTCATAAAGTAGTTAACACTCAGAGGGCAGCCTTAGAGTAGTCAACAATAAGGGGATATCCGTTTCTTTCAATAATCAATACTGATAGTTCTAAATCAGCACTGAGAGCCAACCCCATTTGTGTTCTGAACTATACACCAGGACTGAACTATTTACAGAAAATATTACTACATAATGTAATCGTTATTTAATGTAATGCAACAGAGAGTAACATAACATTACTCCATCAATTCATCTGTTTCCAGAAATAATAAATTAACGAATTATTTGTGACTTGATGGGTGACAACATTGTTGTCAATGTTTCTGCGCAATAGAAACCCGGTGGGTCTGAAAACACAATTCTTCCTGAGAGTTGATTCTACTTTTATCACACAGCTGGGATCCTTCTACAGCCGGGGTAGCATCCTCTACTAAATATTCCCTGGAAAAACGAACTGTAAAACCCATACAGAAATAAAACATCAATACTGATATATTCAATAAACCACCTTCCTAAATGGAGCGGACTGTTGACGATTCATTATTTCTTTTAACATGATATATAGACTGGAGTAGAGGAAAGAACAGCCAGCTTTTTCCAGTTCCACCAGTATTTGAGGTTAAGATTCTTTGGACTGGACCAGAGAGCAAAACATTTTCCACCAAGTCTCCCGAAAAGTGCGCATTCTGCCCCCTCAAAAACGATCATTTGACCGGGGAAAAAAAAAACAAACCCCAACCTTCTCCCCCTCGTCCGTGCGCTACAAGCACTGATCAAATGCAGCGGCGAGGAGCCGGGTACTCACCACCAGATGGGATAGCCTCCAAGCACGCGAGCTGTGGACAGCCACACACACATCATATATCCAAGCAGGTAGAATTCCATGAGGGGACCCCGGCAGGAAGCAGCAGTGTGGGAAACGGATCAATACATAAGAGATTCCCCCCTGCTCGTGGAGGTCCTGGCTCCGGGAGGAGACGAGGAGGAGGAGGCGAGGAGGTCCTGATTTGTCGGATGAGAGGGACAGAATGTAGACGGGGTGAAGAAGAGAGGCAGCGACGTGCTGAGCTCCTGTTCTCCTTCTGATCCTCCTCCTCTGGCTTATTTGAGTCTGGCCCCAAAGTGTGTCTCCTGGTAGTTAAGAGAGTAAGTGTCTCTCTGTTACTAACACGCGCGCACACACACTCACACACACACTCACACACACACACACACACACACACACACACACTCACACACACACACTCACACACACACACACACACACACACACACACACACACACTCCTACCCGTCCTCTCCTTCCCTCCCTCTCTCTGAGGTTCTTCCCTAAGGTAGATATCTTTTTCACTCTCTCTCTCTCTCTCTCTCTCTCTTCTCTCTCTCATCTGTCTCTCTCTCCTCTCTCTCTCTCTCTCTCTCTCTCTTTCTCTCTCTCCCCCTTCACTTTTTTTCCCTCTCCTGAGGATGGCTCATCCACAGGCCCGATATTAAAGGGGGGTGGGGGGGGGGGGGGGGGAGGACTGGGGGAAAAAAGAGAAAGACAGAAGACGAGCCAGGTTTGGAGATGTCAGCCGGCCAGCCAATCACAGAGCATAGCCTTAGGTTAGCAAAAAAATTATTATTCATTCCCATCTGTCAATCACACGCCACCCCCTGGTAATGTGGAAAAGAAAGGAGGGAGAAGAGGAGGGAGGGAGTGTGGTGTGTGTGTGTGTGTGTGTGTGTGTGTGTGTGTGTGTGTGTGTGTGTGTGTGTCGGGGGGGGGGGGATGCTGGAAGGGTGGGGGGGTTGTGCAACAACGACAGTGGGAAGTATAGGGTGGGACAGTCAGTAAGAGAGGTACAGTCCACTGTCAGACCCTCATTTCATATGGGATGAGCCACAGAGCTGATTGACCTGTGTGTGTGTGTACGTGTCCTGGTTCCTCCTGCGCTGGAGGGCTGAGATCCTGGGGTTGAACGGCAAACATTAGCTAAGTTGATCCCAGAGAGTTGACTTCATTTTGTAGGGGTTGCGCCCTGACTAATTGATCCCTATACGTGTTTATACAGTGCACACACACGCACACACACAGACACACACAGACGCACGCACACACACACAGACACACGCGCACACACAAACCCACACACCATACACACAGGCACATACAAAAACACGTATACACACAAACACAAACGTACAGACATGTACAAACACACACCGTTCACAAACACACACACACACACACACACCACACACCACACTCAACTTTCACACTTATATATTTATTCATGAACTGAAACTGAGGCAGCAATATTATTTCATTGTTCTGTCTGTGACCCTCTCTACTGGCCCCCTGTCAGTCATATCTGCAACCAACAAAAAGAAACCTCAGCAGAAGTGAGGAGTCAGTTGTTTCATTCTGCTGACCACAACCCCCCTCCACACACAACACTCAGGCTAGGATGAGTTACTGGATGCCCTAGTGTGTGTATGTGTGTCTGTGTATGTGCGTGTGTATTCTGTGTGCATGTGTGTGCCTGTGTATGTGTGTGTGTGTATTCTGTGTGTGTGTGTGTGTGTGTGTGTGTGCGTGTGTGTATCGTGTGTGTGTGTTTCATGTGCACTCCTAACCCAAATAGAACTGTCCAGAGAAAACACAATTTCAAAAACACAAACTTGACATGCATACACACACATGCACACACATCCTCCAACAAGCATGAGGTTGTGCTCTCTAAATCACTCTATATATTCTTTGACACACACACACGCACGCACGCACGCACGCACGCACGCACGCACGCACCGCACGCACGCACGCAAGCACGCACGGCATACGCAGCACGCACGCACACGCACCGCACGCACGCGCACACACACCACACACACACGAACAGCCGCACACACACACACACACACACACAACACACACACCACAATACCTAACACACACACACACACACACACAGAAAAACAAAATTGCAGTGTTTTTGCACCAGTGTTGATGCCTACCCTTTTACTCTTTAACAAACCCATAATATTGTTTTTTCTAGCGTCTGGATTAGATTGAATCATTTGGTTCCGTGTGCAGTTTGGGGAGATGTTAGCATAATCTGGTCGCGGCCCATGAATGAGAATTTGGATGCATGTTTACTGAACCCCCTGAAGTCTGGAGCTCGGTCGGCCCAGTTCATGCATTATTCACTCCACTACAACTGTCGCCGAGCAGAACGGGTTGGAGAGAGAGAGAGGGAGGCGGAGAGAAAGAGAGATGAAGGGGGGAGAGAGACAGAGATGAAGAGAGACAGAGAGGTGACCAAAGTTCCTGAGGAGTGAATGGGTTAGACATGAAGATGAGAGAAAAAGGAAAAGGAAGAAGGAAGTAAACATGAATAGCTTGTAACGGAGAGAAACAACAAAAGAGAAATAGAAAAACAATAACTTCATTTCATTCATATTTATGTGCACATTGTTTTCAAAAACAAAATGCGCTGTGTATGCTTGAACCTATTAAGCATGATTCACTTCAATTACACATTGAGATAGAGAACCGGGCCTTCTGTGACTGTCCTGGGTCAATGTTCCACGCATTGTGTGTGTGTGTGTGTGTGTGTGCGTTCTGTTACACCTTCTGACTGTCTCTCTCACGTCAAGTATTAACTCTTGTCAAGGAGGAGGATTTGACCCATCCTGTTTTAAAAAGCACCATTGACTAGACGTAGAAATTCATATTTTTTATCATAAAAAAATACGTATTTGTCTATAGATGAAGTATTTCGATTTTATCATGCAGTTTCTGCAGAATTTGGTTAAAAGTAACTCATGAATATGGATGGCTCGCGCCCACACCTGTTGGTGAGAGTGCGTCGGGCCCAGCCAAGCCAAGCCTGGGACCTCAGCTAGGAGCTTGGAGCTTGTTGAGCTGAGGTGCTAGGAGCTTGGAGCTTGTTGAGCTGAGGCGCTAGGAGCTTGGAGCTTGTTGAGCTGAGGCGCTAGGAGCTTGGAGCTTGTTGAGCTGAGGCGCTAGGAGCTTTGAGCTTGTTGAGCTGAGGCGCTAGGAGCTTGTTTGGCCCTAGGAGCTTGTCTCTGTCTCCCTCCGGCTCAACAGGCAGCGAATGGGTGCTTCGCTGTTCTTCGTCTGAAGCAGAATCAGACAAAGCATGGGCAACATTCAAAGAAAACTACAAGTTACATAAACAGTGTTGTACTGAAGAGCCACGAACGCTAGTCGAATAAGAAGAGAATGGAAGTCCCAAGCCTGTCACTCTCAACACAAGTCACAGCTACGATACGTAACCCACAGACTATCAGCCGTAAAGCTGATATAAAATGAGATTGTAGAATGTTGGTGTTTTAGTGTCTGCTCTTATTGTTCACATTTCTAGTCTAGGAACAGGCAGGGCCTCTCATTACTGTACAAGGTGTTATCCCACATTCTGCATTGTTATGTGTCAGGGTAGGTCGAACCAACTGGCCTCGGACATAGCCAGGGCAATACTATCAAGGGGAGAGTGCGTCTGTTCACGGTGTTTTATCATCCCCTTTTTTGTATATACTCGCCGAAAACCTTGGTTGATGAGATAGAGGGGTTTTCGACAGCAAGGAAAAGTCAATGCGACCACAGGTCCACTATAGATTATTCACTAAGTCTGTATCTCGGCTGTACAGTCTGGAATAACCCTTCTAATTCAAGCTCTCTACTCCACCTGTCAGCTGTTTTGGATTTGCTTTCAAAAGAAATTACTCTACGATGAAAATATCACAACGGAGTGTCGAAGTTTAGAAATTAAGCTGAAATTAAATTTGTGCTTGTGACCGTCTTGAGAGAGAGATGAGAGAACGATTCGTCCTCTGAAGATTGCCTGTTGATCAGAAAGACGCGCGCCTGCTGGAGACGTCCTCAACGCTGCCCTGCCGAGGGACGCATCCAACGCGGCTGAACAGCGCATCTCTGGCACGACGTGGGAATAAGCGGTGATGAAATCATTCCACATTCTCTGACAAGAAGAAATAGAACAAGAAGTATCTTAAGAATAATCTAACAACACATAAATGTGTTTTATTATTTTTTTAATAAGGCGCTATTTGCTGAATAGTATGAAGTTGTGTCATTAGGAGCTTGACGAAGTGAGATGCATTAGGGATTAAGAGTTTGGGTATAATCATGAATATAGCCATAAATGAACTATTCGTTATTGTTCTTTTGTCGGGTTTAGAGTCTGGAATGTTGGAATACCGCCTTTGAGTGGGTTTGAGGGTCCTAGAATTGTTGATAATGATTAGGACGCTTGGTCTGGGTTGAGTACTGGAATATGGTTGTGTAATCGCGCATGGTATGTGGTTTTGGTTCGGGAGAGTTTGAGTTGGTATGTGTTAAGTGCCTTTGGTCTGGGTCTTGAGTCTGGAATATTGTATTTTAAGAGAGCTTTGGTCTGGGTTTGAGTCTGATATTGTAATAGCATGATCATTCATGATTTGTTCATTTTGCTCCGTTTGTATTGTTATTACGTGCTGATGATAACTTAAGAGACTCTGGTTGCCAGGTTTGTTTACCGACTTCGTTTTGGACAAGGATGAACCGTATTTGTATTGATTTCATTGTGGCGTACATGATTCGTTAGAGTTTTTTGTTTGTGGCTCATGTTTGTTTGATCCGCGAGGATAATATATATTTGTTTTTATGAAGATAATGATGGACCAAACTAACGTGCCAAAGGAATCGTCGAAGGTTTTCAAAAGATGGGTAAGAAGACAGACGTGAATCCAGTTGGGTTGTTACTATTTGGTCAGTGTAAGCCGCTACTTATTTTATTAAGCATCAGAAAAAAAGAGAGATGAATTGAGAAATTGTCATATGACGATGCTCTGGAA
>OLKM01000317.1:201053-268025 GCA_900291075.1 Melanogrammus aeglefinus
GGGACAGGGGGCTGGGGGGACAGGGGGCTGGGGGTTGTGGGGGGGGTCCAAAGTCTGCCTGGGTCACAAGTGCATCCCTCCCCTGTTAGAGGCTAAACCTCTAGACCAGCGTCACCTCCTCTCCACTCCTAGCATGGAGCTAGCGCAGTGCTAGGACAGCGATAGCCCAGCGCTAGCACAATTCTAGCACAGCGCTAGAACAATGTTAGTACAATGCTAGCACAGGCCTGGTCGAGCGCCACCCCAGCCCTAGCCTAGATAGAACCTTGGAGGAGACAGGTCCCAGGGGGAGATAGACCTGATGGGGAGACAGGTCCATGGGGGAGAAAGAACCGTGGCAAACCGCTGACCGGTTTATTGCTGTTATTGTTCAATTTTTCGAGATTATTTACTAAGATGATTTATCAAAATGATGTTATTAATGTTGACTTTGTCAGGGTCATTTATTTAAAACTGTTTAAGCATGCATATTTCTTTAAAAAAGAACTGCGGAAGATTGGATAACTTGAAGCCATCAGGAGGTACAGGTTGATGTAGCGGGAGAACGAGGAGGCCTCGCTCCGCCGCATTCTGCTGTACAGACGGGACTATACTGACACCTGCTGTTGGCAGCGGAACTACATGCTACCTCATTACATTCAATTGTTTAGAAGAAGATCCGGTTGAATACGCATGGCTCTGCATGCAGCGGCCCCTATTTTACAGGGGCCGCTGTTAAAGTGTCATTATTGTTGAGTTAATATATGTGGAGAGAATCGAATGAGCTTGGTGGTTCAGATTTTGAACAGTAGGAGTAGATTAGTTTCCTTTTAGGGTTTCACAAAAAGCAATAATACAAATAGTTATTAATTTATCAAATAAACAACAGATGAAACTGTTGAAAATCCTCTATTCATCACAAAACCATAACAGTCTGATTCGCTGAACCTCACAAATGGGTCATTAAAAAAAAAAGAGATGTTTATCCTAATCCCATCTCCCTGACATGTAAATGGAAAATTGGACTGCATTTATACAACCAGTGGCCACTCAAAGCGCTGTACAATATTGCCGTGCATTCACCCGTTCATGCACGCATTCACACACCGACGGCGGCTTCAACCATGGAGGGAGACAGCCAGCTCGTCGGGAGCAGTGAGGGTTCGGTGCCTATAGGATCGAACTAGCAACCTTCGGGTTACCCGCCACCCACATGTGGCCCCGTAGGCCTCCATAACCTTCTGGACTTTGGGACCCCGCAGAACACCTGGACCGGTACACTCTCTAGATGAGGAAGAAGGACCCCCCCCCCACCCCCATTAAGTAACTCATATAGTGAGTGAATATTAATGCAGGACACACAGAGGGGTGCTATCACGTTACAGATGAAGGGGCTCAGGACTGCATTTAAGAAACATAAATGCTATATATTTCATACAATAATATATATTTTTTTCTGTAATGTATTAATTGTGAACGGGTGATTGATACCTCAACATATCAATGATTCCCTCGTGTTAGACTTCAGCAGAGGGGAAATCAAATGATTATATTGAAAAAAAAGAATAACAATAGTAAGAGCAATATTTCAGCACTGCAATAAAACGTGTTTAAAATAGCCTACTTTTAATTAATGACAGGTCATGATAATGGTTTTCTGTTTTATACATCCAGTTTAATCCAGCCTTAATGCGATTTTTGTGATCCAAATGTTTTTGGGGTGCGTTTGACATCAGAAACCGTTGTGAAACGCCATCCCGCCGACCGCCGCCACCGACCCCAGAGACAGGAGGGTTTTAAACTATGTGTCATCTTCTGCCTCTCAGCTCCATCGTGATATCCAACAGAGGCTCGTGTTTTGCTCATTGTTCGCCATGCCAGCGATGATCTCAGCGCTGCGGTCGCCCCCCCACCTGTGTAAGTAAGGCTCTAGGTCCCCCCCCCCTCATCATCACCCGAGGCCATCACACAATCCCTCTGCAGCAGAACCTGTTTAACTCATCACAGGGCCGTGTGGGTATCAGCTCACCTCGGTGTAGCGTTGACCTGGTGTGGCCCCCGGGGCCCTCGTTGCGGCCCTCAGCCGTGTGAACTCATCCCGGGTCTGGAACAGGAGACTGTTGTTCAGACTCTTTGATTTTTTTTTCAGTGCGGAGCATCAAGTGTTCGTTTTCTTCGCCTCTGGCGCCGTCTACGTGGTCTCATGAAGCCAAGACCTCAACTGATGTCAAAATGACAGCATTTACGTAATATAGCTTTTAGATATAGATATAGATACACCAATATAAATGTATATCTATATATCTCTATCTATACAGATATATGCATATATATATATATATATTTTTTTTTTTTCCCATATATATATATATATATATATGGAAATATTTATATATAAATAAATATTTATTTATATATATATATAAATATTTGACGTAAATGCTATCAACTATATATACATGATGATATATATCTATAATCAATATATAATAATATAGAATTTTTCCTGATTTGAATGTGACATACAGTATATTGATTTGTCACAGATTGATATAATATATGTATTAGATGATTAATAGTTTGATGAGAGTCCAGGTGCCTCACCGGGACCCAGGGAGTCCTCATCCCAGGACCCTGTGGGCCCGTGTCTCTCAGCCCCTCCCTGCCCGTCCTCCAACGGTGACGTTGAAGGGGCGATTTTACATCGTCTTCAACGCACTGGCGTATGATTGGCTGACTTCAGCCACGTGACGGAAGGGCACCAATCAGAGCTCAGTGCGATGTGTGAACGTGGTGGAGAATGTGGTTCTCCGAGGGACGGCGGTGACGCACCGTGGACAGCCGTGCGCCGTGTTGTCTCTCCAGCTGGTTTCTAAAGGTGGATCCACACGTACTACGACATGTCGCATTGTTCCGGTTGAACCACCGCCCCCACCGCCACGGGACCCCCCCGTCGACACGTCGCCGTCCGTCCCGCCAGCCGTCCTTCCCTTTTACAACTCCACCGATCAGCGTGATAACGGGTCAGTGGCGAGTACACGTTAGAGCTGATGCCATCTTCCATTGTGTGTACGATGGGTTAGTTAACCAATGTTTGAGCTGTTGGGCCTGCACTTCTATCGGCTGGATAACTTGTAACTGACATGTTTACCCATGAAGACTACTTGTAGCTCAAATGTTTACCCCTGAAGACTATTTGTAACTCACAGGTTTACCACTGAAGACTAACTCCCAGGTTTACCCCTGAAGACCACTTGTAGCTCCCAGGTTTACCCCTGAAGACTACTTGTAGCTCCCAGGTTTACCCCTGAAGACCACTTGTAGCTCCCAGGTTTACCCCTGAAGACTACTTGTAGCTCCCAGGTTTACCCCTGAAGACTACTTGTAGCTCCCAGGTTTACCACTGAAGACTAACTCCCAGGTTTACCCCTGAAGACTACTTGTAGCTCCCAGGTTTACCCCTGAAGACTACTTGTAACTCAGCGGTTAAACCCTTAAGAGTACTTGTCATTCACAAGTTTAACTCCAAAGACTACTTGTAGCTCAAAGGTTTACCCTTAAAGACTACTTGCAGCTAACATGTTTACCCCAAAGACTACTTGTAGCTAACAGGTTTACCCCAAAGACTACTTGTAGCTAACAGGTTTACCCCTAAATACTACTTGTAGCTCACACGTTTACCCCAAAGACTCCTTGTAGCTAACAGGTTTACCTCAAAGACTACTTGTAGCTAACAGGTTTACCCCAAAGACTACTTGTATCTAACAGGTTTACCCCTAAATACTACTTGTAGCTCACACGTTTACCCCAAAGACTCCTTGTGGCTAACAGGTTTACCCAAAGACTACTTGTAGTTAACAGGTTTACCTCTAAAGACTACTTAAAGTGCAGTGCATGGTGTAGCGCGGTCAGGACTAAGTTGCCACATTACTTTTCACTCTTCTAAGTCACTAACTGTTGACTATCAGTCATATAAAACGTTACAAGTCTCTTCATACTGTACGAATCGTAATGTTCACATTTCATTCGGACTTAGTTTGTTTAGATGGAAATGTGCCAACATTATGTGGGGAAGTAGACTTTGTGTTTAAAATGCTGCGACTATGTTAGGCCAGACGTTCCTATAAATGATTTATAACTGTTCTCTGCTGGCAATAGCGGAAGGAAACCTGCGACGTGATTGTGCTACAACTCAAAAGCTCTCTTTCATTTAACCGTAACGTACGGTTCTGTAAATTCAATGAACAATAAAATAATGGTTAGTTTTGTGGCCACTTCGTTCAGAAGGCCTGAAATATCTAACTACGATGCTCCTGCAGTAGGTCCAGCTCACCTCCTCAAGGGGTCCAGCTCCCCCTTTCCAGCCTCAGCGGCCGGCAGCACCCCCCCCTCGTGGTCATCATGAACGTGGGCACGGCGCACAGTGAGGTCAACCCCAACACGCGGGTGATGAGCAGCCGGGGCATGTGGCTCTCCTACCTCCTATGCATCGGCCTGCTGCACGTCATCCTGCTCAGCATCCCAATCGTCAGCGTGCCGGTGGTCTGGACGCTCACCAACCTCATCCACAACCTGGTGAGTCCCCCGTCGTCGCCGGGTCGACCGGGCCCAGCCCCTCTCCGGGTGGATGTGCCCTCGTGGCGACACAATGCAAGCTTTGTTTTGAACTTATCTACACAGTCTAGGACAGTCACATCCCATGCTCTTGGGTTCATTATCGTTGCAGTGTCTCTTTCTCTCCTCTCTCTCTCTCTCCTCTGTCTCTGTATCTGTCTGTCTCTCTCTCTGTCTCTCTGTCTCTCTCTCTCTGTCCCTCGGTCTCCTGTCTCTCTCTCTCTCTCTCTCTCTCTCTCTCTCCTCTCTGACTCCTCTCTCTGTCTCTGTCTCTGTCTCTCTCGCTTCTACACCCATTATCAGAGCAGCCCGGTCTGATAGTTGATGGGAACAGTTAATATGAAAAGCTTTCAATGTAAACTCAAGTTTATTGAGTTGCGACCAAAGGAAATAGATTGAGAATCTCTTTATCCATCTCAATCGGCACTCAGACCGCCCTGATGGGAACATGGACTTCATATAAACTCTTTCAGATATTACCCTCACTGATCATAATAATGCGACCAGGTAAAAAAAAGAACTTTCTAACAAACTGTATTTTCCTTTATAAAAAAAAAAAAAAGAACTTGTTGTGAAACTGTCCGGTGTACAAACCGGGTCTCACGGTCTGAGCTCTCCAACGAGGCCCGTGCCGCAGGCTTGGACTCCCATCTAAGTCTTCACTTCAAACAACGTTACGCACCAGAAGAAAACCTGCTCAGAATAGCTTGGTGGTTCCTGGTCCAGCACCAGTGCTCCGGCTCAGAGGCACGTTGCCTCCTCTGCATCTTGCGTCGTTCCTGGTTTCTCTTACCATGCTCGGAATGTCTCCAACAACAGAGACGGCAGGATCTCCTTTTAGAGGGTTGAGGAACCACTTCCTGCCCTGACCAAACGGTGACTCAATGCCCCCGACCTCATGACACCACGCAGGGCCAGATGTTGCCCCCGCACATCCATACAAGGTCAGATGTTGCCCCCACACATCCGTACAAGGCCAGATGTTCAGATCAACAGAGCAAGTAGTTCCCTAACGTTGCACAGGAAGTGACAGTCAGGTAGTGGTTTGTTACATAAACTTTGAGGGCATTTAGCAGACACTTTTATCCAAAGCAACTTATAATATGTACATTTGTCAGAAGAAGGTGAAACAACTATATATGGCTATCAGTACAGTAAGCATGTTCATAGAACCAAGTGCCAAACACTAACCATCACTAGGTTAACCCACTCCCCGTATACAACAAAGATAGATAGGATAAGATGCTACACAAATGCTAAGTACTATTTTTAACTGCAGGGACGTACAACAGACAATAAGTGCGTACATTAAGTGTCAGGACGACGTACACATACAATAAGTGCGTTCATTAAGTGATCAGGAGGTACAAACATGCAATAATTGTGTACATTAAGTGCCAGGATTTGCAAACATACCATAAGTGCGTAAGAGGGGTGTGAGGTGTTTATGTGGCTCTACACCTCCACGCTCATGGGTTCTGCATGAGTCGACCTGCTGTGGGTAGGGCTGAACGATTAATCGAATTTTAAATCAAAATCGTGATGTAATAGAACGCGGTATGCAAATCGCGAAGGCTGCAGGGGAAAAAAAGTGATTTGTTACCGTTGCCGACTGAAAATCAGTACGATTCATTTATTTTGCAATTCAATAATCAAATAAAGAAGTTTATAATATAAATGAATCTCAACACATCGGCCTGGCCTAAAGGAAAGAGCAGTTTTTATGTTGACTGCTTCCCGTGTTGTGTTGGTCATACTAAGAATCTGAGGTTCCTTGTTCTGTGTCTCCAGGTGGACTCCCCAACCCCCCCAGACAGTAGGCTAATACACAACATGAGGAACTTAATAAATTATAAAAATCGCACATTAAATAGAAATCGCAATTCGATTATTTCCCCAAATCGCTGAGCCCTCGCTGTGGGCGTCCTTAATGAAATGAGTCCGGCCTTCAGTGGGGCCCACTTTGAATGAAACCATCAGCTGACTGCGTCCCGGTGGTCTTCGGGCCCGTTCAGGGGGCAGCAGCAGGTCTCTGATGTCCCGTTGTCTGTCCCGTTGTCCGTCCCGTTGTCCGTCCCGTTGTCCGTCCTGCTGCAGTGCATGTACCTGCTGCTCCACACCGTGAAGGGCACCCCGTTCGAGACCCCCGACCAGGGCAAGGCGCGGCTCCTCACCCACTGGGAGCAGATGGACTACGGCCTGCAGTTCACCGCCTCGCGCAAGTTCCTCACCATCACCCCCATCATCCTGTAAGTGCCCCCACCCCACTCACACAGCCTCCACCACCTCCTCAACATCACCACCATCATCCTGTAAGCACACCGCCTCCACCACCTCCTCATCCTGTAAGCACCCCCCCCCCCCCCCCCCACAAACACCGCCGCAACCCCCTCCTCACTATACCCCCATCATCCTGTAAGCCCCTCTACCCCACTCACCCCACCATCGTCCAAAAGCCTTGGGAAGAGGTTACTTTTCTTGTTGTCTTGTTCTCTAGCTCAGTCAACTCTGGCTGTCATCCCATAATATTCAGGACTAGGTTTGAAAACAGCCGCATGGTTTCCCAGGGTCAGGGTCTAAACATGCAGCTTTTATCAGCCCGTGCAGGGGACACGAGCCGGGCAAGAGCAGGTCGGGGTCTCCTGGTTCCTCTGAACCATGATGGTAACCAAGAGAGAACACGAGGGCTCCTGGAGCCCATTGTACCGCTCCGTCCCTCGGCTCTCCTTAACGGCCCAGGAACTTCCTTCCTTGCTTTTTGTTTCCATGTGGTCTAACTATAGTCCAAACACGTGTCCTTTGTGCAGAACTCTGGACGGTTTATTCCATTTCACACCCACGTGAAGGGGGGTGGTAGTGGGGAGGATCAGGAGGTGTGTCTTCAGGAACCAGGACGGGGGGGGTAGGTGATGGGGGAGGAGTCACAGCTTTGGAGAGAGGAGAGAGAGAGAGAGAGAGAGAGAGAGAGAGAGAGAGAGAGAGAGAGAGAGAGAGAGAGAGAGAGAGAGAGAGAGAGAGAGAGAGAGAGAGAGAGAGAGAGAGAGAGAGAGAGAGAGAGAGAGAAGAGAGAGAGAGAGAGAGAGAGAGAGAGAGAGAGAGAGAGAGAGAGAGAGAGAGAGAGAGAGAGAGAGAGTGTGTGGTGTGTGTCATGGGACGTGAGCCCAGGTCGGAGGTTCCTGGTTCTGTGTCTCCAGGTGGACTCCCCAACCCCCCCCCCAGACAGTAGGCTGCTAGGGGAGTTGACGCATCATTACCTGGGGGGTGTCAACGGAGGTGTTTTGGTAAAGTTAGTGCCGGCCAATTACAGACTCACAGATCCCAGCCTCCGCAAACGTGTTCTGACAAAATGAGACGGAAGAATGTGAAATCTGCAAATCTGATCTCGATGCCACCAGGCTGCAGTCCGACTATAGAGGTCGCAAAGAGTCAGACTTTAGCCGTAACAGGTCTCAAGCCATCAGACTTTAGAGGCCAGAGTCATCAGACTCTAGAGGCCTTACGCCTAAATTCCACTGGATGTGGAACGGCTGCAGATCCGATCCGCATTAATTTTAATCACCGTGGCAGCGTCCACCGACTGCGGGTCCGCTGCGTCGTGGGTCCGGAATGGGACCGGCACCCGGCAGCCCTCGCAAGAGATACGCAGAGCTTCTATTTTTGCCGGAGCACGGCGTATCAATTGAGCACAGAGCAGACTCGTTCGGGCAGGAAGTCGTGCACAGATACAAAATAAAACATCCGGTTTATTTTCAAAATAAAATACCTCTGTTTCACGGCGGATCGTATTTCACAACTTGAAGATCTTCAAATACATCTACAAGTGATGTATTTGGCTGCTTTGCGTGGTTGTATATAAGGGTATGTTTTCTGCATGGGGTGTGATTTCTGCATGCATGCGTGTTTGTGTGTGTTTGTTTCAAAAGGTGGACATAAATATAAATGACTTCTCAATTTTCCCCTGACAAACTTTACCTAGATATATAGTCTATACCTAAATACATCTCTTTTGGATCTTCGATCTTCTTCTACTCCTCTGAATGACTATGGAATGAACCTTTTAAATGCTTGTGGTTCTCTACTGGTTATATCGCGTGATTATGCGTGAACTCGCGAGATGCGTGAACTCGGGACTCCGCTGTCACAGGCGGACCCGCAACAGTGCAGCTCATGGACGGAACCGGTGTGAGTTGACGGAGTCGGAGTGCGCTCAGTTGGCCGAACCGCGTGTCGTGACTCGTCACAGGCGGACCCGCAACAGTGCAGCTCATGGACGGAACCGGTGTGAGTTGACGGTCAGAGTGCGCAGCCGTTCCGTAGCGAAGCCGTTTTCGGAGTCGTTCCGCATCCAGTGGAATCCCGGCGTCAGTCTGACTTCTGAGGTCTCGTTAGAGGTCCAAAGTCTGATGACTTCTGAGGTCTCGTTAGAGGTCCAAAGTCTGATGACTTTAGAGCTCTCGTTAGAGGTCTGAACCCCTCCTCCCCTCCCCACTGTCCTCTGACGCACCTCTTCCCCCCCCCCTTCACAGCTACATCCTCACCAGCTTCTACACCAAATACGACCGCGCCCACTTCGTGGTCAACACCCTGTCGCTGCTCGTCGTGCTCATCCCCAAACTGCCCCAGCTTCACGGGGTCCGCATCTTCGGGATTAACAAGTACTGACCCCACCCGACCCCTCCGCACCCCGGCCTCCACCCCCACCACCACCAGTTCCTCTGGCTGGCAGGGTATCGGGTCCTACTGGGTTGAGCGGTGGTTTGGCCCGGGAGGAACCCTAAAATGAACCACCGCGGCCCTCTGAAGAACGGAGCCCCCCTGGTGGGATCGCTCACCCTGGCACCTGGGACCCCCCCCCTCCCACACACACACACACACACACCAAAGGGCCCCCCCCCGAGGGAGCGAGGGGAGTCATGGAACCCGACTGAAAGGGAACTCGACTGGAAGGGGCGGTGGTGTTTCTGCCTGACGGAGGGATTGGTGGTTTGTTTGGGTGGTGTCCGGGGAGGGGAACGGGGCCGCTCCGACGTTACGGCCCAGCTCTGCCCCTGGACGGCAGCGATGACACCACAGACCTACGGTACCTTAGGAGGGTAGTTTTTACGCCGTCGATCGCTGCCTGACTTTTATTCAGCTTTACTCGTCCTGTCTCCGTCTGTCCCTCTGGCCCTCTTTCCCCCCGTCTCCCTGACTCCCTCTCTTCCTGTCCCTCTGTCTCCCTGTCTCCCTCTCTTCCTGTCTCCCTGTCCCTCTGTCTCCCTGACTCCCTGCTTGGTTTCCTTAGTGCATTCCAGAGACTCTGCCGTGACGTCAGAGCCATGATGTCCGCCGTGACGTCAGAGCCGTGACGTCACGGCTGACATCAAGGCTCTGACGTCACGTCACGGCTCTGACGTCACGGCTCTGACGTCACGGCTCTGACGTCACGGCTCTGACGTCAGAGCCGTGACGTCAGAGCCGTGACGTCAGAGCCCTGACGTCAGAGCCGTGACGTCAGAGCCGTGACGTCAGAGCCGTGACGTCAGAGCCGTGACGTCACGGCTCTGACGTCAGGGCCGTGACGTCAGGGCCGTGACGTCAGGGCCGTGACCGTCAGGCCGTGACGTCAGAGCCGTGACGTCAGGGCCGTGACGTCAGGGCCGTGACGTCAGGGCCGTGACTCAGGGCCCTGACCTCAGGGCCGTGTCACCACTCGGCAGTGTAAAGGATTCCTCAGTGGTCTCCTTTCCTTCCCTCCGTTTTGTTTTTAGTCGCTCGGCGTCGGTCGGCAGCCCCAGATGTGGACCATTTGGGAACTTGGGTTATTTTTATCCGATCCTTCCCATATTTGGACACTTTCTTGTGCTGCTGTGTGCTAGAGACTGCCCTCTCTGCGCCTCGGGGCCGGGTAAGGAGAGGAACACGGCGTGACTTTAAGACCAAAGAGGACCTCAACCCTGAGACCAACTCCTGATTCTGCCATGTTGGATTTTAACGGCGTCGTTCCAGCTCTGGGATTCAGCTCAGTGATGCCCAGCTGGCCTCCACCTGCGTTTTATTTAAAATTATAATCAAACTGATTTTAGGAATCCTATTTTATACTTTTAAGGTTCCCAACTCTTAGCTTATTTTTCTGAATGTTTCACACCGAATAAAGGGAACCAGTCAGAAGTTTGAGCAGAGGAGTGGATTTAAATAGAAAGCCCCACTGCTCAGCAGAGGAAAGGGGCGTGGTTCTGCACGGTCTCCTTAGGAACCGCAGAGGTGTACGTGTGTACTGGCATTTGACGCGCGTGTACTGTCATGTTACTGTCCATGTGTACTGTCACCTGACTGTACGTGTGTACTGTCACCTGACTGTACGTGTGTACTGTCATGTGACTGTACTTGTGTGTACTGTCATGTGACTGTACTTGTGTGTACTGTCACCTGACTACGTGTGTACTGTCACCTGACTGTACGTGTGTACTGTCACCTGACTACGTGTGTACTGCCACCTGACTGTACGTGTGTGTACTGTCACCTGACTACGTGTGTGTACTGTCACCTGACTACGTGTGTGTACTGTCACGTGACTGTACGTGTGTACTGTCACGTGACTGTACGTGTGTACTGTCACGTGACTGTACGTGTGTGTACTGTCACGTGACTGTACGTGTGTGTACTGTCACGTGACTGTACGTGTATGTACTGTCACGTGACTGTACGTGTATGTACTGTCACCTGACTGTACGTGTGTGTACTGTCACCTGACTATGTGTGTGTACTGTCACCTGACTGTACGTGTTTACTTTCACGTGTGTGATATTCAGTAGTGGTGCGTTCTCCCCACAGTACCTAGCCTGAAGACAGGCCTTTCATGGAGTCACTGCTAGAGTCTACTTTAGTCTCCTCTAGAAGCTTCTGAATATGACGACTTTATAAAGTGACAAAGGGCTATAGGTAGAGCTGTATACATGTTTTAGGAAATGAGCCAACCGCTTCTTTATGTGTGGGAAAATTAAGGACTGGCCGGCATTTGAACAAATTTGAACATATGAATGTTGATTGGAATTGTAGCATTTTGGTTCTAGTTGTTGCTAAGTGACCATTTTAAGGGCGATATCTTCACTTTAACGGGCTTGCCCGAGGGCTCGACAAAAGAAACAGTATTTTATTTTTCTGACTTCATGTCATCCTGTAGTGTTGTGCCCATGTTTGGACATGTTTTGACTGTTGTTCCTAACTTAAACGGGACCATGTAGGTCATTCGTACTTTTATTATGTTGGTCTACGTGTCAGGATGACGTATTCGGTACTTTATAACTGCACCATGAAAGGTCATTGTTGGTACTATGTGATGTTTATGTGAGGCCAAATTAGACCTTTTTTACAATTTTAGAAGGACATGCATTTTAACCCCCACCCTCTCCCCATCTCTCTGGGTTTTTCCTTTTAACCAATTGTTACACGTTAATGTAAACAGCAAAAGACATTGACCTTTTCTAAGAAATAAATGTGTCACCAGTATTTTGCTTTCAATGACCAAAACAAGCGTAACCGATTGGACGCAGTTTTTTTTCAAGTACAATCCTGTCGTTGACCACACGTTGGACCGTTCTAGACTTGGTTTACAAAACGGACTTCAAGACTTCCTGCTCTAGCAGCATGACGAGGAGGCTCAGAACCTGTGATGTAAGATGTTTTCTGGGTTTCTGTGTGTGTGAGGATCCTTCCTGCAGATGACTCTGAAAGCTTAGAACCTGTGATGTTAGATGTGTTCTCGGTTTCTGTGTCTGCAAGGATCCTCCTTCATGCAGATTACTCTGGAAGCTTAGAATCTGATGATAGGTCTGTTCTAGGTTCGCGTGTGTGTGTGTGTGGATTCTTCATGCAGATGAAGCTCAGAGCTCGTTGCTTAGGTGCGTTCTTCTTAATGTGTGTGTGTGTGTGTGTGTGTGGGTGGTTCACCTTCAGTGTTTCCAAACCAAAGTTCTCTTGAATGAACCACAGAGATAGATAATCCTCAGTAAGCGATCGTCTATTCAGAGAAGGCCGACAATCTGACCCTGGTGACAGATGAGTCGTGTTTCATTTAAAAACACAAACGCATTCAAAGCTAATCATCCGTCAGCAGAGTTTCATTTGATATGATTCTCATTCGCTTCAATATCTTGAGTGTTGATCTGCATCCCGGTAGCAAACGTAACTCTGATCAGGGCTGGTCATCTGGATCTCTACACCCTGAGAGGTTTGAATGTAACCGGATAACCACAGCTGGTTAAACATTGAGTGAGAGTGACATGTGAGTGCTGGCTGTCCTGTCATAAGGGGGGGGGGGGGGCGGGACTTAGGGATGGGGGCGGGACTTAGCGCTGACATCAAATGGGCTTGTTTGTGTTGGTCTGCTGTCCCTCAGACATGAGTTCATGGCACAAAAAGAGTGTCCTTCATTCACTTTACTTTACTTTTATGTTCTTCAGGCTTGAGTTACATTCATTGTCTACGATTTTTCCAACTTTCACAATCAGTGAGACAATGCTGGAACTGGAGCGGGGATATACACGTTAGCGTTGGAGAACTCTTTCAATTCTAAAGTTGAATTGTATGAAAGGGTTCCAGAGGAATCCCAGCTTCCATGTGAGGAACCAGCCCCACTCATATCCTCTCTTTCAGTGGATTGGTTGAATGGATCAGGTCTGAAGTTGCCAGTCGTAATGTTGACCAAAGGTAACACCGATGGGAATATGCAACATGTTGAGTGTCCAACACAGGAACACACAGTGGGAAATCAGACAGCCGGCATGTGGCCTCATTGAGTAAAACGGGATGGGTTGTTTGTTTTTGATATGACGAAATGCTAGCATTCCTTAGTCATCTGTTACAGTGACTTCTATATCATAGTCATTTTTGCATCCTGTATGTAGTTGTCTAATTATTATGGTATTAAATAATGTCAATTCACAATCGGAGGATGTGATTACTGAATGTCTGAACCTTTACCCTGACACTTCTGTCATGGGAGAATTTCCATTTGTCTGAATTAGTTTATTCCTGTGTCTGTCTATATGATATGCTTTCTCATTTATAGCTCATTAAAGATGGATGACAGGGTTTTATTGAGTTGTTTGATATCATTGTTGTGTTTTGATCCAATCATATCCATCTGCTGTTATTTTAACTGCCACTAGGGGGCAGTGAATCAACAAAGATTACTTCGGAATTATTAAGAAATCAACATTTTAGCTCTATTGTTGTTTTACCGCCTCTTGATCTTCATTAATCACATCTATATAACTATTGCAAACTAATGAAATATACATGAGTTAAACTATTCTTAGACTGTGCAAAAAGTGATGTGCTAAGTGTTTGAAAATGTAGTCAACAAATAATGCACACAAACCCTAATCAATTCCACTAAGTGGATAAGGCTCCCGTAAGGCATAAACTGTGCTTGATTTTATTTTATTGAGACTTTATTGTCCATTAAAAACAAAACGTATAACAATTTCCTCTCGCTGTGACTCACAAAGTAGGCCAGAGATATTCCAGCCTTCAGGAAATGCATACTCTTAATTCATCGTAACCAGGGTTTTACGCTCCAGGCAATTTTTTAATCATGGACTCTCATTTCCTCTCTCAGAATAAAAAGTGGCACTTAAATAATTTAAAGGAAGATTGTGGTTTTCCGACTTTCTCGTCCCAAAAGAGGGCAGCAGACATCTGCTGAGACCTACCCCCCCCTCACCCACCACTGAGACCCCCCCCCCCCGTGTGTGTGTGTGTGTGTGTGTGTGTGTGTGTGTGTGTGTGTGTGTGTGTATTAACCGATTTTGATATAAGCGTCGCTAAATGCCCTTATTGTAATTGAGGTCAAGTTAAACACTTGTTGAGCAGAGTTTGTTCCTTGATTACAGTTTTGGAGGACGATGCAGACAGCGAACTGAAAACGTCTTCTAGGGATTTTCCAACTGACTCAGTCTTTGACCCCAGTCCAAAAAACAACGTCATCACTTCCACTCTCCGGTTGAATGGCGGTTGTGAACTAGTGTCCGTAATCCAGATTCAGCATGGCTGTATGTTTGTATACTTCAAGATACCGTTGCTTGCTTCGCACAGCGAGGCCTCCCTTGTCCCCCCTCTACGGTCTGCTCTTTCTCTGCTCCCTCTCCGTCTGATTCAACGCATTACTTCAGACGTCTTTAGCCAAAGGGCTCTGGCTACCGCTGTGCGGTAGAGTCGACATTCCTCACAACATGGCGCCCCGTCCCAACACGCCGGCGTGGGGGAGTCGCTTCACACCCCTGGCAGCCACGACCACCGCCTGTATGGAGCGGAACTACATTTACAGTTAGGGCAGACGCTTTTATCCAAAGCGACTTCCAGCGGTTCATGCACACATTCACACACCGACGGCGGAGTCTACCAACTCAAGGCGACAGCCAGCTCGTCGGGAGAAGTCAGGGTGAGGTGTCTTGCTCAGGGGCACCTCGAAAACTCGAACTGGCAACCTTCCGGTCACAAGGCAACCCGCTCTACCTCCCGAAAAATAACATAATCTCACAAAGCTGACGTTATTTCGTCATCTTGACAACGGGGTGAACCAGTGAGACCCCGCTTCTTTCTTTGACCGTTTGGATATTTGACCCCTGATTATGAGACGAGATGAGGCGATGAAACGTTATTGTCATTTAGCAAAGTACAGATACAGAGCAAATGAAATGCAATTGACATCCCACCAGAAGTGCAAAGGAGGCAGTCAGTACCAAAGTGCAGGTTGAGTGCAGTACAGTGCAGTACTCCGCTTATCCTATCAGATGTTCTCCATAAGGTTGTTGACTCTGCGGCAGAGGCAGTGTACCGAAACACAGAGAAAACCCTGGCAGCGGACACACACATACAAACATTCCTCGGTTCCTCTTTAGTTTCAGTTCTGCTCTAGCGGCAATAAGCTCGGTCTAAATATGGAACGTGCACTTTTGTACATCAGAAGGTTGGCTGAGGACGACCACAGAGGGTTATGTTGGGAACATGACAAATTATTAATATTCACTGCGTACTCCTGTAAAAAAAACCGTGTGTTCATGGAGTCTTAATGATCAATCAACGTGGAGGTTAACGTGGTGGAGAGCCAGAAGGTGCTGGGTTCGAAACCCCAAGGTCTTACTGTAGTCCTGTAACCTCTACCTGCAGCGTAAGGACCTGCTCCTGGATTCGGCGCGCGCCGCCTCATTAAAGCGTCCGCTCAGTGACTCAATAGAACCACAAAGTCATTGAAAAGGGGGTGGATCCCGAGGAGGGTGCCAGGAGGGCCACTCCGAGGGGAGGGGGTTGGGGGTGGTGGTGTTCAATCACCCGGACGTGAGAGGTGTCTCGTCGGGGGCCCCCCACACCGTGCACACCTCGTTGTGTCGAGGTTGTGGTCTGTGACCCTCTGCTCCGTGGGGAACCTCCGTCAAGCCGTAACGGCGCTCCCTGCCTTTCCACACGCCACCCAGACACGTGACTGGTTACAGTATGGATCATGTTTCAAATTGTATATCGACTTTCAAGGGATTTCTTCCAGGGCAGAGCAGCTGTGTCTCTGAGGACAGGGACACTGAGCCACCACATGTAGACGTCCCCATCCTGCTGAGAGAGAGAGAGAGAGAGAGAGAGAGAGAGAGAGAGAGAGAGAGAGAGAGAGAGAGAGAGAGAGAGAGAGAGAGAGAGAGAGAGAGAGAAGAAGAGAGAGAGAGAGAGAGAGAGAGAGAGAGAGAGAGAGAGAGAGAGAGAGAGAGAGAGAGAGAGAGTATAAATATGACTGCGTTAAACAGTTTCAATAACTTATAGGGGCTCCTGGTCCAAAGGATCCTTTAAGCTGGGGAAGAATTCCAGTGACCTGGAGATTAATGGGAGATGCTCCTCAAGTGTCAACGGTCCCCCAGGGAGATTTGGTGGAGCGACTGACAGAGAGAAGGACAGGGAAACATGCTTCAGTATCAAGCTATATCTTCCCCCTCAGTGTGTTGGGTTCAGTGGGCGACTGTCAAACCAAGTCCCGGCCTCCGCTTGACAAACGTCCATCTCTCTTTTGTTTCCATTCCTTGCGTAATACTAATGGATTTGTTTGTTTTGTTACCAGATTGGAAAAAAGAAACGTATCTTTCATCACAATGGTGGGAGCATTATGACCTGTCAAACTGTCACCCAAAGACGACCCGGGTTTGATTTGGGACCAGAAGCGACCACTTAGTCGGCCCGCGGACAAGACGCCACGTAACGGCCGTCTTCAAATAACGAATGGCTCTTTTCAAACGGTGGCGCTCAATGGCTTCCAAGGACATGGCCACGGGCCAATCGGGAGGAAGACCTACATCTATCACGCTGCTTATGAATATTCATATGCACAGTTCGCATTTTACATGATTAACATTCCTGCCGTTATAGCCGACCCGTTCGGGCCCGTCAGAGATTTACGATCGGGACGCGGCGCGCAGAATTCAAAGTCGTCGACGTATCGCGACTCGTCTCTGAGCGAGCGCGGCGTTGCTCCGCGAAGTCGGTAAGCCACCGGGTCATAGAATAACGCAGCGTGAGGAAGAGTCTCATTAGCTCTGTGGTCTGCGCATTGAGCAGCGCCGTGTGGAGGCGTCTGCATCGCAGAGTCTTAATGAACTACCTGGGGGATAGCGTGGAGATGTGTTGTTTATGCTTGTTTCAATCATAAAGATGTTTTTGTTGTGTGTGTGTGTTTTGCTGTTTTGGGTGTTATAAGCGTGGCTGCGTTTGTGTCACTGATCTGTTTCTGTCGTGTGTGTGTGTGCGTCCGCGTTTGTGTGTGTTTTAGTGTGTGTGTGTGTGTGTGTGTGTGTGTGTGTGTGTGTGTGTGTGTGTGTGTGTGTGTGTGTGTGTGTGTGTGTGTGTGTGTGTGTGTGTGTGTGTGTCTGCTGTGTGCGTCTGCGTGTGTTTGGGTGCGTACGTGTTTTGTGGCTGTCTTGAGTGTGAGTGAGCGCGTGTGTTTTGGGTGCGTGTGTGTGGGACGATGCGAGTAGGAGCGACAGCAGCGTAACAAGCAAACAAGAGAATGAACCACTTCAGCAAGGAGGTAGACACTACAGAACGAAAGGGAATTGTTGAGGGCGACGAGGCAGAGAGAAGCACCGCCGGGGAATATGCCTTCATCTTCCTCTGCACCGACACCTTCGTCATAATCTCAACTCCTGCTCTCCTGAAACTACAGCCTTCGACGGGTCGGGGAAGATTGAATTTGTACCTTAATCGTCGTGATTTAGCGATGTGTTTATCTAGCCTGGTTCTGCTGGGTGCCGGCTGAGATTGCTCTAACTCAACAGATGGCCTCGGGACGGGGGGATAAGTGCGTTGATTATAATCGTGTGGATATTGAATTCATCGTCGTTGTTGTATGAAATGAAGGTTGTTGAATTCACAATGCCGGCGATCTACCCTGGTACTTGTATATAAATAGATCCTATCTCACGTTATTCAGGCCTGCGTTTACTGCTCATTATGTTGGTTGTTCTCAGCTTCAAACCAAACCCAGCAGGTGGATCCTCGTAATAAATTTCTGATAAGAATACTCGACGCTTTGAGAGTGTTTGCCCTTAGACAGCAGATGGACGCTTTCAAGGCATCGAGGCCGTTAAATTAAATAGGATATTATAGTACGGCCCCTTCGCACACTACTTTGATTGAATGCTATTCTCATGAAAATATAATATTGGTTATATCGTGGGTACTATCTCCATAACGCCCCTCAAATCCCGTCTTTATTAAACTGTAGGAGATCTTTTATGGATAGATTCGAGTTACTGCCTCATTCTGCATGCACACACACGAACGCGCGCACGTACACGCGCACGTACACATACCGACACACACACACACGCACACACACACGCACACGCACACACACACACAGGGTCTGCTCAAATTACTGTGTGCACAAAAAGTTAATGAGATGGTTTGACTCTTAATTGAACTCTGAAGTCTTTTTTTGTGTCTTTAAAATATATGCTTCCCCACATCTCAATTCAAAGAAAATTACAAGATATCGACAGATCTTTAAAAAACATATTTTTAATCAAAGACAAATTCTTCCTAACCCTTAGTATGGGGTCCAAGTGCGGGTTTTTAATATTCTCCTCCAGCGATCGGCCCAAATCGACCCCATAATGGCTCTCTAGCGGAGCAGGAATTCAACTTAATAAGAAGACCGATTTTTTGATTGGATAATTATACCATTATGGCTCCCCCATATCATATGCCGCAATTACTCTAAACTCTGAATAGCTGAGTCTCCTCTTCTGAGATAAGGCTGTGATTCGGCTGGGCTGGTTAAAGGAAGATGAAATGGTCGAATAGCAGCAATAGTTTAAGATGCTGTTCAATATGCTCAACAATAGAGACAGTAAAAATCTTCAATTTGTATTTTTGTTTATCTTTTAAAAAGCAGTGAACTTACCGAAATCGAACAGATTTTATTAACAGACATTGAGTTAGTTTGGCAAAATATCATTTTTTAATGCAGGATTAAGTAGTTTACCCAATTGCAATGCTTGATATGATGGTATCAAAACCAGTTATCCCAGCATCTTCTAAATGTACATGTACATGTGACTCAGGAGGTAGAGCGGCTTCACTTGTAACCAAAAGGTTGCTAGTTCGATCCCCGGCTCCTCGTAGCCGAGTGTCGAGGTGTCCCTGAGTGAGACCCTTCACCCTCTCTGCCCCCGACGGGCTGGCGGTCGCCTTGCGGGCTTGACACCGCCGTCAGTGTGTGGATGTGTGTATGAATGAGGGAATGTCGGGCAGTATTGTAACGCACTTTGAGGGACCACTGGTTAGAAAAGCGCGGTATGGGGGGGGGCGCCTGGTGGTTCAGCGGGTAGAGAGCGTACCATTAAGGCCCAGTCCTTACCGCAGCGGCCCGGGTTCGATTCCTGCCCGTGGTCCTCTGCTGCAGCATGTCTTACCCTCTGTCTCCCCTCTTCCTGTCTTACTCACTATAACATTAAAAAGGACAAAACCTTCAAAAACAAACCTTAAAAGGAAAGAATAGCGCTGTATAATACAGTCTGTTTATTGTTTATGGAGGAAGGTAAACAGCCTCCAGACCCCGGGATATGGCAGGGGCCTCACCTTCACAGCGGGCCCCTTGAGGGCCCCCTTCCTGTCCCCTGCAGCATCAGGTCAATAATTCATAAGTGAGGAGCTTGTAAATGATGAGTGATGTAAGTCACCCTGGAGGAATTCTGCTTCTGCCATGAATAATGTAGAGTGCAGAGTGATCCCAGGACATCGTGACTATAGTGCTCTCTGTCTGCTCTTATAGTCCATGACTCGCCTCCCTCGCTCTCTCCTCTCTCTCTCTCCTCGCTCGCTCACTATAACAGATAGATCGTCCATGACTCTCTCCCTCTCTCTCTCTCTCGTTCTCTCTCTCTCTCTCCCTCTCTCTCTCGCTCGCTCGCTATAACAGATAGATCGTCCATGTCTCTCTCTCTCTCTCTCTCTCTCTCTCTCTCTCTCTCTCTCTCTCTCCTCTCTCTCTCTCTCTCTCTCTCTCTCTCTCTCTCTCTCTCTCTCTCTCTCTCTCTCTCATATCAATGCCTCTCTTCCTGCTCTCGTCCACTTGCTTTGCGTCTCTCCGGCGCCTGCGTCCTCTGGTCGTTCAGATCGTCCAACACCTCGATCTCCATCCAGCCCTTAATTAAATTGTTTCTTCACCATTTGCAACCCGTGCTGTGTATTTCCTCTACCCTCCCCAACGTGCTCGGTGTCCTCTGTTCGTTTCCATGTTCTCCTTCCTCTCTGGGGCTCTGCTGAGTGGCGGATCAACGTGGGGAATGTGAGTGATGTCCTCCTGCTGCTGTAAATGTCAGAGAGCCGCGCTGCACAACACAACGCCCATCCCTGCAGAGTCATGTCGACCTGCTGCTGCTGCCAAATGTACACGTCTCAGAGGCAGTCGGTAAGACACAGCCTGTAAGACCCAGTCTGTCAGACACAGCCTGTAAGACACAGCCTGTAAGACCCAGTCTGTCAGACCCAGCCTGTAAGACACAGCCTGTTAGACCCAGTCTGTCAGACACAGCCTGTAAGACACAGCCTGTAAGACCCAGTCTGTCAGACCCAGCCTGTAAGACACAGCCTGTTAGACCCAGTCTGTCAGACACAGCCTGTAAGACACAGCCTGTTAGACCCAGTCTGTCAGACACAGCCTGTAAGACCCAGTCTGTTAGACCCAGCCTGTAAGATGCAGCCTGTAAGACACTGCCGATCCTAGCATGTCTGCCTGCTGCTGCTGCTGAATGTAGACGTCTCAGAGCCAGTTGGTAAGACACAGCCTGTAAGACCCAGTCTGTCAGACACAGCCTGTAAGACCCAGTCTGTAAGATCCAGTCTGTCAGACACAGCCTGTAAGACCCAGTCTGTCAGACACAGCCTGTCAGACCCAGCCTGTAAGACACAGTCTGTAAGATCCAGTCTCTCAGACCCAGTCTGTCAGACACAGCCTGTCAGACCCAGTCTGTTCAGACCCAGTCTGTCAGACACAGCCTGTAAGACCCAGTCTGTCAGACACAGCCTGTAAGACCCAGTCTGTCAGACACAGCCTGTCAGACACAGTCTGTCAGACCCAGTCTGTCAGACACAGCCTGTAAGACACAGCCTGTAAGACACAGTCTGTAAGATCCAGTCTCTTAGACCCAGTCTGTCAGACCCAGCCTGTAAGACCCAGTCTGTAAGATCCAGTCTCTCAGACCCAGTCTGTCAGACACAGCCTGTAAGACACAGCCTGTAAGACACAGCCTGTAAGACACAGCCTGTAAGACCCAGTCTGGCAGACACAGCCTGTAAGACACAGCCTGTAAGACAGCCCGGGGTAGCGGAGTCATGTCAGCCTGACGACGTAGCGGGTCGAGGTTCTGATCAGCTACTGTATAATCTCCCTTTTCCACGACATGGCAAATGATTTTTAATGCTTAAATAATCAACTCATCCGGTCTGACTGTCGTCAGCCAATCATAATCAAGCGGGGAAATCTGATGACGGGCTTTAGAACACGGCAGCTCTCTAGTGACAGAACCCCCCCCCCCCACCACCCACCCCACACCACCACCAACCCACCCCCCCACCACCCCAACACACCCCACCCCCCCACCCCGGCGCCTGGTTGATTACATACCTGGTGCTGCTATCTGGGAGGAGAATCTGAGACGCATGCTCGCTGATCATGTACTGGGGAGGGAGGAGAGAGAGGAGGGAGGGAGGGAGGGGAGGAGGGAGGGAGGGGGAGGGAGGGAGGGGGGGGGGGGTGGGGGTGAGTCGGATCACCCCCTCTGACATGCGGCTCGGTTACCTTTGATAAGCAGGAGTGTGTGTTACCGGCCTCCTCTGAATCCGGGTGAGACCATTCCGAGCTCACCGGCAGCGGGCGGGTGCATGATGTCTCGGGGGGACTCCCCGTAAACCCTCACGCCTCACTACTAGTGTACCCCCCTCTAAGATATGTTTTCAGCTGATTCCCCCACCTTCACCAGCACAAAACATTTTTGGGAGAAAATGAAATCCGATTAACATAAATAATGTATGTACGTTATATTCGGCAGTGTAAACATGAGCATTAAAAGGGTGCAAATACTCACAATCTGATGAGAAACATGGACCTGTGCTTCATGCAACTGTTGGCAAATTTCTCCCAACAAAAGAGGCCCAACGCCAGGGGGGGGTCAGAGCATGTAGCAGTGAATCCCATCCAAATATATTCTTCTTGAAACTGGCTCAGGGTGACATTTTTTATAAAGGTAAGTCTATTTCTTTCTTTATTTTTGACATTTTCTGAGTACCCCCTGCAGTACTCCAAAGCACCTGTAGGGGTTCGCGTACCCCCATTTGAGAACCCCTCAGCTTGAGCTTAGCCCTCACCCCTCACCCCTAAAGCCCCCAGCAACATAGAGAGGGGCTTTACTTCTCAAGACCTTCACCCCAAACCTCCTCCTGTCTCTAGCCTGGGGGTGAACCTCAGATGACCTCAGTCACGTTGGGGCAGTGGGGGGGGGGGGGGGGGGGGCGTGATGCTGAAGGTACTCATCAACAACATGGGCATGACCTTTAACTCAGCCTCAGTTCTTCAGCGGCAGTAGGCCCCCGAGGAGTTGGGTTGAGTGGGGACGGCACAATCAGGAGCAGAAGAGAGACTCATCCGCAGCTCAAAGGATCCTGGAAAAAAACAAAGGCAATATAATAAGTAAGTTTACATCCATTAATAAGCCTGTTTTAAGGCAGTGTCCCCGATAAGCCCACAAGATCAGTTTATGTCGTAGAAGAAATATTGCCCTGCATGGTGATGGATCACTTAAGATGCTATCAGTTGCCATCTCCATATTGGGCTCCGATGTGACGTGATATGATACATGATGTCACCGGTTATGCAGGACTGACTTTGTTATGAAAGTCAATCGATTCTAAAAGCGTATCTGTAGACGGACCATCGAGTGGGGGAGGGGGGGACGTAGGCGTGGTCACATGATCTGGGGGAGCCAATAAACATTCAGATCATCGCCTTCTTTATTAGGGTACGTTCAGACGCACTCTGGTGTGTAGTGTAGTGTAGTGTTTGTGTGTATGTGTGTAGGGTAGTGTAGTGGTGTGTAGGGGGTGTAGGGTAGTGTGTGCTGTAGTGTGTGTGTGTGCGTGTAGTGTGCACATGCGTGTGTCTCCAGGAGAAGTTATTACCCTTACCCCCAGGTGTCTTACAATTTGAACTCATTGAAATTTATGTGATTGGCAAATTCAAATAAAGCATTTCAAACGAGCGAGTGGGTCCATACATCTCAGACGTCATTGATCCCGTGAGGCTGGGTGTGTGTCTGTGTGTGTGTGTCTGTGTGTGTGTGTCTGTGTGCTGTGTCTGTGTGTGTGTGTGTGTGTCTATGCCCATGTGCTAGTCACCTATGGGGATGGGGGGGTAAGGTGTGGACTCGGCCCCAGCCCCCTATTAGCCATGGCCTGGACCTGGATATGGGGGGGGGGGGGGAGTGAGCGGTGGACTCCACCTGGCTGCTGTCCATCATGCGGACGCCACTCAGGGGCCCATTATCGGGACGGCCCCCCAGTCCGTCTTCTTCACGAGGGGCGTGGGGGGGGGGGGTTTATGGCGGCCTGGGGGGCCCTCTCCCTGGACCCCTGGTCGGGCATGGAGACGGACTTCAGCACTAAGGAGGAGACATGACGAGTGTCCCCCCCGCCCTCCCTCCCTCTGGGGGGGGAGTCACGGTCGCCGGGTGAGTGTGTGCATTTTTGTGGGAGTGTGTGTGTGTGTTTGTTTCGTGTGTGTGTGTGTGTGTGTGTGTGTGTGTGTGTGTGTGTGTGTGTGTGTGTGTGTGTGTGTGTGTGTGTGTGTGTGTGTGTGTGTTGGTTAGTGGGAGTGAGTGTGTGTGTGTGTTAGTAGGAGTGTGTATTTATGTGCCTACAAGCAAATGAACACGGTTGTGTGGAATGCAAATGTGTTGAAATGAATCTGAAAGTCCAGATTAGCGCAGACTGTGGGCACAGATAGTGATTTGGATGATTGGACTATCCAGGACCGATGCCTTGTGAATGTAACTCACTTTTGATATGCATGGGTTATTTAAGGGTTTGGGCATTTTGCAGCGTAAAAATAACACTCTGCTAACCACTATCTGCTCTTTAGTCGTTACAGATATCTACGGTTAAACTCCTCAAATGTGCACTATTAAGTTTAAACCCTCTCTAATAGCAGAATTTAATCTAATGTTGCCACCGCAAAAATATTAAAGACGGGCCTTGCTGACTTTGTTTCGTGGAAAATGTAGTTTGTGGTTTGCTGTATGCCTATGCTTTTGAAACATTTAATCACATCAAGTCCACACACACACACACACACACACACACACACACACACACACACACACACACACACACACACACACACACACACACACACACACACACACACACACACAACACACACACACACACACACACACACACACACACGGGGGGGGGGGGGGGCTCTGCCTTCGCTTCTGAGAGATCATTATTTCCTCCCCTTCCTCGTCGTGTCCTGACTTGTTCTCCACGGCGCTCTCTCTCTCTCTCCACCAGCTGTGGCTTTGATTTTAGCTTCATGAAATCTCTGTGAATGTCATCCTCCACCAGTATTATGCCCCGAGAGCCTGCTCCGACAGGCGGCCCCCCCCCCCCCCGCTCCGTCCCAGCGCTCCGTCCCAGCGCTCCGTCTCAGCGCTCCGTCTCATCTTCTAAAGTCTTGTTTTCCACGTAGATCTGTCACTCCTCCAGCCGCCACGCGCGCTCTCTCTCGCGTCCTCAAGAGTGATATGAGCCGGAGTCTTGGAGGGAATAGGCTCTAATCTCTCTGTCTGCCTGCAGAGTCTGCTGGCGTGGTTCTGATTAGCTCTCCCCCGGGTGCCCCCGGTCGCCGTAGTCCCCCCCGTCGCTCCGTGTCCCCTCCTTACCTCTCGGGGGGGGGTGGGGGGGAGCGCGATGGCGCTGGACTCTTTGACGTTGGTTGTTGTGGACCAGAACGCTCTTATTTATTTAACTCGTTACGTGATCCGGTTTGAAAAGCTTGTTCTTGTTCATCTTAATTAAACTGCACGTTTCGGTGTAGGCGCAACACAAAGTCGGATGGCGTTAGAACATGTCAGTGTATAAGTCACAACAGGTTGACTGATCAATAGAGCAGTTTTAATAAGGGCTGGTTCTCTGATATAGTTTTACAGGCTTAGAGTAATGAGCATTTTTTTTTTATTGCAAGAACTTCCTTATTTTTGAAGTTCAGCGTTGAGAATGTGTCATCATGAGGTATTATTATTATGGATTGGCTTTCATTTGAATAGGCCTGGTTCTCCTCCTCATTATCCCGTCGGCCCAGGAACACTTTCCAGCGAGTGCTATTGATCCAGCGCTAAACTGCCCTCCTAAAGAGAGAGAGCAGCCACCGGGGACGGGTTTGTGTTCTTGAGAAGGAAGAAGTACATCCATGTTCTCTATTGATTTTTTTTTATCACCGTTCTGCAGTCTGACTCCATCACACAGCCTTGGATGACAGTTTGTTCATCGTGATGCTGCTAACTGGTCGATCGTGCAGATAAGGGACGTCCAGGCAGGTCTCCTGTGAAAAATAAGTAATGAGCCTGTATGGGGGTGTTTGGGAGGCGTTATACCACCAGGTGTGAGTGGGATTAGCCATTACAAGCCGTTATGGAAAATCTGCCTCTTCTGACATCACAAGTGGGTGTGTCTCCACCTGGATGTACGATGGATAGACGAGTAACGTTTGCTACAGTCCACTGGGTAGGCTGGTAGATCAATCCAGGACACATCCAGGTGGACACGCCCACTTGTGTCGTATAACATGTCACCTTTTAAAACCCCCCCTCCCTCAGTTCAGACCATATTGCCGGTGTATGCATCTTGGGCCGGCACGACTTTAATGTCTTGCCACCTTGGAGACGTCCCAGCGCCCGTGTCCCAGGTTTGTCTCCTGAGCCGTGGGTCCACGGGTTAGGAGAGAGGAAGTCGAATGAGTTTCCCTCTGAAACCCGACGGATGTCCTCGCTTCGATTAGGCTCTGCTGGGCGACGCGGTGGAGGAGGGTTTGCGCAGGTGAAGTGTTGATACTCAAAGCCTTGTGGATTAGTTATGCAACACACCCTGTAAGGCAGTGCTGGAAACCAATTAGCCACGGCGCCAACACACACCACAGCAGGGAGGAAGCGCTACAAAGAAGTGGCTTTGAGCGATGAAGTTTCGCAGCACATCCAAGTGCTTTGGGTGTTTTCATCACTCTGAGGATGAGCACAAGCTGCACATGAAGGCCATACCTTAGCACTGACAATCAAGAGTCTACGAGGAATAGAGTTTCAGCAAGACTGTACCCATCCATGAAGCCCTCAGTTCATGTATCCATTAGTTTACTCTTTCATTTTTTCATCAATCTATGGATCCATTCCCTCAATCCATTCATCTATTCATTCATTAATTCCTCTATCCATCCTTCACTCCATTTATCCACCCTTTCATCAGTTCATCCATCCATCTTCAGATGTTACCAGTTTTGAGCACCGTGGCAACCAGTAGTGTTTATGTTCTTTAAATAATATGCACGTAACCAGTTGCGTCCATCCCCACCCATCAGGTTGTCCTTCGAGAACTGGATGAACGTTTTCCCCTCCAGGAACTCCAATGGATCCCGGGTCCCTTATGCCCCTTTTCCACTGCGCGTTTTTCGCAACGGTACGACACGGCTCTGCACGACTCTACCCTGATTTGAGAGCTTTTCCACTGCGGGTTGGAGGCGGGACCCATTACGGTTTTCAGTACCTGTTCGTACCTGTTTCAGAGGTAGGTCTAGCCGATACGAGTCGGGGGCCTAAATGTCACGTGAACAGTGCTGTCCACTGATTTGTTAGATGAAATGACGTCATATGTGAGACGAAGCACGGGGGTCTTTAAACATTCACCCGTCATGTATGAAAACACAACTGCGAGAGCGACAACGACAAAACGATAAGAATCGCTCGTCTCGACTCTTCCATACGTTCGTGTTCTTTTTATCGCTACAAGCCACAGAGCAATCAAGCAACAGCAGTACTGCCTCGATGTCGTCCAGTGCTTCCGTCGTTGTTTACTTTTTTCTGACCGCGGCATGGCACTTTCTAGTCGCCTGAAGCTGACGTCACGCCTGAACACCTCCGACTCCGCCCTCTGACTCCGCCCAGTTCCAGGCCACGGTTTTGTGTGGAAAAGCGAAAATGTACTGGTACCGTGCCGTGTAGTGTAGGGCTGCACTAACCGCACCGAGTAGAGTCGGGACTATTTTGGCAGTGGAAAAGGGGCATTAGTGAGCCAAACAGGGAGCTTTGTATCAGGTGCAAAGCGTGGACAACTTCTTGATGGCGGAGGGTGTCAGGAGGCTGATGAACTCATAGGAAGTCACGGCCATTGAGCCGATGAGCCATCAAGGCGATGGAAGCCATTAGCAAGAGGGGGCAAAGGGGTTGCGGACGTCTTATGAGATGACGTCGCGTTTATTCACAGCAGAGGCGTTTGCCCTCTAAACGCCTGACCCCTCCCACATGGGTCTGACACGCCGTAATGGAACAGCACCCATTTACCACCAGGGTTCCTATAAGGAGCGCGTTGGCGGGGGGGGGGGCATTCAAGCATGTGGATGTATGGTCCTGGCCTCCCTGAGTTCCCCCACCCCAATCTGTTGCCCTGGCGATACTTACGGAGCACTACGAGGACCACGGCAACCGTCCAGCACTCAGCCGACCCTAGCAACCGTCTCCTGAGCCGGGCGTGGGCTGCCTCCACCACAGGGTGGATGTGATGGGGGTAAGGTGGAGGAGGGGGGGAGAATGCTGTATTATATAAAGTATTAACTATTGGGTATAGTTAATACAGGCTATATAATTGAGGTACTTCTCGTGAAGTGGTGGCCAGAAAAGCACACTTGAATCCACTGTTATTCTGTCCCACTTCCCAGCCGCAATGGTCACATAACGTTTGATTTTTCAAGAGACCAACAAATGTCCTCGCAGTCCTGTTACTTCCGTTGGTGTTGAATTTTTATTGTGCGATGTTTATTCAGCCTTGTGTTGAGAGTAGAGTAAAACAATTGCCAAGTCCCTGCATCGGATTATACCCACTGAACAATATTACCAAATATCCTCCTTCTGTTGACATGGGAAATAAACATTGCCTTTTCTCACAAAATCATTTCCTTATGTTTACATTATCCCTGAGAGGACGAGTAGCAGTGAATAAATAATGACTCCATCTACCAGGGGCAGCGTACTGGATCTCCCAGCTAGCTATAGAATACAGAACACTCTTCTAGACATATAACACAGAACACTCTTCTAGAATACAAAGCACTTCTAGACATATAATACAGAAGACTTTTCTCAAGATTTATAATACAAAACACTCTTCTAGGTATAGAATACAGAACGCTCTCCTAGGTATCGAATACAGAACATTCTTAGGTATAGAATACAGAAGACTCTTTTAAATATAGAATACAGAAGACTCTTCTAGATATAGATATAGAACAATCTTCTAGCTATGGAATCTAGAAAACTCTTCTAGATCTAGAATACAGAACACTCTTCTAGATATAGAACACTTTTCTAGATATAGAATACAGAACAATCTTCCAGCTATAGAACCTAGAAAACCCCTCTAGATCTAGAATACAGAACGCTCTTCTAGCTGTTGAATACAAAATTAGATGGCTCGTTGGTCAAATCAGTTCCTCTCTTCTCTGATTGGTTTGGGTAATCCATCTTGCCTGTCAATCACATGTCAAGAGGAAAGGAGCAAAGAGGGAGGGGCGTTTGTTTCATAGGCTTTTCTGCCCTCTCGTAACAACTCTCAAATCACACCTACTGCCCCTTTAAGCGGTGGCTCAGGGATCGACTCCCAGACGAGAAGGTTCTGGGTTCAATCCCCAATATCCACCCCAAACTTGTTGGGGTGAGCCAGATGAATACATGCTCCTTAATTACAGCGTCTGAATTCACAAGTCTCTTGGAGCCAGCGTGTGTCTTATGGCTTCATCTTAATAATGATAGCATCGTCCAGGCAAGACGTCTGCAGAACCTCAAATTGGCCTTCTTCATTCAAGCGATGACAGCGGCGATCTCAAAATTTAATCACTCTGTGATGTATTAATGGGCCTTCCTATTCCCCTGGCCGAAACAGAATCAATTTGAAAATGATTCAAAGCAAGGTTAGGCTAACGGAATCATTATTTTATTGAAAACCACAAGCATTCAAAAGTACAAAAACATCATAACACTGCGTCACCTGGAGAGACAAAAACATGAAACAACGAAGCATGTTATGATATTCACTGAACTACTTTCAGATCCGGTTATGATGAGGAATAAAGTCTTTAATGCTCACACTCACAGATACAGACACATTCATGGTCTTATGAACGCACGCACGCACGCACGCACGCACGCACGCACGCACGCACGCACACACGCACAGCACGCACGCACGCAACACACACACACACACACACACACACACACACACACACACACACACACACACACACACACACACACACACATATACAGTATATATATATATATATATATATATATATATATATATATATATATAAACACACATACATACAAAAACACACACACACAAACACCCACCCCACTCCCTCCTCCGATGCCTACACACACAGCTGACATATATACCCACACACACACACACACACACACAACATGCAGTCTTCTCCCCCCTCCAAAAGCTACAACTCACCTATGGCAGGTTGGCCTGGGCATCGGCCACCCCCTGCGTTTTCTCCTGGAGACTGAGTATGTTTTTGTACCTTCTGGAGCAGTAAACTTTTGAATTTATCCAATGTGTATATGTGCTCACGCACATATACACACACAAAATCTCGAATACATACAGAAACACACACTCAATTAGAGGATGGCCAATGTGATTCTATGGTTTGGTGGTGGGACGCAGCAGATTTATCTTTAGTTTGCCCTTTTCGGAAGCTTTCTGTATGGCTTGCAGTGTCTTCAAAACCAATAAAATATGTTATAAGGTGGATGTGTGGATGTGTTGGGTGTTTGTGTGTGTATTTGTGTGTGTGTGTTTGGGTGTGTATGCGTGCGTGTATGTGTGTGTGTGCCTGTGTGTGTGTGCCTGTGTGTGTCTGTGTATATATGCCTATGTGGATGTGTGTGCCTATATATGCGTATGTGTATGCTTATGTGTGCGTGCATGCGTATATGTGTGTGTTTGTGCAAAAGTCTATGCGTACCTGTGCCCGTGTGCTCTGTCAAACAGAGTCCTCTTCCCTGACAGAAGTGGTGAGGCTAAGGCCGTGAGCCTGCTTATGAACCAGCTGGCGTACTCCGCATGTCTCTCCTGTTAGAGTGGCTGCTTTGATTCCATAATTCCTCTGTTTCTGCGGCTCAACGTGCGAGAGGCCTGTGATTAAAACCTTGGCACCGAGTGTGCTTTTCGGAAAACACTGAACGCTATATGATATTAATAGACTCACAAACATGCACACGCCTCACACACGCACACACACCAACACACACACACACACACACACACACACACACACACACACACACACACACACACACACACACCACACACACACACACACACACACACACACACACACACACACACACACACACACACACACAGCATCAGTCACCAAACGGGAACAAATTGGTGAATGATAGATTCTATTAACCGCGTTGAACATATGACACATACGTATCTCCGTGGAAACTGGATGTGATGTCTCCCTAGAATCACTCTCTGTAAGTATCCTGTGTCACCGCGGTACCTCCATCACCAGCACCGTCACCAACATCCTCCCCATCACCTCTGCCACACACAGCCCCATCTACACACCAAACACCAAACACACCATGATCACCAGCACACACGCACACACACACACACACACACCACCACGATCAGCACAACCACCGTCAACACCATCGCCACCATCACCACCACCATCACCACCACCACCACCACCATACCACACCACCATCACCACCACCACCACCATCACCAATTACCATACCACACCACCATCACCACCACCACCACCATCACCACCACCACACGTGTCCTCGTAGGGCTCCACAAGGACACACTCGGCTCTCCCTGGGGCCGCCCCCCGACTCTGAGGAACCTCTTAAAGCTCACTGCAGAGGAGAGGGGGGAAGGGGAGGTGGGACCAGGGGATAAGGGAGAAGGCAGCCAGAGGGCAGCACATAAGTGAGCATGCAGGTGCCCGTGCGTCTGTGTGTGTCTGCGTCCTTGTGTGTGTGTGTGTGTGTGTGCTTGCGTGTGTGTGCTCGCGCACGTGTGTCCATATCCTTTTGTGTGTGTGCGCAGGTGTGCGTGTGTACGTGTGTGTAGGCATTTGCGCGTGTGTTTGTGTGTGTGCGTGCGTGTGAGTGGGTGTGTGCGTTCTTCTAAGTTAGAGAGAGAGGGAACACAGCCAGACGGAGTGAGAGGTCCATAAATTGCTTTCTTTCTGCCAGACGGGGAGAGATTGTTTGGCGGTCTATGTTAGTGTGAGCGAGGCACTGCGGGGAGCGGGGTCAGCGGTGGCAGGGTGGTGTTCACTTTAAATACCTTTCCCCCCGCCTGCGGTTTTGGTGGCAGGAGGTGGAGCACCGCGTCACCAGAGCCCGGACGACAAAACCACCGCTGTGTTCCGTGATTTATTCCAACAACAAAAAGCAATTCCCAGGGGAGGAGAGAGCGATAAAACACCAACGAAACACAGGGGGTGCAGAAGAGACAAAACGAGTGGACTCTCCCAACGCTGAATCGAGCGGGAACACCAAAACGATGGGATGATATGAGGGGCCGTTTAGGACATAACTAATTGAGACACTCTCACACACATACCTATGAAACACTCTTACACTCACTACTGAAACGCTCACACACTCACTACTGAAACACTCACACATACATACATACTCTTCTGAAACACTTACACATACATATGAGAAACACACACGCATACATACATACCTCTGTGGCATAGACACATACATATGAAATGCTTACATTCATACAAGTGAAACATTTATACGTATCTATCTGAAACACTCATGCAAGCACATATTTGTATAAATGTTTCAAATGTATGAATACGTTTTTCAGTTATACGTATGTATGCTCTTACATGAGGATGTGCAAGCGTTTCACATGTAGTATTCATACCAGTAATTTCAGTAGTGACGGTGAGAGCGTTTCAATAGTGAATGTAAGAGTGTTTCATAGGTATGTGTGCATGAAATTCCAAGGTCAAGGTCGGCATTTAAACCGGAAGGCGGGATCAAAGAGTGCATTTTTGAACAGCCAGAGCGCGCCAATCTGAGCCAACCGTCAAGAGCGAGTAACTCATGCTCTCTAAAACATCTCTCGTCTCCCGGGTCTTGCTGTAGGCATTCAACGCAGCGCAGCACCCTATTTAGAAAATATACGATTTCATCGCGATTGCCAATTACAAATAAAGCCTACAGACTGATCAAAATAATTAAAAGTTGCACCTTCATATTCATATTCAATAACACAAAAAACCTGAAATGTCAGTCACGCTCTTCACCGTTGGCTTAGAAACCGGCACTCTTTGTTCCCGCCTTCCGGTTTAAATGCCGACCTTGACCTTGGAATTTCATGCACACATACCTATGAAACACATTCACTATTGAAACGCTCTCACCGTCACTACTGAAATTACTGGTATGAATACTACATGTGAAACGCTTGCACATCCTCATGTAAGAGCATACATACATATAACTGAAAAACGTATTCATACATTTGAAACATTTATACAAATATGTGCTTGCATGAGTGTTTCAGATAGATACGTATAAATGTTTCACTTGTATGAATGTAAGCATTTCATATGTATGTGTCTATGCCACAGAGGTATGTATGTATGCGTGTGTGTTTCTCATATGTATGTGTAAGTGTTTCAGAAGAGTATGTATGCATGTGTGAGTGTTTCAGTAGTGAGTGTGTGAGCGTTTCAGTAGTGAGTGTAAGAGTGTTTCATAGGTATGTGTGTGAGAGTGTCTCAATTAGTTATGTCCTAAACGGCCCCTCATAGGATGAGTTCAATCGTCGGGTCATACCATGGAGGAGCACTCTCCTCAAACACACAGCGGCCTTGAACCCACCTTTGATCTCGGTCAAAGGTCAAAGGTCTCCCATCTCAATTGACTTATTGACCGTGGGCACACTAACAGCCAATCAAAGAGCTTTTAAGGGGCGACTGTGAATGGCTGTGTCTAATGTATTCTGAATGGATCTGGCGTATCGATCATCCCATTACGACGACATCGGACCCTTTCACTTCACCCTCCAACACTTCATCAACTCAGCCTTTATGGGAGCTCGGAGGAGCGGAGCAGGACAAGAGACACGCCGGAGGAAACCCGACAGAGACACCTTCAGGATCCCCAGGAACACGACCGGCCTTGTTTGTTTTACTAGTTCCTCAAGAGACGGATCTGCTATCAGCGATCAGCAGATGATGCAGTTCTGAAGGGTGGAAGTGGCTCAGGAGGTAGAGAGGGTTGTTCTGGTAACCTGAAGGTTGCCGGTTCGATTCCCGGCTCCTCCTAGCTGAGTGCCGAGGTATCCCTGAGCAAGGCACCTCACACTAACTGCTCCAGATGAGCTGGCTGTCGCCTTACATGGCTGACGCCGCCGCCGTCAGCGTGTGAATGTGTGCATGAATGTGTGCATGAATGGGTGAATGTGAGGCAATAAGTGTTCAGTGCGTTCGGTGGCCACTGGTTACAGAGCTATATAAATGCAGTCCATATACCATTTCTTGCATGTTTTCAACGAGCAGGGAGGGAGAGGCATACTGCTCACGGGTGCCCACCATAACGAGGGCATTGAGATTTGAACCCAGAACCATTTGGGCCGGAAAACCCCCTCGTGGCTGCAGCCCTCTTCCCCGGTTCCGTAGCTGCTCTTTAGTGCCTTTTTATGTGCAACAAGCAGCAGATAGACGCTCACTTAGAAAGACTTTGGTTGCACGTAAAAAATGAGATGTTTTACTGGTGGTGGTTATGCATCCTGGGTGATTCTAAAGACTCGAATCGTGTCTGTTATTGAATCATCTGTCTTAGAGGTGCAGAAGGCACTCTGCGCTTGTGTAGAGCATGATTTGTGTATTTCCTCTGAGATGCAGTCGCTGAGCGCAGATGTTTCAGGAAAGAAATTAATGATGGTTAATTAACGGCTCCTAGATCGGTAAGGAGGAAGTGGTTGAGAAGACAAAGTTCCTGCCAGCTGTGCCCCTAATCAGGCCGCGTACCGCACTTGTCATGTGATACGTTTGGTTTTTAATCCACTCAGTGGGAACTTCAGGGAGGGTATTAAGGTTTATTAAATATTTTATTATTTCATTTCTTGGGACAGAGATGGCCGCCGTTTGGGTAGCCACACTAGATTATATGTTTTTTTTTCTCAAAGACAACAAGAGGCTAATTCACTGGAGGAGACAGCCGTCGATATCTACGGCCATCGAGATATATACCATACCGGAGATCTTTTGTACAGAATTAAGAACTTAAGTGCACGACGGCTGTTGTGAAGAAGTTTGAAGGATAGAGACGACCAGCTCTGCGCTGGGGCATTACACTCTGAAGTTGTATTTCTATTCTGGTGACTTTCTTTCATCAAACTCCAAGACTTCAACTAGTTGTCCTTGTTTTGAGATTCAAAGAGAGGCATTTAAGGTGTCTGCCTTCATCTTCAAGGACCCTGAAATGATATACATATATTTTAAGATCTATAACTTATGCCTCACACTGCGTTCATCATTAATGAGCGCTTCAAAACTCCCCAAACGCCTTCAAATGCAGGCAGCCTCCCCTGGCCGGTGGATGGCTTTGTTTGCCCTCGAGTCCTCAAACCTGAGGATGAAAGCCGCCGCCCGTCATCAGGTGGGGGTTCTGCCAGTGTGCCGACAGCTGGGCACACACAGTGATCCCGGGAGGGGGAGCAGACGACATGCACTGTTGTGTTGTTCTCTCTCCACCGTGAATATTAAGCGGGCGTCAGGAGCTCCTCGCTGAGCCGAAGATCTCCGGCACCTGCTACAGGATACGCCGCTACGAAAGAAAAATACAGAGATTTTAATCATCCTCGTACTCATCCTCACCTTCGTCCAAAAGGCCCGGACGTAGATGACGATGTTGCCCGATGGCAACTTGTTCTCTTTTGAAGTTGCAGAGATGTTAGTATGTTGTTCTTGCTCGTGCCTCAAACCTGAACAACATGTTTGAGTGTGTGTTTGTTTTGGCCCTGCGTGGGGTGCGTTTGAAGAGGTTGACTGTAGACCTTGACATTGTCTCCATGGACGTAGCTTCCAGGGGGAACTCAGAAGATACCGCCCCTCCTCAATATCTACAACAACCCCCTGGAAAACATGAAAGAGGCAGAGGGCTTTTATTCTGAAAAGTCGCTATACCACCGCTCAAGCACATCAGTGCCTCCAACGTAAGCGGGTCTTCCAACTACAGAACTAGGTCTACTTCCTCCCAGAAACCATTTGCATGTAATTCCCCCGACGAGAGACATGAGAGAGGACTGTTGTCTCAGCGGCGACGAGAAAGTTGAGATAAATATTTGAAAGCAGTAGGAGTGCAGAAAGCCTGAGAGACTCACAGCACAACATTCAATTATGTTTAGAATTGTCACCTAGCGCCTCAATCTTGTGTTCTCTCCTTTTCTCCTGAACAATTTGCCAAGCTTTTTCTGGAAAATGTTGAACAAATTGATTTAATTTCTCCCTGCGCTGTGTGTTATACATTACATAGGACAGTGTTTTTCAACCACTGTGCCGCGGCACACTGCTGTGTGAGAGATGGACAGGTGTGCTGTGAAAAATGATGTGAATTCACTTCATTGGTTGAAAAAAAGAAATATCGGTCTACTCCGTGTAGGCCAGTCTGAGCCGAGTGTGCGTGGTCGCGCTGTTGGTGGTACGCAACGTAAATACTCCCATATGCCTGTTGGTGGCGGTAGGCAGCGCAATTAATTGACAGATATGCAAACAATAAATTACAGATGAAGTGATTGATGTACACATGCGAGTAACGCAACGCAAACATGGATAAATATTTGAAAAGAAAATATCCCACTCCTGATCAAAGTGCCCCCATAACCCATCCAGTCGATGAGCCCGCAACAAGTGGGGTTCAAAAGAACGAAAACGGTGAGCTGAATGCTGTACAGGGACACGTATCTGTCATTTGGTTTTTCCTTTACTGGGGATCCTGTTACACCGTGTCCGTTGTGCGTAGTATGTGGAGGGAAGCTATCAAACAGTGCCATGGTTCTCTAGCAAGCTTAAGCGAAACCTGCAAACCAAACACCCATCCCTCCAAAATAAGCCTTCAGACTATTGTGTTTGTTTGCGTGACAGCACTGGGAAACAGGCAACTTTGATGAGGAAAGCCACAAAGGTGTCCGAGATAGCCCTCCATGCTAGCTATTTAGTAGCTGAACTTGTGGCTAATTCAAAAAAGCCACACCTTGTGGGAGAAAAATTAATTTTACCAGCCTGCAAACCCATTGTCACTGCTATTCTAGGCCCTGATTCAGAGAAAGAAGTGGCTAAAGTCCCCCTCTCAGATAACACCATAGCGAGACGGATTGATGATATGTCTGCAAACATAGAGAGTGTGGTTTTGGAGAAGATACGTTATAGTTAGAAATATGTTTGCAACTGGATGAATCCACAGATATCAGTGGCCATGCGCAACTAATGGCCAACGTGCGCTTTGTGGATGGAGAGACTATCCGCGAGAATTTCCTTTTTTGCAAAGCAATGCCCGATAAAACCACAGGAGAGGAAATCTTTCGGGGTCACATCAGAGTACCTTGACCAAGGAGGACTTCAGTGGTTGAGTTGTGTAAGTGTGTGTGCACTGACGGAGCTGCACCCATGGTCGGGCGCGTCAAAGGCTTCGTGAGCAGAGTTCGAGAGAAGAACCCTAACTAACCAACGGAGCTGGACAGTGTGTTGGATAACGTCGTGAGCATGGTGAACTACATTAAAACTAGACCCCTGAAAAGCCGTCTGTTTGCAATTTTGAGTGAGGAGATGGGAGCGAAGTATAAGGCCTTATTGCTCCATACGTGGTTGTCCCGGGGGAAAAGTTCTGGCCCCCGTATACGAATTAAAAATAGGTTTTGATAACGCAAAGCTGCTTGCAAAGGATCTCCCATTTGGAAAGGGGTGACCCTCTTGAAATGTTCCCCCTCCCCCAAAAATGGCAAGAACAGGTCAACACCTTTTATTTTCCCTCAGCCACCAACTCATTTGACTGGGTCAGGGTCTCTCATCAATTTCTGCCAGGTTAGCGCGTTTGTCTGCATCTCAACAGGCCCAGATTTCACACATGAGTGAGTTTTAAATCTTTGAACAGTAAATGTAAAGGCTACTGTATTTTAACATGTTGGTGTGCCGTGGGATTTTTTCCTTGTCTGAAGTGTGCTGTGGCACGAAAAAGAAAAACACGGATGTACGACACGCACGCACAAACACACACACGCACACACACACACACACACACAACACACGCACTCACAGCACACACACCCACCATACACAACACACACACACGCACACACGCACACTCGCACGCACACACACCCACCCTATCACAAGCCCCATATACATCCATGTGTGTGTGATACATTGACTGAGGACACACACACACACACGCGCACACACACGCCAACACACACACACACACACACACACACACACACACACACACACACACACACACACACACACACACACACACACACACACACACACACACACCCTTATCACAAGCCCCATATACACGCATGTGATACATTGATAAAGGACGCGCACGCACGGACGCACGGACGCATGCACGCACCCACACACACTCACACAGACACACGCAGGGCACACACACACACTCACGCAAACATACACACACACACACACACACACACACACACACACACACACACACACACACACACACACACACACACACACACACACACACACACACACACACACACACACACACACACACACACACACACACACACACACACACAAACCATCACAAGCCCCAGATATATGCTCCAAATTGCGATGAAAGACCGATCAAACAAATCTTACGACCATTGTGTAGGGAACGTCTTACACATGTTTCATAAGAGGCCCTGTGAGGTCCTTCTAAACAACATCCACCACGTCACCACAGCTGTGTCTGCTGTGGCTGATGATGTTATCAAAGACACATGGATGTGTGCGCAGGGACGTAGCCGGGACGTTACTATTGGGGTGGCCAGCTCGGGCAACTCTTATATTTGGGGTGGCACCTGATTGTCAGAATATAACACTTATGTTAACTAATAGTGCATATATTTCAGCTTTCTTTAGACCGTTTCTGTTCAGGAATTTCTTCTCTTTTTTTTTTTTTCATACTCGGGGGGGGGGGGGGGGCCAGCTGGGGGGCCGACCCCTGAGGGCCCCTGTCACGTTAAAATTGTACCGGGGGCGAAAATTGTACCGGCCTACGTCATCGTTTGTTTACATCCTGACAACATGTTTCCAAACGACGAAATAACATAATACAGATAGCGGATCGCTATCTGTATTATGATAGATAGCGATAACAATTGTTTTTACTTTATATTTGTATTGTATTTAATTGTTTAATCGAAACAATAAAAAAAATTGACCGCGAAACGGGCGATCGCGTCAAATGACGTATGCTTTGCCCGCGTCAAATGACATTTGTCATTTGACGCGATCGCCCGCGTCAAATACAATAAAATATAAAGTAAAAACAATTGTTATCGCTATCTATCATAATACAGATAGCGATCCGCTATCTGTATTATGTTATTTCGTCGTTTGGAAACATGTTGTCAGGATGTAAACAAACGATGACGTAGGCCGGTACAATTTTCGCCCCCGGTACAATTTTAACGTGACACCCCCATGTGGCTACGCCCCTGTATGTGTGTATCATATTAGCAGTTTCATTTTTCCATAAAATGTAATCAATGTGTGTTCCTCTACCCAAATGGGATTCACTCTATCGAAGTAAAAGCAAGAACATTCAGATCTATTTGCGTTCCCATACATATTTAAGAGCAATTCATCCACAGGAAGATGGAGGTTACATTTCTTTGCATTTCTTCTTACTTCTCTACTTTTATAGATTTCTATCAAATCTAAAGGGGAGCCAAAGCAGACCCACAGCCCGGCCCCCCCCGCAGCCCCCCAAGCGCTGAGCAGTGAGCCCCCAGACTCCGACGGTGCGTAGCGTGGTTGGTTGACCTCGGCCTCGTATCGATCGGCTCTCATCACAACACAGCAGCGGGACGCGAGCCACGGGGAGCCCGACGCCAGGCGGGGAAACTCATCCACTGGGTCAAGGGTCAGGAGCGCAGTGTCCTGACCAGGAGGTGGAACAAGCTCTCAGACACGGAGCCCCAGATGACCTCTCCCCCCACCCCCACGACCCCGTAGATACTCACATGAGCCGTGGGTTTCAGCACTAGAACAACTGGTGCTCTGTTGCTGCCAATACACACACACACACACACATGCACGCACGCACGCACACACACACACACACAAACACACACATATCACACACAGTCCTCGAGCCACACACGCCCTGCACACACATGCAAAGATGCATGAATTCAAGCACGTACAAACACTTGCATATGTGAAAGTACGGGCGCACACATAAACAAGCATGCAGCACAGACACGCACAAACACACATTTGAATTTATTATTCAGGTTCTGCAATTCTAAAAAGAAATGTTTGGCAGATGGGGTGTTGTTGTCATGCATAGATAAGTTGTCATTCATAGATAAGTAACCAGGAGACTACAGCAGGGAGGGAGTAGAGTTCATTGTGTCTGTTACATAGTAGCATGTCCTGCACTCAACACACGCCTAAACAGAACACAATATATCATATATATGTGTGTATGTGTATATGTATGTATGTATGTATACTGTATATATATGTATGTATGTATGTATGTATGTATGTATGTATGTATGTATGTATGTATGTATATGTATGTATGTATGTATGTATGTATGTATGTATGTATGTATGTATGTATGTATGTATATATGATATATATATATATATGTATGGATATATATATGTATATCCATATACACATATAAACATTCATATATATATATGTGTAAATACTGTGTATATTTAAACATGAACGTACCCAAAGCCAAAGTTGCTAAGGGCCTAGACCTGTGCCTTAAAACACATGCGCACACGCACACGCACACACACAGGTTGTTCGATATATTACTGTGAGGAAAATGGGTAGAGGTAGTGAGTGGCTGTGTAAGCTGCTGATTGGTCGCTCCGCAGAGTAGACACAAAGTACTTCCGGTCTGTGAGAGAGTGAGGGTGAGAGGGTGAGTGGGGATAATGCATGGTAGGCAAGTGGCCCCAAACTGGTTTGATATCCCCGAGTGATCCATCCGTTCGCTCTGCTCTGATTGCGTCCTGGAATAGATCACACATCTGCCATCTCCCCTTTATATCTGATGGCGTGGAGGAGGAGAGAAATTGGATGAAATTGCATGAAAATGTACAGAACCGTGGCAGAAAAACAAGCCTTCCATCAAAAACCAATCAGTCCGACAGCAGTGTTGTGATATTCGGCGCCACACAGACATCTTAGCAGCTGTCATCCTCCACACAACACACATCACAATGAGGACCATTTCTCCAAATCCCCTCTTAAAGTGTTGTTTTTCTGCGTGTCTCATGGCTCCGCTACCAGAAGTATTTCTCCTGGCAGTGTGAGTGGGTGGTTTTGGATACCATTATGTTTCAGGCAGGGGAGACTTGATCACGGCTCAAGGCCTCAGGTTGTGTTGTTTTTGCTTCTCTTTCCCGTCTTGTTCCAAACGGTGGTTCATGTGGAATAAGGAACAGGGAACGACTCTTTGGTAAAGAGCAGCTCCTGCGCTATAACATATGCAGATGCCTGCGTCACGTGTGGAATGAGGAGCATTTTGAGAGCAGGAAGACATACACCTGTTCACCTAGACTGATGTTCACTCTCGACCACCTGCTATGTCACGGCTTACAGTGGAGGCTTGACGAGGATTATCAACACTGTGAATCCAGACAGCGAGGAGACATAAAGGGTGCAGTGGTGCAGATAGGTGTTGGACCGCTCTGACTGCTTGTACAATTATTTTCTTATATTATACTTTCTCCTCTCATTCAGGATCATGTAATCTCCCTCTCCTACCCTCTCCTCTCTCCTCCTCTCCTCTCCTCTCCTCTCCTCTTCCTCTCCCTCTCCTCTCCTCTCCTCTCCCCTCCCTCCCCTCCCCTCCTCTCCTCCTCCTCTCCTCTCCTCTCCTCTCCCCTCCTCCCCTCCCCTCCTCTCCCCTCCCTCCCCTCTCCTCTCCCCTCCCCTCCCTCTCCTCTCCTCTCCTCTCCTCTCCTCTCCTCTCCTCTCCTCTCCTCTCTCCCCCCTCCACTCTACCAATGTTAATGGCTTGCCTTGTCTTCTATATAAATGCGTAGCAATGAGATCATGACTCATTACGTTGTTCAGCACACTATGTTGTGCCGAACAATGCGGCTGCAGCTGATGACCCTCTGTCTAATTCATCCTCTCATTCATTATACATGTGACCATGTAATTGGGCTCATGTCAGGACCGGATTCCTTGGTTCTTAACTTCTGTGTGTGTACGTACGTGTGCATGAGTGTGTGTGTGTGTGTGTGTGTGAGTGTGTGTGTTAGAGAGTTAGAGTGTTTGTATGGTCGGCGAGGACCAAACCCTAATTAGTCCAGGAAATGCCCTCAGAGATCCAATTGGATCTGATTGTTTTATTTATTATGTGTATACATACACTGAGCCGATTCTGTCTGAGATACCACCAAGAGATCAGTGACCCGGGATGGAGATGGGGGTATTCTACCGACCCGGCAAACCCGATAATTAAAATGGTTCAATTAAAAAGTGAGGATCTACTGCGTGAAAGTGATAGGATGTTTATACTATGTTTCACTATTCGCTATACTGCAACGCTGAAATACCCTAACACACACATACACCATACACTACACACACACACACACACACACACACACCACACACACACACACACACACACACACACACACACACACACACACACACACACACACACACACACACACACACACACACCACATCACACCTAACAGAACACCACACACCACACACACACACACACACACACACACACACACACACCACACACACACACACACACACACACACACACACACACACACACACACACCACAGCACACACGCACAACACACACACACACCTAACAGACACACACACACACACCCACACACACACACACACACACACACACACACACACACACACACACACACACACACACACACACACACACACACACACACACAACACACACACACACACACACACACGACACACACACACACACACACACACACACACACACACACACACACACACACACACACACACACACACACACACACACACACACACACACACACACACACACACCCAGTTCATAGAGTTTGACAGCCGTTCCTGACACCATAGCACAGAGTTGTTCCCAGGGCCTGTGTCCAGCTGCTGTGTGCTGGGAGCCTCATTGGGGATACTTAGCATACTATAAGGAACCACTGGCTGCCCCAGCTCATTACGAATTGATTCAAGTGGAGAGGGAACCAATCAATTAATCACGAGTTCTGTCTGTGTTCCCTGCATTTATAGTTTGTGTCGGGCTAGGCTCCCCACGCAGGCCCCTCGTCGCTTAAGGGCCGGGAGGGCCTTAAGGTTTTTTAACTGTCACGTTGAAAATTAGTTTTCTGCTGGTCCGCAAGTAGTCAGAACTTTTGGTCGACAGCGGCATGACGAGACGCTGGAGTTGGGGGGGAGTCGAACCGACCCAACCCCAAGCCAGAACCATGTTTAGATGTTCTGTCGGAAAACAAGTGTGTTGGTCTGTGTCTGTATGCTTGTGTGTTTGTGTGTGTGCTTGTGTGTGTGTGTTGTGTGTGTGTGTGTGTGTGTGTTTGTGTATGCGTGTAAACATGTGTTTGTGTGTGTGTGTGTGTGTTCGAGTGTGTGTTTGTGTAAGAGTGTGTTTGTTCGTGTGCGAGTGTGTGTTTGTGTGTATTTGGTTAAGAACGTGTTTGTATCTGTGTGTGTGTGAGCGCGTTTGTCTGTGTGCGTGTGAGCATGTTTGTGTCCATGTGTGTATGTGTGTAAGAAACTGTGTGTGTGTGTGTGTGTGTGTGTGTGTGTGTGTGTGTGTGTGTGTGTGTGTGTGTGTGTGTGTGTGTGTGTGTGTGTGTGTGTGTGTGTGTGTGTGTGTGTGTGTGTGTGCGCATGTTTGTGTGTGTAGTGGTCCTACTTCAGCGGCTGTCCCACCTCTTCCGGCGTTTCCCGCTGGGCCGTCTTAATCACGGCTAAACAAGGTACGCCTCCACGCAGCCGGGGGGCGCTGGACAACACAAAGCCAGCCCACCTCGGCCGGCCGGCTCCCCTCCAGGGGCGCGGGGGGGGGGGGGGGGATCTCATTACAGCCCCGGCTGTAATGAGATTTGAGGGACTTCAAAGAACCCTCTTCTTTGATAAGACGGAAAATAGATTAAAGAAAGAAATAAGTTTGAAATGCAAATGCCCCACTGTGATGTACAAGTCATGTACCTCTGGAGCCAGAAGAAGAAAGATTACTGAAACACAGATAGAGTGTGCACGGAGAGGGTCTTGCTGAACTCCTGAGCAGCAGGGAGATGGATGCTGGATTCGGAGCGTACCATTATCGGAAACGGCGGCGGGGGAGGAGGAGATGGTATCCGGCCCTGAGAGCACTGAACCCTGCCGGATGAAACCATTATTGGCAGCACAATGTGGCCCTGCATGACAAGGTCTTAATGGAGGGGGCTCACCTGGTGGGGTCACTACCTCTGAGTGGAGACAGAGCCATGAGGAAGGTGGTGGTGACCGAGTGCGTCTCACTCACCTCGCTACTCAGAAACATCCCAGCATGTGTATTGATTGGTACGTACAGTTTGTCCTTCCTTCTTTATTATAGCTCTATATTTGTAAAACACCCACACACAAACTCACACACCTCCTATGCACAGATTGCATGTTGCACGTCCTTGCACTTGCACTCGCTGTCTTTGTTGTATACGGGGAATGGGTAAACCTAGCGATTGCTAGTTCTATGGTTATATGAACATCCTTACTGTACCCACAGCGATATACTTTTGTTTCTCTTCTGAGAAATGTACTTATTGCTAGTCGCTTTGGATAAAAAGCGTCTGCTAAACGCCCTAAATGTAAATGTAAATGAGGGTTATAATAAACATATTGGCGAAGGTCAACTGGGAGGGTAGACATCTTTTTGCCCTTGCACTGAGGGGTCTCTTTGTCAGTTTTAGAGTTCAGAACACGCGACCCGCTGGGTTTATCACTGGATCTCCGCCCGCCAAGGTGGGAAGAAGCAAAGAAGCAGGTGAATGCAAATCACTAAAGGTAGCTGTGCATTAAGAAGTACTAGATTATCCATGCATGGCAAATTTTGGTTTATTATGCCGTATCTGGCCTTGTGACACACACAAAAGATAAATATAGAATAGAGTATATCTGAATAAAGAAAGGAGTTGGTTTGACGTCTTTGAAGGACCTCATTTGGAAAGAAGCTTCTCAAATCAATTTTTTATTTGTCAGTTCCTTATCCTGTCGTCAGCTGTCAATCTTCCTTCCCGGGGGTAAACTGGTTTCTATAACATCCCCAAGGGGCCGGAACTGGGAAAAAAAACCCCAGTGGGACTGGTAAAACATCACCTCGCTTGATGGGATGACACAATCTAGATTCCGAATCAAGTGCAACTCAGACAATCAAGTGGCACTTCAAACCATTTCTCTGAACAGCCCTGCTTAAAATGCATGGATGCGTTTTCGTCTCCCCCTCTTTGATGAGATATCTTTGATGAAGATACGCAATTCAAATATGTTTGATGGAAATGGATGCCATACAGAGTGTGTCACCTGCACAGCGAACGCACTGCCGCAGATAGCTGAACGCAAACCATTAGCTCTCCCTCAACATATCAACGTCCCTGACTTGGGGTCAGACGTATATTTTGGGATAAAAGCAATTCTGCTTTTAGAAAGTTACAAAAATATGGTGAAACGCTTTTGTATTTAGGTTAGATCCTAAAACTGCACGACGAAACTCCCGAGCGAATGAACGCAGGCAGGTTTATTGACGTTTGATATTAATCACATCGTTTCAAGGTTTCCTTCTCCTCGCTGCAGTAGAGGTTTGGAGAATAGATTCATTATTCAGGGGGTGGGGGAACTTTAGCTAATCCAATAGCGTGGGACGCAATTAAAATAAGGTATGTGCATTATAACAATGCACCGTTCACAGAGTGAACGGTATAATGCACATACATTATTTCATCCGTTCCCTCTGTGAACGGTGCATTGCAGCCACTCCTCTTCTGAGCACCAGGTTCTGTGTTTATTTGCCTTTGTAGCCTAATTATCTGATGGCTTGCACTTTCAGATCAATCGGACCCGTTGAACTCACGCACAATCAGCCGTGCGGAGAACTCCCAACAAAGTAGAGCCCTGGCTGAGGACAGACTGCACACTTCTTACCGACTGGTTGTCAACCTTATCTTATGTTGAAATGCCACGCGACGAGATCATAATAATCTGATGTGTGCATATTACACTCTCCCTCCCTTCGATGCTATGAGGTCACAGCGGTTCATGTCTGCAGACTCACTCATCTATGAGATGAATAAACACACATACCGAGCGTGAGCACGCTTACTACATACTGTATATACTATACAAACAATACATTTCCTGGCCGCGGTCTCGGTGTCCGCGGTGCCCACGACGGGAGTCACGGGACTGCCCGGACCGGGGCCAAGGTGATTGAAGGTCCAATCCAACCATTTCTTCCTCAACACTTCTTTCTTGGCCAAGAGATCTCTCCGTCTCTCTCCCTCTCTCCTCTCACATTTTTTTTCACCAAAACTGACTCACAGGGCATTCATTGCTTCTAGTGACCACCGCAAAATTGATGAAAAAACGATGCAATGACACCTTTAATGTAGCACATAACCATTTAATAACCCAATGCACAGCCCTGTAAACATCTAACCCCCTAAACGTCAAACCCTCCAAACAAGGCCGGCCCTGACCAATTTGGAGCCCTAGGCAAGATTTTTGCTGGTGCTCCCTACGCCTTTGGGTCGCACAGAAAATCAGACGACCAATGGTCATACGCTCAGAGAAGCTGCAAAGCTTTGTCTTTGAGACTCTTATTTTAGAAAGAAAATTAAACACACAAAAAACGTATTACGAACCAATTAACAATAAATCAATCAGTAACAATGAATCATAAATACAATATAAATAAGGTATGCACAAAATACTGCAGACGCTAGAACGTTTAATAATAAACAAAAAAAGTCTTGCAAACAAATGACAATTAATCACTCGTACAATAAGGTATGCACAAAATACTGCAAAGAAATGCACGATGTTTACTAAAGGCATTCATAAGCAAAATAATAGGTGGAGTTCAGAGTTCAGATTCTAATTATTGTAAATACAATTAAATGTAGTATGGTTTATCTAGTTTGGCTCTCAAGCACTCAAGTGAAGTGTAAAAAAAACACAATATATAATTAGATTAAAGATATGGGAAAATGTAAGATATGCAAACCACAAACTATCAAAATCAGCTTGAAAATAAACACTGCTCCAAGAATGGTGACTAAAATGCATTGGATAATTTCAGTATAATACCACCATTTCACTGTGGGTTACAAACTGTTATAGATATGGACGTATGTACATAGCTGACATGTTTTGATTTTCATTGAAGCGTGGGGGTTTGGATCGAGCAGCGGACCAGCTAGGTTGAGAGCCGCCGTTCCTTTTTGTTACGGCGGCCTCCGGCAGGACCCAAGTGCACAGACCGACGACAAGCGTTGAACAGTTAGAAGAGAGAGCAGTCAGCAGGCAGAGGTCGGCTACGGGAGGGCAGATGGGCAGTAGGGGAGCGGGTGGACAGGCAGAACCGACAGGGACGCCACGGCGATCGGGAGGTCAGGCAGGCGAAGGGTCGAAAGCAGGGGAGGCAGGCTGGTTGATCAGGAGTCGGGGGCAGAGGAGCAGACAGACCGACAGGGGCTGGGCGGCAGGCAGGATAGGGGCAGCACAGGGGAAGGTGGTTGGGTTAATTAGGAGAGGTCAGGGTGGCACGCAGGTGAATAGGAAAAACCAGGGGCGGACCATGAAACTTTTCTTTTTTAAAAACAAGCACTGCATGACTAGTTACCTCCGGTTAAGTTGTTTGCACGTTGCTTGGCAACGCGCTACGCCCTGATAACTGTTGGCAGACTATTTGTATTTACTAAATAATAAAACCACATTTAAAACCACATATTGCTTCGATAAGTGAATAAATTAAATCAATATTAAGCAGAGTTATGTATAGGGAACTGTTAGCTCCAGAGAAATAAAGATAGAAAGGTGAACAAGAGCCCGACAAAGTGACCCGTTGGCTATATAGCCAGGAAGGCCTACACTAAAGATAAACAAGTTCGAGTTACTGCATTTCTGTCTTTTCCCGTTTTTCCTCCTCTTCTTTCTTTTCCTCCCCTGGGCGCCAGAGTGTTTAGGTTTCTTTGACATTGTGATGTGCAAATAGATAGCTTTCTCCTCTCCGGTCAGAATGATGTATCAAGTGGGTAATTAAGGTAACTCGCCCCTCCCAACCTCCTGATTCAGGTAGAGTCTATCGGGGGGGACACGGAAACTAGGGCGCTCTTTTGTTTTACATGTTATACTATGTTGTCTAATATTTATTTCGACATAACTATGAGGTACTAAGTAATCTTAACTTTTAAGTTAAAGTTAGATGAATACAGTATGCACAAAATTTTTTTGCCGCCTCCTGCGGATGGATGCGCCCTTAGCATTCGCCTATACGCCCAGGGCCGGGCCTGCCTCTGAACATCTAACCCCCTAAACATATATAACCCTCTAAAAATCGAACCCCCCTGAACATCTAACCCAGGGTTTTTCAACCTTGGGGTCCCGGTCCCATATGGGGTCCCGGTCCCATATGGGGTCGCCTGAAATGTAAATAGGGTCGCATGAAATGTCTAGTTATTGATTTAAAAAATATATATATACTGTATATATATTATTATTTTTTAAATAAAACACTCGTACATAACTGTCTCCTATACTTTCATTTTCTAAAATATAAATCTAGTTCAAATAAAATGCAGCAAATATCTGAGCTGGTGTATCTTTGAATGCCGCGGTCACGTGACCGCGCACAGTTACATTACTTGAGTTCCCGCTCGAACCTGTAAAATGTAAACACAAACTTGCAGTCAGAGTGTATGAAACTAAATGGAAAATATTTATTCGCCCGCCTGGCCCTGTCCCTCCAACAGCAGTTCCAAGAGGAACTGTGGCACAAGCACCAAAGAAACAGAGAACATACGATCAAAGTTTCATTCAGTATGGATTTACAAGTGTGATGGAATGCTACGAGGAGAAGCCCAAATCTCTGCTCTGTAGTAAGGTCCTGTCTGCCGAGAGTATGAAGTCAAACAAACTCAAAAGACACTTTGAGACACCACACAAAGAGCATGTCGGCACACCAAGAGCTTTTTTTTTCGAAAATAAATTTGCCAACCTGAACAAACGAGTGTATTTCAAAAAGGCTGTGACTGCTAGTGAACGGGCCCTGAAAGCGTCTCTTGAGGTGAGCTATCTCATTGCTAGGAATATGAAGCCGCACAGCATTGCTGAGACTTTAATATTGCCAGCTGCCATCGAAATGGTGAAAACGATGTGCAAAGAAGCTAAAAAAATAACTAAAATGCGCCCATCGCAGACAATGACATACTGCAACAGGTCGTAACCACGTGAATTACATCAAGCCACATCCTCTGCGCGCACGTCTGTTTGGAACACTGTGCGCCGACAGGGGCTCCGAATATGAAAACGTACTATTTCACACAGAGGAGCGGTGTTTTGCCGAGGGGTTACCAGCAGAAAATGTGCCTCCTTGCACCAGACATCTTTGGAAAATTGTCCATTTGTGCACTTATCCTGGCTACTCTGTATTTGTTCACAGTGTAACAAACATGTTCAAAAACTAATTATAGAAAAACAAATGTCTCTGGAGTCCCCAGAAATTCTTGATGCCAAAATGGGGTCACAGCCCAAAAAAGCTTTGGAACCACTGACCTAACCCCTAATGATCTAATCCCTAAACATCTAAGCCCTCTAAACATATATCCCCTAAACATCTAACTAGGTAATCTAGGTAATTAAACATTAGAGCTGATAACTACATAAGTATAGCATCAACATCTTACTCCCAGACATACCATGTATGTTATCTTAAACTCATTGTAATTGAGCCGGTAGGCCTAAGAACGTTAGCTGTATCAGCCAAGCAAGATAGCAAACTAATTGCAACTGTAATTAGTTAGCATAAGCTGTCAGAGCTAGTAACCTGGTCATCAATATCATATACTGACGTTTTGAAGTGATGAATTGTACTACAATAACACTATTTATAAGAGTGTACAAGAATTACTCGATTATGTCCCAGGTCCTAGCAGCACAGGACGTGGGATATGTAGGGTCAGTGGACGTCCTTCCGGAGCTCTATATATAATAGTATATAATATAATTGTATATATAATATCACAGCCAAAAGCTCTGTGCGCCTCCGTGTGGCCGTAGCGCGGGGAGCTCTCGTAGGGATATATATCTGTTCCAACGGTTTATTAGGTAGGCCCATCTAATAAATCTCTGTCTAATCAATACTTCATTCACTGCCTCTTCCGTGGTCATGAATAGACTGCGTCGGGTCCTCCGACGTCTCTCCCTCTTCCACAAAAGGTAAAGACAAGGCCAATGGTGGTTATCGTGTTGTGGCGCGACAAATTCGACAAAACTTGCACAGCGACAGATTATGATTTGTGATGCGACAAAACTTCGGCGAAAACGCGAACGGGCGACAAATGTCGCGTTTGGTGTCAACGCACCTTTAGTGTGACCATAACTAATGTATAAAACGGACTGGGAAAAGAACCATGGGCCGATGCAAGACATCCTACAGAACCGTATTGAAACGGTTACATTACAGAACCGTAATGTAACCGTTATCGTGGCTTTGCCTAGTAAGAAACCATACCAGCCGACACTTTACATATTCATCGCAATAGACCATGGAGAGACAACACTATTCCTTACCTGTCTATACGAAATGTAGCCATCTCAGCATCCGATTTTAAGTTTCTCAGGTCACGTAACTCTCTCCATCACTCATAAACCACGCCAATGTTTACAATGTTTACTCTGGTTTTATTTCAAGCTCTCTCCGTCTCCCTTTTAGTAGCTGTCCTTTCAACAAGTGTCTTTTCTCTTTATTTCGCGGTGTTAGTTGTTGGTATCCAAGGTGACCGCACGGTCCCACAGACAATAAGAACAGAGAATCAGAGCCTCGCTCTGATTGGTCAAAGTGTACATGAGCGGTGGCAGATTTTTGGGGGCGGCACACAGAGGCAGGGGAGAGCAAAGTGATTTTTTCTATTCTCAGAGCACTTCACCTCCATATAGCTGACTGGCTATTATGACATTTTTGCCAAATATTACAGTTAAAAAATTACCCACCCTAGCTTTAACATCTGAACCTCTAACCCCCTTAACATCTAACCCCTGAACATCCAACCCTCCAAACATCTAACCCCTCTAAACATCTAACCCCCTAAACCAGTGGCGGGGTTAGGGGATGGCCAGGGCCACCCTGAACCGCGGCCACCCCATTGGCCACCCTTGTCGTATTTGCATTTTTTTCTTTTTTTGAATTTTGCACCATGCAGACTTTATATATTTATGTCTGGCTCTTATGTCCACATCTGGTGAACAGATGTCGCTTTGAATCGCAAACACCTAAACATATAACCCCCATAACATCTAACCCTCTAGACATCTAAACATCGAACCCCTAAAACATCTAACCCCCAAAACATCAACCCCCCGAAACATCGAACCCTCTAAACATCTATCCCCCTAAACATCCAACCCCCTAAACATCTATCCCCTAAAACATCTAACCTCCTAAACATCTAACCCCATGCGTGAGGGGCTCATCAACATGTGACCTTAGAGGGACGGACCTCACGGTCCTTGTGACCGAATAAATAGAGCGGACAGGCGGCCGACGTCGAGCCCCCTGCCTGGATATCCGTCAGAGCGCTATCCGTTATTCTGAGGACTAGAGGGTGCTCTACAGCGGCGCTCCTGTAGAGAGCGGTAGACGGTCTGGAACTGACCTGGGGCCAGCGAGCAGAGCTGTACTGTACATGAGGAGGGTGGAGCGAGCCAGCGTCTCTTCTCATTGCTCCTCCTGTCGTGGCATCCCGTCCACAAGCCGCCTGATCCTACACACCAAGGAGGACAACATCTGAGCACCGACACGGTGGACGCGCGAGGAAAAGGGACCGGAAGCCCAAGTGCTTCGTCCGCGTTAATCTGACGAGCTCGCGCCTCGGGAAGGACTAGACCGCGAGCCCGTCTGCAGCGCAGCGTGGAGCCTCGCACCAGACCGCTCTCCGTTTCCCTCCCGAACCCGACCCGGACCCACCCAGACCCCGCCAGACCGCACCGAACCCCGGCGTGCCGCCCGAGGAGCTCGGCCGTGAGTACCACGAGCTCCGCGCTACTGGCTGTTTTTCCCCGCTAGCTAGAAACGACTGTGCGTGCGTGCGTGTGTGTGTGTGTGTGTGTGTGTGTGTGTGTGTGTGTGCGTGTGCGTGTGCGTGTGTGTGCGTGCGTGCGTGCGAGTGTGCCTGAGTGTGTGTTCGCGCGCTTGTGTGTGTGTGTGTGTGTGTGTGTGTGTGTGTGTGTGTGTGTGTGTGTGTGTGTGTGTGTGTGTGTGTGTGTGTGTGTGTGTGTGTGTGTTTGTGTGTGTGCAGGATAGCTGCATGATCTTGACAGATCAGCAGATGGTTTGTTACCATACAGTTGTCTTAATGCTTCTCTAGTTTCAAGCTCTCCGTGTGTTGTCTGTCCTGCATCGCCCTCATGGTGTTGTCCTCATTTCGCCCTCATGTGCCCCATGCATTGACGCAGGAGCTGCTATAGGAAGACTTCAAACACACACACACACACACACACACACACACACACACACACACACACACACACACACACACACACACACACACACACACACACACACTGACCAAATATAAATCGATTAACTGCACTACAACAGAAGCTTGGTGCCATGCCGGGTGTCTACGTTTTTTTTTCACCACATGAGATAATATTTCAGCATAAGGTGTGAGGCATCTGTAACGAGAGATCATTTTCCTAGTGATTTCTGCGTTTATTTTATCATATTTGAACAGCACCTAACCTTATGAGGCTATGCTGTTCAATTAAATGAGGATTGGCCTATGCAGCCGTTTGTTTTATATTATATTATATCACAATTGTATTAACCAGAGCAGGCAGCATGGTCATAATCATATCCTTCATCGTTAGATGTTTAACTGTATCGTTTAGCCTGTCTTCAACTCTGAACAGAAAACAATGTGTACACAAGTTTCAATTCTCATTATCATCGTCATTTACATAGTTTACTTCCACATGTTCACACCAACGGTGAAACATTAGCGAAAAGCGCATGGACTAGTACCACAGCTCATCTGTGCGTGGAGGGAAGTCTCTTTCTTCTGAATGATGTTGTTCCGAGGTGCCTTGTTATCGGCCCACATTTCCAAACCATCGCCATAAAACACGAGACCGGCTCTTAGCTGTAACCATCGGCCCCAACATCTGGCCCCAACCCCTGCCCCCCCCCCCAAACACCTGCCCCCCCCCCCCCCCAACATCTCCTAATGGCTTTTCAATCGTGCTTTAACACCGAGACCCAGAAACCCACTCCACCGGGTCGGGTCTGGGACCGGCTGTAGACCCTGGTCTTAGCGTCCACCCACACCTTGTCCTCTCTGGTCTTACTGGTCCCAGTTCTGAGGGGCGTGGGTGGGGTGAGACGGACGGACGGACGGACGGGCGGACGGGGGGAGGGGGACAGCAGCAGCAGCTGGGTCCCACGCTCGGTGTAATATCTTTATTATGTGCCATGGTTCAGTCAAAACTGTCAACATGGTCCATGGCACGGCCCGCTCCCATTGGCTGGCAGGGATCCAACTCTGCCACCTTTTGCATTAATCATTACCCGCTCTCTTTTATGGAGTGTGTGAGTGCGGGCGTCGGAGACGGGCTGGTAACCGAGGAGGAGTGTGTGTGTGTGTGTGTGGGGGGGGATATCGGTGTTATTGGAGCTGTTTCTCGGTCCCCAAAACCCTCTGGTCTCCCCACAGCGCTCGGTGCCGTACGGGGGTTTGATGACCGGACCGGGCGCGGGGGGGGGGGGGGGGGGTTCTCCATCAGTTCCCCGTTTAAAAAACGGGCAGTGGGGCGATGGCGCGAAACCGATGAATAAGTGACTGACGGGCCAACAAAGGGCAGGCGCCGAGGGGCGGGGCCGTGGTCGCACCGGGCCGCCGCGGGGACGTGCGTTGAGCCGTTGATGCGGGCAGATGCTGGCAGACGGAGGCGGCCGTAGCGACGTGGTGCTCCGACGGGGAGGACGCTCGGGGGGCCGTATCCCTCCAGTGGCCCCATGTGACCTGGTCTACTTTCCCCTCCTCGTGTTTTCTTTATTCCGCTGCTCTCGCTCTCCCCGCTCTCCTCGCTCGTCCCTCTTTGGTTTTTTTTTCTCTCCCTCCTGCTTTCCCCCTGCGTTCCCCTGTCTCCCTTTCTCCTCTTGCTTCTCTCATGTTTCCCCCTCCCTCCCCTCTCTTCTCTCTCTCCCCTCGGCTGCTGTCTCGCTCCCTCTCCCTGTCTCACCCCTCTCTCCCCTCTCCCTGTCAGCCGGGGCCCCTTCAGGGGAGGTGAGCTGACCTTCTGTAGCTTGGCTCAGCTGCGTTCTCCCCGACGGGCCTCTCGCTTTGTCACCCTACTGTCTGCTCCTTTCTCCCTCCTCCTCTTCCTCCTCTCCCTCCTTCTCCTCTTCTCTCCCTCCTCCTTCTCGCCCTCCTCTTCCTCTTCCTCCTTCTCTCTCCTCCTCCTCCTCTTCCTCCTCCTCCACTTCCTCCTCTTCCTCTGAAGACAGAATTCAGAGGAGGAGACAGAGAACGTGATGAATAGAAAGAGAGAGCGAGAGAGAGAACGAGATAAATAGAGAGAGAGAGAACGAGATCAAGAGGGAGAGAGCGGGGGAGAGCAGGGGAGAGAGAGAGAGAGGGAGGGAGGGTGCAGTTATATAACCTCAACAGTGCCGCGGGTGTCCTGGTCTGAATCCACTGTATTATGATGTCAGAGCTGTCTAGAGGGGGAGAGGGGGGGAGAGCGAAGGAGAGCGAAAGCGTGCAGGGCAGGCGAACACACTCGGTGCTATTTCTGACTCCAGTCTCCAGTCCTGGAGTGGCCTGATGATGCAGGACCCTCTCCCACCTCCCCCTCACCCCTACCCCACCTCCCCCTCACCCCTACCCCACCTCCCCCTCACCCCTACCCCCCACCCCCCTGAGGAATCGTTTCTCTGTCTTTTTTTTTTCTTTGTACTTTAGATTTTCCTCATGCTGTTCACGCTTGCCTCGCTCAGACTATACAATGCCTCTCTCTCTCTCTCTCTCTCTCTCTCTCTCTCTCTCTCTCTCTCTCTCTCTCTCTCTTCTCTCTCTCTCTCTCTCTCTCTCTCTCTCTCTCTCTCTCTCTCTTCTCTCTCTCTCTCTCTCTCTCTCTCTCTCTCTCTCTCTCTCTCTCTCTCTCTCTGACCTTAATAGGATGGCTTTCTGTCGCTCGCCCGCGGGCTCCCTGTCGTATAGCCCGACGTCCCGACTCTGATTAATTAGATTATATCACGCGTATGCCATATGCTGCCAGGTCGCGGCTGTACGCCAGGGCCATGCGTCGCTTGGCTAGCGAGGTGGTCTCCGTCCCCTCTGGTGATCGTAGAGTCAGACACTGGGACTCACACACACACTTGATCACTGGGACTCACACACACACTTGATCACTGGGACACACACACACACACACACACACACACACACACACACACACACACACACACACACACACACACACACACAACACACACACACACACACACACAGCACACACACACACACACACACACACACACACACACACACACACACACACACACACACACTTCATTCAGTTGATTTGAACTATATCCATCACAGGTACTGAACTGAATGGATTAGACACAATAGGGCCGACTAATTTAAAGACTAGGTACCTTTACCTGAGAGATTCATTGGCCCGCTGAAGTCAACTTGTTTTGATGGAATCGCTTTTCTTTATTATTTTCACGCGATTTGCATTCTTGAGTGTAAAGAAAGTTTCTGCAGTTTCTGCAGACATGTCACCTGTTTTATCAGGCCTACTTGGAATTATCCAGAAACCTTAATGGGGATTGATAACGGACAATAAACCACAAAAAAAATCTAGCACAATCAACAGTAAAAATCAGCAATTTAATTTAGATTACTATCTGACGAGTGAGATATGAGTAGCGTACAGAAACGAGTGTTCACTTGACGTGACTTGATGCTGTGATTGCTATCCAAGTGATGCCCTTGTTTGTTTCTTACGTTTAACTGAACCGCAGAAGGAAATCAATAATCACAATATCACCACGATGCTTTTATAAATCTCTGTCAGCTATAATTAAACCGAGATATGAGCAATGATAAATTACCAAAGATAATTATGAAGCTTCCATTAAGAAGTCGTTAGAAAGAAACGAGAGAAAGGAAGCTTTGCCCTTAAATGAAGTTATTAGGCATTAACAGAGCCTTCACTTGCGTGCGAATGACTTGCAGTAACATTCAGCGGGTATTATGCTGCTAAGTGGCCTTTTGTATTTTTCACAGGCTGAAGAACTAATTGCATTTCAGAATGAATGGGCCACTTCAGGCCTGTTGGTTCTGTTGTCTGAGAGAGAGTTCAGCAGAGATTCTCACCTCTTTAAGGTTCCTCTCAGATCGCTGTCACGTCTCGTAGTAAAGGCATCTCATCTCATCACAGAACATGGCACAGCTATTTACCTTCCTCTAATGCTGTACATCGTGCCTTAATTGATCATCGTTTCTTGCATTTTAGGTTTTCCTTTGAGATTGATCATTTAGAGAGAAAGAGAGAGAATCATCAAGTGGACATGAAGGTACACTCACCTTATGACACACTATGTGTAATTAGATGGTAATCAGGCTTTGTTGTGGGAAAGTCAAACATGTACAGGATGAATGTGATGAGACGCGGAAGTAATTTTACTCACAATTTCTTTCAAAAACTTTTTAAGTGCACATTTTTGATTAATTCTTTCACGCAAATTGAGTTCCTATATTATTTATCTACACGTTCATCACAGGGGTGTTCAGGTTGAAACATGGGCTTTAACTGGTGACCATCAGCCGAATGAGATGTAATGTCGTGGCTACGGCAGCTGTTGGAATAGGTCCATGGTTGGAAACCGGGAAAAGACTGGTAGCTGTCCTTGCAATGTCTCTTTGATTTGTTTTCAATAAAATGTCAGAAACATACCCATCTCATTCGTATTTGGAGTCTAATTGGAGGAAATCTTAAGCCAAAATACATGGAAAATGTGTTTTCTTATAATAAATACGGGATTCGAACTCATACCATTTATTTGGGGGAAAAGCACAACTAGACTTTCTAAGAGCAAGAGGCTGCCAGATCAACTTGTGACCCGACTGTCCATGTTATTATAGACCACGGTATTTGTCTCGTTTCCAAAAAGAAGAAGCCATTAAAAAAAATGGACAAAAAAATGTTATTCTATCTTTATTGTTATAACTTTTGCAAATTTTATTGAGAATTTCATTATCACTTTTCATATTAAAATACACTTTGAATAGCGTATTTACAAATTACATTATTAAATTGCATAATGAATTGTCAATTGCATAATGTAATGACTTATTAAATTGTAAATTGCATTGCCATTTGAATTTTGCTACATATATGCTTCCATAAATACCATACATCTGTCCAGACATTTATATTCAAACGTTAACATAAAGGCCTTTCATTCCATTTGCACACAAATCATAAGGAGACAAAGGAATAGATTTGCAGACTCCACGTCTCGCTGGAGGTAATTTGTTCTAAATCGACACCCCTATTTAAAAACGTATTACTCTTTCTCAGTCAACTCCTATTTGCATGCAAATTAAGCAATGGAATTAAAATTGCGTGTGGCATTTAATCAGCGAGATTCGTCTGCACTGGTGATGTCTACAAACAGGGACACCTTACATCCAGCCCTTCAGCATTTGGCTGCTTCGATTTGATTTTCTGGACATTACAAAGTTGAGCTGAGTTCATGTTTGCCTCCCAGCAGCATTGAGTGTTGTCAGCCCTGATGGGACAGTTTGCCTTCCCTCCTTGACGTTGTGGTTGTTTCCATTTTAACTACTATAATGAACTCCCAGACAGTACAGCCAGCTTCGAGGGAGTCTGAGCCAAGGACTGGCTCAGGAGGTACAGCGGGTTGGCTTGAAACCGGAAGGTTGCTAGTTCGATTAGTTGAGGTGTGTGTTGAGGTGTCCCTGAGCAAGACCCCTCACCCTGACTGCTCCGGACCAGCTGGCTGTCGCCCTGCATGGCTGACTCCGCCGTCGGTGTGTGAATGTGCATGAACAGGTGACTGTTAGTCAATACTGTACAGTGCTTTGAGTGGCCACTGGTAAAAGCGAGGTATAATGCAGTTCATCTTCCATTTATCTCCTAGCACTTCTTGTGCACAGCTCTGTAAGTACGGTCATAATAGTTCAACCAGGCAACAGGAGATGCTCTGGGTGGCCCAGCCTCGGTTCAGACCAGGGTTTGGGTAACTTGTTAGCTGCAGAGCTCTCGTCTGAGGTTATGTGTTTGTATTCGACACGTCGTCCCATTTTCACACTGCGTTGAGCACAAGCTCTCAATGTTGTTCTCGTCCCCCGAGGTTTCAGTGTTGTTGAAACTTGGAAAGTTTCGTCTCCGACTCAAACCAAGACGCCGCTAAACCGATAAGTCTCATGTTACAAAATGTCCCCACGGTATTCACTGTCCCGGTTTCGCAGTACCCCCGCCAGCTCTACTGTGGTGAGGAGCAGGTAAAACATCTCCAGTGTGGGGGGTTTCAAATACTAATTAATGGAAACTATCTCCGAACCCAAGTTGGTCCTCTCCTTGAGATTCAGACGGCGTATTCGATTACAGTTCTTTTGGTGTTTATTGCATGCCTGGTATTAAATATAATTCAATTTAAAAACAATATATACCAGTGGTTAAGATTCAAAGCTGCTTGGGGAATAGTCCTGATGGATTGGTTTTTGTCCTCTGAAGACTTTCCTCTCTGCTGGATGAGCCCTACCTAATCACCAAACTACAAAAGCATATCGTCGAAACGCGACACATACAAGCGTCTCATTTTGGAACAAATCTCCACAAACGGAAAGCAGCAAGCAAACAATGACATATTGGAAGTCACGCAACCTCTATCTCCAAGATAATACTGTCATTTCTTCTCCCAGTGAAGTGCGTGACCCCAACAGGTCCGGAGTCCTCCTCTCCAACGTGGAGAGAGACTCTGAGGCCCGGAAGATATTGTTTGTGGCCGTTGGTGCTGGGCCCCCTGCTAGAGATAACGGATCATCTCTCAGCTCCCTGTCTCTATCTCACCGTGCACAACGAGGCTGCGAGGACTGCTGTCATCTAGATAACAGAACCGCACACACTCACACAACCACGCGCATGCGCACACACACACACACACACACACACACACACGTGTTTTCACACTGAAGAGCAGTATGTATTCTACCATGTATTACCATGGTCTCTGTCTCTGTCTGTCTGTCTCTCTCTCTCTCTCTCTCTCTCTCTCTCTCTCTCTCTCTCTCTCTCTCTCTCTCTCTCTCTCTCTCTCTCTCTCTCTCTCTCTCTCTCTCTCTCTCTCTCTCTCTCTCTCTCTCTCTCTCTCTCTCTCTCTCTCTCTCTCTTTGATCTCCATCTTGACGGGGTTTTACCTTCCTTGGGGTCTGTTTTGGGGGAGGGGGGTCTGCGTCAGACTGTGAGAAGCCACCGGTTGAATGGTTTACCGTCTTGCTTTTGTCATGGGGGAGGGGGGTCTGCGTCAGACTGTGAGAAGCCACCGGTTGAATGGCTCACCGCTGGCATTTTATCAATGGGAGACCTGGCGGCGTTGCCGCGCGTTGGGTTTTATTTCTGTCAACAGGAAACGATGCGGTTCCTCACTGGCACTTGGCCGGGCGTCTCTCTCTCTCTCTCTCTCTCTCTCTCTCTCTCTCTCTCTCTCTCTCTCTCTCTCTCTCTCTCTCTCTCTCTCTCTCTCTCTCTCTCTCTCTCTCTCTCTCTCTCTCTCTCTCTCTCTCTCTCTCATGGCTGTTGCATGGGTTATGGTTTCACAAAGAGGACTTTCCTGCCAGACACAAACCCAGTGACTGGCTCTCTACTTCCTGTAGCACACACACACTCATGCACGCGCATGCCACCCCCAGGGGGCGGTCTGGGCGATCTACGAGGGTAAATTGGCAGTGTGGCCCCAGTACCTCGGGCTCTCTGTGGGATTGGGTTCTTCTTCACCAGTGGTGGTGTAACTGCAGCCCGTGAGAATTCATGGCTGTAATTACAAGTTGGTTTCCTGGGTGACCGATAATACAACACCAGAGGAAGGCCAATAAGGAGACACATCTGACTCTTCGAGTCGCGAGCGAGCGCCTTCGATTCAAGAGGACCACACACTGAATGCAACGCGCACACACACACACACGTAAACATACACAAATATATGCACACGTCGTGCACATGCGTCGGTATTTTGTGTTAGTTTGCGTGTTTCTATATGTGTCTGTGTGCTCATGTGTGTCTTTTACTGTGTATGTGTGTGTGTGTGTGTGTGTGTGCGGATGTGTGTGTCTGTGTGTGTGCATGCAGTGTCATATTTTCATGTCGTCAGTGGGTGTTTGTGTGAGTCTGTGTCTGTGTATCAGTGTGTGTGTGTGTGTGTCTGTCATTACGTGTGTGTGTGCATGCAGTTCGTGTGTATATTCTCCGTGAGTGTGTGTGCGCAGGCTTGTGTCCAGCTCCTTCCCGTGTGTGTGCGTGCATGTGTGTGTGCGGCGTGTTATCTTTGTTAACAAAACCAAACCAGTGGTCCCAGTGTGCACCGGTCTGCAGAGGAAACAAACCACAGCAGAGTGGTTTACCAAAGAGCCCCTCCGTTTGCCTAGGCCCCCTGATTGCCGCACCACAAGCCCACCCCCTCTCTCTCATTGGTCGCCCTCCAGAAGACCGCCGCCCCCCCCCTCTCTCATTGGTCTCCCTCCGGAAGAACGCCGCCCCCCTCTCGCTCATTGGTCCCCTTCCGGAGGGCCGCCCCGCCGCGGACCGAGACCCCGTCTCTCATTGGTTGCCCTCCGGGGGGGGGGGGGGGCCGCCGAGCCCTCATCTCTCATTGGTCGCGTTCCGGAGGGCTGCCGTCCCAGGGGCCGAGCCCTTCTCTCTCATTGGTCACGCTCCGGAAGGCCGCCGCCCCCCTCTCTCTCATTGGTCAGGACAGAGTGGGCCCAGGACTCTGAGCTTCAGCCCGTCGCGGCTGCCCCCCTGGCTTCGGATTGGTCCGTCCGGGTTATACACAGAGCCCACATAAGGACCACTCTTCCCCAGTGGTTAAGTGGCCGGAAATTATGCTTGCAGGAAAAACATACTTAAGTGTGTGTGTGTGTGTGTGTGTGTGTGTGTGTGTGTGTGTGTGTGTGTGTTCCCTCTCTGATCGTTATATATCAGAGCAACATGGGTAATGACCGTCAAAATGGTGAAGTCCATTCGCATCTTCTTATCTCATCTCTCGGTGCATAATAATAAAGTGAATCACTGTGCTTCACATTAAAACACAGTCAAGCAACCCTGCTGGGCTCTGCAACTCAAGTCTTATTCCTGTGAACTGTGGAGAGTGTGTTGCTGCTGTTGTTTTGGCCGCCACCCTTTTGGCCGCAGTACTGGGGAGCCACCACCGGGGCTCCGCCAGGCTGCGAGCTGCTAGCTAGTTTGGAACCAGCCCCAGATTTTGATCACATTTCTGGCCTCGGTCCGAGTTCACAGTCACAAGTCCATCTCTGGCGGGCAGCAGGCGCACAGATATGTTTGTGTGAGTGGGAGATCCCTTTGGCTGCTGAAAGCGCTTTCGCTTTCTGCTATGACCGCGGGGTGGCCTCAGCCAATCAGAGTCTGGCTTGGCCCGTGTGTGTGACCAGCGTTGATCGGCTGCCCGCGCCCGATGGCTGCCAACAGCGCCTTTCTGTTTGCCAGAGGAAAGCCTGTTTTTTCCCTTTTGTAACACTACTACAACTCCTGCTACCAGAAGACTTGTTTCATTTGCCAGGGCTGGGTTTAATTTCTTCTCCTTTTTCCCTCGAGTGTTCTTAAAGTTTAGCGCGCTTCACGGTGAGACGCGTCTTTCTGGTGGTTAACGAGATCAGGGCGGAGCCAGGAGCCGACAGCTCAGCCTCCGCTTCGACGGGCCGGACTCACCGGGCCCATCACAGACACGCTCAGAGGGGGTTATGGGAGGAAGGAGGTGTGAGAGGGAACGGGTGATGAGAGAGAGGAGCTGGGGAAGAGGGGAGGATTTGACGGGAGAGAGGAGGTGGGGGAGAGAGGGTGTGATGGGGTTGAATTCGCGTCCCTTGGGCTGGGTGTTGAATCCTTTAAGCTATCCTGGGGGCTGATCGGGTTCCACCTGCTACTGATCTACCTGTGAGTTCACCCATTCATCACTGCTAATTTTTTCGGTGTCCTATATCATTACTGGGCGCACTCCGAATAAGACACGGTACATACAGTGACTCCGCGAGGGAACTGGAATGAGAGAGGGCTCAGTCGCTGCGAGGCGGGGTTGATAAAACCGATTGTTTATGACCTCAATGATTTATGTGTCGTTTGATTGACACGTCCCGGGGCAGCCAAAGGGAGCGTGTGTTTTTTGTCAGAGCTAATGACGGCTTTGATATTTTAATTGGGGAGTTTTACGGTGTGGTAAAATGGCGATCACACGCATGCTGTCAGAGGGTGTCGGTGCCAACGGTTGTTGTACGCTCCGCGTGTCTGGAGGAATGGTGAACGGCCCGGGAAGTTCAGCAGGTTAGAGAGGGAGACCTCTCAGTCTCTTAAGACCATGATCCCCTCGAACACCGCAGACGAAGGAATGTCCCATGTGGTCTTGAATGTGGTTTTCCCTTACTGGACATGCCCCATGCACCTATTTGGGATTAAAGTATGTTTGTTTACTTTGAGCCCTCACCGTGTGTGTGTGTGTGTGTGTGTGTGTGTGTGTGTGTGCTGTGTGCTGTGTGTGTGTGTGTGTGTGTGTGTGTGTGTGTGTGTGTGTGGTGTGCGTGTGCGTGTGTGTGTGTGTGCGTGTGCGTGTGTGTCCATTCAGCTGCATTCAGGCGGAAACCGTTGCCTCTTCTCAGGGCACATTCTGATTTGGCAGCTTGGAAAAAAATGCAAGGCAGCCATCGGTTCTTCTCTCAATCTCTCTCCCTTTCTCTCACCCTTTCTGTCACCCACTCGCTCACGTTCTCTCTCCCTCTACCTGTAGCTGGGGGGGAGCAATACTGTACAGCAGGGCTATTCAATTAGTTTTGAAAGTTTTGCCGGTTGGTGGAAATGATTCTGAATGAGGGGCCAGAAAAAAATGCCATATAGCTACAGATACTGTAAACAAATGCAATGACATAGGAGTGCATATATTTTCTTTATATTATCAAATAGAGTTCAACAGCTTGTCAAAAACAGTCCCTATTTGATTAACGTCATAGGCTGCCTGTTAGTGTTTAAAAATCGTATCAGTTCAGGAAAAGACAATAGGTTAACTCTGCAACAGAATTAGTTATTGGTTAACTCAAGAGTGCAACAGCTTATCAAAATACATGGTAATAGATTAGGTGCAACAGTCTTTTCAAAAACAATCCTTATTTAATAAACATAGGCTGACTGTTAGTGTTATGCAGTGACCCTCTTGGCCAAATGTGCCGTCTAATAGGAGAAATGGCATTTGTTTGATTTAGCAAGAGCAGTGAAATCGGGAGTATATGACGTCATGGCAATATGCATACAGTGGTGCAGGGGCTCGGCAGTGAGGGATGAGCGATTACTAGTTTTATTGGCGTTCATGTGTGAGAATGCGGATTCACACTTGTAAGTTGATCCAAACATGGTGAGGACAAAAAGTGCAAGACGCCTTGAATTAGGGAATTTCTGGTGCCTCTCTTCAAGAGTCCAGAACTTTTTTCCGAACCTGCCAGCTGTAATGACTGTCTGAGTTCTAGTTTTAAACACGCATCATTCAATGACACAACAAGCTCCTTTGCTTTCACTGCAAACTCCCCCACAACGTACCACACAGAAGGGGGTCGTTCACAAATCTCATCACTTCAGTGGGGATACTGAAATTCTCAAACCTCGTTGCAAAGTTGGTTTTCAATGCATTCGTCAATCCTGTCATTGCCTCAGTGGTTTGTAGACCTGCAGTGCGCAACGCTGGGAAAATAAGCATTTTTTCCAGAACATAGATCAGCAGAAAAAAAGTGCCAGTCTTTTTTGGAAAGCCTTAAGTCTCTCCACAAGTTGCGCGACTGTTTTATCTCTGACCTGCAGCTCCGTATTGAGTAGGTTCAGGTGGTGAGAGACGTCGCTCAAAAATAAAACGGCTGTGTGGAACTCGGCATTTTCCATTAGACACAGAAAAGTGTCCGCTTTTTTCTTCTTTGAATTACGGAGAAACGTCAGGATCTCTTCCTTAAGTTCGCTCTCTCTTGTTCTTAACACGGGTTAGGGTTCGGCGTCTCTGTTCATAGCATGAAGTTAGCCCCGTTATCTTCTGGCGACGACCATCAGAGCCCAGTGGGAAAGTGGTGTCAAAGTTAGCATGGTTTATCTTAAAATGCCTTCTCAGGTTATGTTCTTTACACACCGATACACACTTGCTGCAGGGTAAACACACAGGCTTCCCAGTAGCAAACACAAACAAATACTTCTGTGTCCATTTGCTATTGAATTGTCGGTTTTCTGACTATACTTTTCTCTATTTCAGAGTAGAAAGCGACATGGTGTTGATTCAACCAGGGCAGAACGATCATCAAAACAACATTATGCGCAAACTTCGAAGCGGAGCGTGACAAGCGGTCGAGGGGAGCAATGCAAAAGCTCACGAAGAAGAGCGTAGTGGGGGCGTGTGGGGAGGATTGTTGTGGCCGTGTGCCTTGCGGAGCAAGTCTACGCTGTGCTGCGCGGAGATGAGAGAGGGCAGCTCATATCGGCCCCTATAAGGCCAGCAGTTTAAAAAAAACTTCTTTTTTTTTCAGTTAAAAAAAACAACAGTTTTTTTTTCACTAAAAAGGCCAGTAAATATTCCACCGCGGGCCTGGTCCGGGTCCGGTCCGGGGGCCGCCAATTGAATAGCCCTGCTGTACGGGCTTGGAGGTCTAGAATGTCGAGAGAACGCTGTGTGTGTGTGTTGTGTTGTGTGTGTGTGTGTGTTGTGTGTGTTGTGTTGTGTGTGTGTGTGTGTGTGTTTGTGTGTGGTGTGTGTGTGGTGTGTGTGTGTGTGTGTGTGTGTGTGTCGTGTGTGTAGTAGAGCTGGCAGCCGTTGACATTCCGATTGGAGGTCGCCTCCCCGGCGGGTGGAGCCCCGAGCGTGCGGAGGTCCGCCCAGCTTATGAGGGTCCTGTCGGCGGTGTCACCCCCACCCCAACACACCCCTCTCCGCCTCTGGTCCTGAGCCCCGGTATATCTCAAGCAGCAGATAAAGAGAACACTGAACGCCGTTTATCAGGCTTCAGACTACCCCCAACTACCCCCCCGCCCCCCCACCGCCGGGCCGGGCCGTTTACATACCTGTGTCTGGCATGTCCCATGCGTGTATGTAGCTGCGCTGCCTGGCTGCGTGTGCGTGTGAACGGGTGCAGTGTGTCCTTTGTGTGTTGTCGGTGTTGTGGCGGGCTCCTGTGTCTGCCGCGGCGCTGCCCTACATACGGGGAAACGTGAGCTCAGCCGGGGAGCGGCGCAGTCTTTGATTAGTGCACAGCTCTGTGTTCAGGATAAGCACTGCACTAACACACACGCACACGCAGCCACGCACGCACGCACGCACGCAAGCAGGCAGGCAGGCAGACAGACAGACAGGCAGGCAGGCAGGCAGACAGACAGACAGACAGACAGACAGACAGACAGACAGACAGACAGACAGACAGACAGACAGACAGACAGACAGACAGACAGACAGACAGACAGACAGACAGACAGACGCACACTTGCACGCACATGTAAAGTATACAAACATACCCACACACACACACACACACGTACAGTATACACACATACACGCAAGCACGCGCACACACACACACGTACAATATACACGCATACATGCATGCCCCCGTAGAGTATACGCATACATACACGCACGCCCGGGAACACACACACACACACATTACATGCAGTATGCATACATGCAATGACAGGTGCACACAAACACGTGTATATCGCAGTGTCTGTGTGAGAGTGCTCCAACAGGTCCTCATTCGACCGTGCGAGCCAGGATTAGGTGACGAGAGACGACCCTTAGCTCGCCCTTGACCTCTGACCCCACTGTAGTCCTCCTCTCTACTAAACTGTCTCTGAATGTTCCTCGCCCGTCGGTCGTCGTCAGGGGGGGGGGGGGGCGATGCAAATGGAGTTGTTTTGGAGTGGGCGGGTGAATGAGCAATGTGTGTGTCCACACAGCTACTCAGCGACAGCAGGCCCCCCCACCAGTCCACTGAGTGGCTCATTATGCCGCACTGCCGAGGTCTCCAGCGCTCTGTAAGCTGCCCCAAATACTCGTTTGACTTCCATTGGACTGCTGTTTACTCACGATCGATTCACCACTGGGGGAGAGCGACTGCATGCATACGATCGGTCAGCCTTGCGTGGGCGTTGAGATGCTGCTTCATACAGCCTCACGTCGCTTTTATGGTGCACCTGGATGGAAGGTGTGACGGAAAGTTGCTCATTGTCGTATCTAAAAGGCTTTAGGCTCTCTATCGTGGGTCTTTGAATCAAAGAAAAGTTTCATCTTTATTCCAACTGCAATCTATGTCCTGCGTTTGAGGTAAACTTGTTTTCAAGTCTTGAAATAAATAGAAATCCACGGTTGACCTTGCTGGAGTGTAGAAGAGTGTAAAATTAGAAAACTTAAAAAATGGGATGGAGAAAACAAAGCCTCAAAATAGGTCAAACCTCTGAGAGATAGGCTTTTCTCTGCTGGACCTCCTCCCTTCTCTCTTCCTCACGTGATCTATTCCCTATTTCTCTTACTCTCTTACTCCCTTTTATGGTCTAAACCTCTAAACCGCTCCCATCTTTCTCTTTCTGGCTGTCGTCTCCATGTGTCTCTCTATCCTCCTTCATCTTTCTCTCTCGCTGGGTGTCTCTCTCTCGCTGTGTCTGTCTGTCTCTCTCGCAGTGTGTGTGTGTTGTGTGTGTGTGTGT
>OLKM01000317.1:273706-301031 GCA_900291075.1 Melanogrammus aeglefinus
ACGCCCGGCAATGCCGGCTTTTTGTGACCAAAGAGATTCTAGTCGTTCAAGATTCGGCGGTAATCAACACTCAATGGTTTCTCTCCTCCCATCAATCTGAGGAGGGAGGCGACAGCCCCATCTCTACGTCCGCCGTGCGCGGCGCAGCTTGCCTGTTTAATGACAACGCACGGCCGGCTCTGCGCAGATCCTCAACAGTATAGCTTGTGCATTACAGAGACCATTCCCAAGGCCTTCCCTGACGAACAAGGTGTCACATTGGCTGTGCGATTGCTATCCAACAGGCTATGTGTCAGCGGGGTTGAGCCGCCTGAGAAAAATAGTCAGGGCTCACTGACCAGAGGAATATCGTCCTCGGGTCGCTCTGCAAAGAGGGATGCCGTGGAGGATAGTCTGCAACAGCAGCCTCCTGGGCTCCCCATGCTCTTTTATTAGTGTTTTAACCTAAGAAGACCATGTTCGCGCCTCTCTATGACGCACTCAGCTTCTGGTGCTTTGTCGGAGTGAGTCGTCGAGTTGGATGTAGATATTCCCTCGCATATTAAACAATTGAGAGATCGAAGTCGAATGGTTTCACTGCGAGAGCTATTTTTGGTGTTTATATCCGACTACGTTAGGTCGCTGCTCGTTGATGACATGCCGGTTATATACGCAATGACATGTTAATGCTAATGTCTGACGTGCATGAATACTAGTATCATGTATAGCTGTGTTACTGGATACGCAGTATCTATGTGCCGGGATACCTAAATGAGCATAGAATATATCGTCTTTCGCTGGCCTTTTTAACCAGATACGATAGCCTTCAAACAGGCGAGCCTCCCTAATAAGCGACTTGATGACACGATAGTTCACGTATTGTAACTCTAAAGATCTATGAGTATAAGGCGCAGCCTTTTAAGTGTCGGCCTCATGGTCCTTTTTAATATGCTTGAAGAAAAGCTGTTTGTAGGGAGGCAGATCGCCCGCCGGCGGCCCCGAATATATGGGTGGCCCGCGACACGTGATTGAGGCCACCGGCCTGTTCGGGTGGGGGCAGGGGATTTACAAAATTTCAAGTGCTACGGGCTGCACGCCTAAGGGGATAAACCATCAGCGATCGGCCTTGAAAGGCTAGCGCCTATACTCATAGAAATCTAGAGACAAAACGTAGAACTATCGTTTCTACGCAAGCCAGCGTCAGTGAAGTGGTTTGGAGTGGAGTTGAGCCACGCTGCGCTCCTCTCTCAGGCTGTCTCTCTGAGGGGTCTGCCCCTCCTTCCGGCGTTAACTTAAGAAAAACATCGGCTGGTGTGCTCCGCTGGCGACCTGTGAGTGTGTGTGTGTGTGTGTGTGTGTGTGGGGGGCTGGTGACGGGGTCGTGTTATTGGTCAACGCGAGGGAACAGAGAGAGAAGGTTTTATTCGGATCGGCCCGCCTCTCTTTACTCTATCTGCGCTTGCGTTTACGTTTAGGAATGCCTTTGCAATGCTGTGTAAATGCTACAGGTCCACAGGAGGCATTACTATTTTGCATGTAGCACGGCATTTATCACAACACTTGTAGCACAGCTTGTAGCACGGCATTGGACATACTAAATGTGGCTCAGAACTCGGTCAACATCCATACCGATATTCATTCTTTTGATGTTTACATTATTCTCATGAGCAGAGGTGTTTTTTTTATGGACAAACGCAGAAACATGGGATGTAAAACATTGTATATTATTTTCATTGAAACTATTTTTGAGAAAAGCCAATGGGCTTTACACGCATTACCCACTTTGACCGTTGACGGCTGATGTGACCATCATGGACGTTTTTGTTGACGTGTATAGCGGAAGCTGTAGGCCGACATCCCTCTAAACGTTGTGTGGGCACTGCAATAGGTGAGCTAGTCTCTATCCTCAGGGGAAAGGCCTCTCCTCTATTTACGATGGGATCAAACTGAAAGAACAAGGTTCCACCTCCTCTGAGGGCTCGACGCTCCTGCCTGCCTCGCTCCACCCGACCGACCCCTTGATCTCCACAGCAAACGCTCAAACCCGCTACCTGCTCCTGTTTGACTCGCCTGGGACGGAGTAAAACCCCCGCTGCCAAACGAGCTGTCCTTTAGGAATGCCTGCTCCGATATGAGCTGTTCTTTAGGAACGCCCGCTCCGATATGAGCTGTTCTTTAGGAAACGCCCGCTCCGATATGAGCTGTTCTTTAGGAACGCCCGCCTCACGATATGACTGTTCTTTTAGGAACTCGCCACGCTCACGGATATAGAGTTGTTCTTTACGACACGTCCTCGCTCCGATGTGACTGTTCTTTTTAGGACGCCTGACCCTCCGGAACTGAGCTGCGCTTTAGGAATGCCTGCTCGATAATAGCTGTTCTTTAAGCGAACGCCCGCTCCGATATGAGCTTTTCTTTAGGAACGCCTGCTCCGATGAGCTGTTTGTTAGGATCGCCCGCTCAGAGACAAGCTGTTCTTCAGGAACCCCCATCCAATAGAAGCGAAGCGTTTTTTTTTAGGAACTCCGCTCCCATAAGAGCTGTTCTTTAGGATAGCCTGCTCCGAAAAGAGCGATTCTTTAGGATCGCCCGCTCTCAAACGAGCGTTTCTTTAAGATCCCTCACTCCCATACGAGCTGTTCTTTAGGAACGCCGCTCCTATACGAGCTGTTCTTTAGGAACGCCGCTCCTATACGAGCGGTTCTTTAGGAACGCCCGCTCAAAAACTAGCGTTCTTTAAGTTCCCTCACTCCTATACGAGCTGTTCTTTAGGAACGCCGCTCCCGTACGAGCGGTTCTTCAGGAACGATGTGCAGCAGCGCTGAGGTTCCCACTCAGAACCGGTTCCAATGAGGGAGTGGTATATAAACGAGCAGGAATGTAAAACAACCTCATAAAATGGCCTCTTTCGCTGTAAAATACCCCCTCGCTCACAGAGGGCTCGCGCGATCAAGGTCGCCCATTGAGTGGTTTCTTGGCAAAATGGCCGCTTTGGCGGGACATTTATGGGGTCGTATGTTCAGGGACAGAGACAGGCCCCGTAAACAGGCTGTGTGTGGTATTGTGTGGTGTGTGTGTGTGTGTGTGTGTGTGTGTGTGATTGTGTGTGTGGTGTGTGTGTGTGTGTGTGTGTGTGTGTGTGTGTGGTGTGTGTGTGTGTGTGTGTGTGTGTGTGTGCGCGCACACACAACACACCACAAGCCTCTAACCCCTCAACAGAAAATAAGTTGAATACACATAAAATATGATTTGTTTTTGTTCCATTTTCTGCTCTGTGTCGGGTTTATGATCAGCAGACCTCTGATGATGCAACCGAGGAGTAACCCTACCTGATGGGGCCTGCCGGTGGATAAGGGGGAGGCGTGTGTGTGTGTGTTAGGGGGGAAGGCAGGTGGGAGTCAGCTGAACACTCTGATCACTACACAGAGTTATCACAGAGGAGCCGCTGCCAAGTAGACTTGGCCCCCCTCGTTGAGCTGGTACGGACCCCCTCGTGGAGCTGGTCCAGTCCCCCTCGTGCAGCTGGGCCGGTCCCCCTCGTGGAGCTGGTTCGGTCCCCCTCGTGGAGCTGGGCCGGTCCCCCTCGTGGAGCTGGTTCAGGCCCCCTCGTGGAGCTGGGCCGGTCCCCCTCGTGGAGCTGGGCCGGCCCCCTCGTGGAGCTGGGCCGGTCCCCCTCGTGGAGCTGGTCCAGTCCCCCTCGTGGAGTTAGTTCGGACCCCCTCGTGGAGCTGGTCCAGTCCCCCTCATGGAGCTGGGCCGGTCCCCCTCGTGGAGCTGGGCCGGTCCCCCTCGTGGAGCTGGTTCAGGCCCCCTCGTGCAGCTGGGCCGGCCCCTCGTGGAGCTGAGGGTGCTGGTGTATCCCCTGACCCTGGTTCTCCGAATTCAAATGGATTGATTTGAATCGGACCCTAAATTTGAATTCCCTTTAATCCCTTGAATTTAAATTTAATCTCGGGCCATTAGCCACAAGTCCTTCGTCAATTAAAAATTGCAAACATTTGCTTCGCATAGCTCAAGTTATGTAAATGTTTGGTGGCTCATAAAAAGATGACTTAAGTCCGGCCTGATGCTTTGTCTTGGCTGCTCGTCTGTCACGGCATCCAAACTTTACGACTCTGGCAACGACTTTCAGAGATTTATCGACAATTAAAACCATCATATTCCACTGCATTAGCTTATTGGCTGACTTTTTCTTTCCCAGTTTTTTTCCTGAGACGTATTCTTGATAAATCCAAATCCATAAATTATTGTTAAAATGTATTCACTATTTGGATAAGAATGAACAGAGGCATTTTACAAGCAATACAGAAGATAAATTGCTTGTCTTGAAGCCAATTATGTTATTTCTCAAATGCACATGCACTGTTGTAGTTCTAATAGGTTTGAGAAACCGTGTTCAAAATCAACACACACCTTTTCCGTGTTGTTGTCTTATTAACCTCATCAAAACAACAAGACAATAACACACATGAATGAGTGGGAATGACACACTTATTCATTCAATTCATTCCTTCAATTTATTCCAGGGAGGGAATACATTTATCCAAAACATTCCCGAACATTTATATCAGCTAAATCAAAACGCTGCAGTCAGGATTGTTTTTGCATTGCTAATAATAGTTAAATAGGGAGAAATTAAAGAGACGGACAGGTCTCTCTCTCGCTCTCTCTCTCGCTCCCGCTCTCTCCCTCTCTCTCTGTCTTTGTGTCCCTCTCTGTCTCTGTCTCTGTCTCTCTCCTCCCACACAGTGGTGACTGTTGAGGCAGTGAACAGGTGCTGAACTGACTCTATCCTAGAGAACCTGTTCCAAACGCTCTTTATCGAAAAACGCTTTTAACGTGGCAACGTAAACCCAGTTCGCCGTGCAAGACGTCCTTCCATGCAAAAACGTTGACGACTGTCTGTCTGAGTACGTTACTGTGTAACTATCATAAAGATGTGTGAGGGTGTGCCGGTGCTCCGTCAGCGCCTGATAACATCCACCCGGGCTTCACTGTAGCGCAGAACAAAAAGCAGGGCGTTGGACCGGAGGAAAGATAGGCCGCCAGGAATGTCTGGGTCCTAATCAGGAGAGAAGGGGAGAAGAAAGGAGGTCTGTGCTCCACGCGTGTTCCTGCGTGCCGCTCGCTCCACGCGCTAGGTGTGAGCGCATGCCGTCGCGCGGCGTGGTCTCCAGAAGCCCTGAGAGTACGGTCTGTTCCGTCGGATTAGAGGCAGAGGTGTGTGTGAGGAGGTGTTGGTTTCAAAAGCTGCCTTCTTCCCAAAGAAAAGAACCATTGTTGGCTCAGGCCTTCGCCCTGATCCGATAGGGGGGTGGGGGGGGGATCAGGAGTCAGCTTATTTATTGTGTCCAAACGGCAGTACACATGGGAGGGAGACCGATAGAGGGGGAGAGGGAGAGAGATAGAGGGAGAGGGGGGGGAGAGGGAGATGGAGAGAGAGGGGTAGAAAGGGAACGGCAGGGAGGGAGAGTGAGAGGGGATGGGAGGAGAGGAGAGAGAGGGAGAGAGAGAGAGATTGAGAGAGTGCAGAACTGGAATCAGGACCCGGCAGGTCTTTCTGGTCCAAGTGAAGACAGTGATGATGGGAATAGAAGGACAAGGGGGGGAGGGGGTTTAAAGGAAGAGTTTTAAGGCCGACTGACGTGCTTGTGCTGCATTAGGCTGCTTACAGAGGGGGCATCCCGGCCCTTTGTCGACGGGGCCCAGCTATTACAAACATCTTGGCCCCACTCAAGCCCCGCCCCTCTCCAAATGATCTTCAGGGGACGGGGGACGGGGGACGGGGGGGCTGAATGTACACTTTGGGAGGCGGTTTCTTGTAAACAGGGTCTCAGATGGTCAGCGGGTGGGTTTCAGTCCCCCCCCCAGCCCCAGCCTCAAGAAACACACGCACCCAAACACATTCACACATCTGCGTGAACAATGACACCGAGCCGGGGCCTCGACGCACGGTACAGCAATCGTCCAGCGTCAAGAAGTGCACATAGACGCATGCACACGTTAACATACCTGCATGAACTTGGGACATATGAATACACGCGGCAGCACAGACACACACAGTATGTAGGTGTAAGGTTATGCATACTCGAGCACAATCTCCCCCGGCCGTCCCCACGCCCACTCCTGTAAGGGACAGGGGAGTGGGCAGAGGAATGCACAGGCCTACCTTTGGAATTTGGACGTCTTCCAGCTCGGCTGAGCATTAATTGGCTCCTTTCATCAAGGATTGCCGTCGGCGGTATGATTGCAGCAACTCAAATGACTGCCGGCGTTTTGGGGGTGTTAGGAGAGTGTTTGTTTGGGCAGGGTCTCACGTTTTTCTCTTCAAACTCCCAACTGTAAATCCTGTGGCGGAAGACGGAAAACGGTTACATGTCAACCGTAACTGAGATCCGGTCTGTGTGAACTCCAGGGGGTCATGCCTTCGTCACGACAAAAGAAAGCTATCCATCTGCCTGGGATGTGGTGTGTCTACGTTGAATTTTGGATCTTACAGCAGATAAGGCTTAGTTACGGTTGGATGTTGATACAACGCAAGGGGGTTCAAGGACCCGTTGCTCCCAAAAATTATAACCCTGCGTCGAGGCGACGCAGCAGCAAGGGTTGTGATTAGTCCGCTAACTAAAACGCAGAACTAATACAGGTTCACAACCTAACCTTCAGGATCTTACAGTATTAAGACTCTTGAATCTTCTCAAGTATCGCCAGCAGAAAAAAAAATCCCCCACAATGCATTGTGTTGTTCCAGTCCTCCAGGCTTATTTCCATATCGCCCCTGTTTGCAAAATATATCATTTACATTCACATTTAGCCACTTCGCCAACACTGTTATTCAAAGTACTTCCAGGTGAGCGACAGAGTGCAAATCAGCTGTCTTTCCCACGCTACGGTCAGCAGGGCAAGTAGAACGCTGGTTTTGAACAACTTGTACTTTCAGGCGAGATTCCCATGATTTCTCTTCAGAACGTGACCATGCCATTAAAACGCGACAATTGATGATTTTGTCTTCGACATAAGCCCCGAAGAACACAAGGCCGTTGGCTGATGACAGACCAGTAGTCCTGAACCCTGCTGAAAAGCAGTCTGGAGGATTGGATGCTGAGGTTAAACATCAACGCAAGATCCTTATCAGTTTGTCGATAAAGACACCATGGCCCTGATGTGGCAATACTAACATAACAGACTTTAAAATCTAATCACCTTCCCACCGCAAGGGCTTGGCCGGCCGTGTGAAGTCTAGCAGCCTGCAATCACACATCAATTAAATACGATTTGATTTATTTATATGGTCCTTAATAGCAGTTCTGGTCTAAAAGGGCTTATTAATATGTGGCACGACTATTGTTGGCACGACTATTGGCACCTTTGCGACTATTGCTATGAACAGCTTTACCAATGCATAATTAATCCTTATTTTTCGTACCTGATGGAAGCATGTTTTCTTTCCCTACACAAGTTTTGTACTTTGTTAATGCATAATAATTAAAAAAATAAATATATATATATATTTTTTTTTTTGAAAAGATTGGTAGTCAAGGGGCCCTACTGTTGTTAAGGCCTTAACCATACAGTGCTGGGGGAGACACTGAATGATTGTTGAAACAGTCGTCCCACTCAGACACAATGGGTTGGAGACTATACGGTTAGACAGACAGACACCATCCATCTTCCTCCTGTCTGTCTGTCTGGGAGAAAGTAGGTCCGTTAGTGTTTTATTGTCTATTACTTATTAAGCATATTTTGTACCTTTCAGTCTAAAAGCCACATTTTGTGTGTGTGTGTGTGTGTGTGTGTGTGTGTGTGTGTGTGTGTGTGTGTGTGTGTGTGTGTGTGTGTGTGTGTGTGTGTGTGTGTGCCGTCCCTGCCTTTGTGTGTGTGCGCGTGTGTGTGTGTGTGTGCGTGTGTTCTGACACATGTGTTATGTAAGTGTCTTGGAATAACGGAGGGAGGTTCGTTTGTTATGTCCTCAGGAAACTTCTCCGGTTAAACCTATGGCACGTGAGTCAACCGCTTTAGGTTGAACTGAGTGAACTCAGGCTTGAGCTCAGAGCAAGTGTTAGCTTAGCTGATCAGCATTGGCGTAGCTGATTCACTAAATAACGTTAGCTTAGCTGATTAGCATTAGCTTAGCTGATTAGCATTAGCTTAGTGTCTCTCTTGTTATTGTTAGAACCCAAGCGTTCCTCTCTTCCTACGTCTCTGTTTTCAGTGTGTGCAACAACACAATAGTGTGTGTGTGTTTATGTGTCCTCGCACGTGTCCACGTTGACAGTCAAAGTTGTGGGTCGAATGTAAACTCCTAGCCAGAGGCCTTGACATACACATTAACATTAGTACAATTTTAATAGTATTTTCACACCGACAATATGGTAAGTATACTTATGATAATGGCGTTAAACACCTCTTTAGGCCTCAGGCTTATTCAAACAATAGCCTAAAGGCTAATACCTGACCGTGGCCCCCCCTTTATCTTATCACCTGGGGCCGAGGGGCCAATGTGCGCCGTGGAACGGTGGTAAACACAGGGCGGCCTGGGGCAGCCGCCGCCTCCGCCGCCGCCGCATTTAGGACGTCCTGTGCTGAACGGCTCGGCTGCAGCACACCGGCTATAAATAGGAGGCAGTGTTCAAAGGAAGAGGTCTCAGCATGGAGCGAACAGGGTGAGCCGGTCTCTGTTGAAACGCTTAGGGGGGGCGGGGGGGGGGGGCGCTGATAGACGGGAGTTAGGGGAGTGGTCTGGGCTGATACCAAAGCACATGTGCTGTACATTCGGCTACTATTACAGGCAGGGAAAGGCTTCCATGCGCCTGGCGTGCAGAGGGCTATGTTTAAGTGTACATTCTGGGCTAGTTGCTGCAGACTCCTGCAACGTGGACATCTGATCTGGCACAGGAGACGTAGCCTCCTTCCAATATGTTGTTAGCCTCCTGGCCGAATTCCCTCAGTCATATTTGGGCCAAAAAGGCTGCTGATTCACCGTGCCTCATTGGCTATGTCCTAAGCCAATCAGAGTGCTTTTTACCTCCCTTATTCACTACTTTTCTTTCTTCTTTTCTACACTTAGGCCTTTTTTACACTAAATAGCATGCACGCCTAAACGCCAATTAGTGGGATGCAGAGGTTGAAGTCGGGGATTAACGACCTCACAGACAGATCTTAAAAAGCATATTTTGCACCCTAATTAGTGTAATTACAAAACTTTTTAGGTTTTAGCAATAATATTTAACTGCAAGTAAATCAAAATGGCTCTCCTTGGACAGCTAGTAAGCGTTTTTATTTTTCTCAAATAGATTCACGATTAAAATTAAGGATTTCTTCAAGAGGAAGACCAAATCTTCCCGTACGCAGTCCCATGACTGGTATAACATGCATGAATATATTATACATTTTATCACGCTTAGTCTCAGTCTTAGTCGAAGTTTTCGTATTAATGACCTTCGAGGAAAGAAGACGCCAGAACTCTACACAGTATAGAAACGAAGAACAAGTCGAATCCTGTCTGCTTGTGGTGTGTTCCTCCACCCAGCGACCCAGACGGAGGGAACGTGAACCCTACACACGCAGCGGGGCTGAGGGGGAGGCTGCACGACTCGAGAGTTACAAACCCAGAACACAGCACGTTTCTGTTCCGCTTCTTGTTTGAAAGATGCCGTTTTCACTTGGGGGAGAGAGTTGGGTCTTGTCAGGTCTCTGTCTCCGTTCTTCTGTCTCTCTCTCTCTCTCTCTCTCTCCCTCTGTCTCTGTGTCCATTCTTCTCTCTCTCTCCCTCTCCCTCTCCCTCTCTCTCCCTCTCTCTCTCTCTCTCTCTCTCTCTCTCTCTCTCTCTCTTCCTCTCTCTCTCTCTCTCTCTCTCTCTCTCTCTCTGTCTCTCTCTCTCTCTCTCTCTCTCTCTCTCTCTCTCTCTCTCTCTCTCTCTCTCTCTCTCTGTCTCTCTCTCTCTCTCTCTCTCTCTCACTCTCTCTCTCTCTCTCTCTCTCTCTCTCTCTCTCTCCTCTCTCTCTCTCTCTCTCTCTCTCTCTCTCTCTCTCTCTCTCCATTCTTCTGTCTCTTGTTCTATCTCTCTCTCTCTCACACTCTCTGTCTCTGTCTCTGTCTCTGTCTCTGTCTCTCTCTCTCTCTCTCTCACACCATTCTCCTGTCTCTTGTTCTACCTCTCTCTCTCACCCTCTCTCTCTCTCTCTCTCTCTCTCTCACCCTCTCTAATTAGAGAGAGATGGCGACCACATTGAGCCCTCATGGTCTAACAATTCCTGAGACAGCAGGGATAAAAAATCCCCGCTCGCTGTTTCCCACCCACTCCAAAGCGAAGCTCTTGTTTATCTTCATGCGAAGAGTTGTGTGGAAAGGTTGGAAGGAGAGGGTGGACCTGCTTCCAGGACCTCGAACACATGCTGGACCCCTGGTACTGCCTCCCAGCCAACAGCCCTAACCCCTCCTGCCTCACCTCCGGCCTCCTTCGGGGGTTTCCCTGTCAAACTGAAAGCACTGAGTTAGACCTCCGCTCACGCAAAAACACAAACACACACCCTTTAAGACATCTACTGCAAACACACAAACACACATGCTCCTTTAGACCTCCGCTACAAACACACAAACACACTCATTTAGACCTCTAAGACAATCACATAAACACACAAAAAAACCCACACAAACAGAAGTACAAACACACAAACACACATCCCAGTAGGTCCCAACTCTGACCTGTAATGTTTTTCACTCTTTAGAAATTGGCATTCGTAAAATTCAGTTTGAGAGTAGCTATTAGGCCACAGCACACACACACACAGACAGACAGACAGACAGACAGACAGACAGACAGACAGACAGACAGACAGACAGACAGACAGACAGACAGACAGACAGACAGACAGACAGACAGACAGACAGACAGACAGACAGACAGACAGACAGACAGACAGACAGACAGACAGACAGACAGACAGACAGACACGTGCACACACACATGCACACCCTGGGTTCTTCTCTATGTTCTCCAGAACCTTCCTTCTCTCCAACCCCGGGGCCCCCGTTCTCCTCACTCTGTTCCCTCCAGGAATCTTGGCTCGCGTTCAAGAATCCTAAATCAACCCCAGGCACCCCCTCCCCTCCCCCGGGCCCCTCAGCCCCCCCCCTGGCCCCTCGCTCCGCGTCTGTCACCCCACATGTTGACCCCGAGGAGTGTGTGCGTTTGTGTGTGCGTGTGTGCATGCATACCAATTACATGCGCTGAATAACCGTTTTTCTGCCCATCAATTTTTCAGGTCTGTCAGATTATACCCTTCAGTAACTCACTCACTCATTCACTCTCTTTCACTCACTCCACTCATTCACTCTCACTCACTCACTCACTCACTCACTCACTCTCTCTCACTCATTCACTCTCACTCACTCACTCATTCACTCTCACTCACTCACTCACTCACTCACTCACTCACTCACTCACTCACTCACTCACTCACTCACTCACTCACTCACTCACTCACTCACTCACTCACTCACTCACTCACCCCCTCACTCCTTCACCCATCCACGGTGTTAGTTTGCCTGTGCTTGTCCTCTGCTCCCTGCGTCCCCCTGAGTCCAGGCTGGGGTTACAGACATGGTGTGGAGCGCCGCAGTCTCTCTGCTCCTCTTCCTTCACAACCCCCCTCCCTCCCTCCCTCCCGAACCCTCCCTCCTCTCTGACCTCACCCGTCTCGGAGAGCTTCTCAAACCTTCTCCGGCGTTGCTCTGCCTCGCTCTGTTTCTCCTTAGTCTTGTCAAACGATAATGTAAGAGGAAAGAGAGGCGGGGAGAAGTAGAGCGAGGAGGAAAACGGACCGGCCTCCGTGGAAAACCACTGTCCAAAGATTCTCCATTAATTCCAGTTGGGATCCACGTGTGTTTTGAGAGAATTCTGGGTAATTCAGTGAAGGGAGCTCATTCCTTTCAGTTCTTTGTGGAAACTTGTGCCAGCGTTCTGCACGATTTATTCAACACATTTTGTACCTTTCAGTCCAAAAGCCACATCTTGTATGTGTGCCACACGGCCTTTGTGTGTGTGTGTGCGAGCAGGTGTGTGCGTGTGTTGTGACACATGTGCTACGCAAGTTTTTTTGTGATGGCAGTGGGAGAATCGTGTGTTCTGTCCTCAGGACACTTCTCAGGTTAAACCCTAATGCCCGTGAGTCAACAGCTTTAGGTTTAACGCTGTTGACTCAGGCTGGAGTTCATAGCGCTGGTAAGGGTAGCTGATTACCATTAGTGTAGCATTCGTCTTGTTATTGTTTCACTTCAAACATTTTCCTTCCCTTTCTGTCTTCGCTAAGCTTTCGACATCATGAGTTTGACCTAGTGTGTGTTAAGTTAACCCTTTTCGCTGCCCATCCAATTCTAGAGGAAAACTTCAGGATTGATCAGCCTGGACCTATTCTCCGATCAGTTTGGGTCTGAGGGACGCCTAAGGACAAAGGTTTCTGATTGGTCCAGTGTTCAGCAGGTTGGCCTTGTGCATTGGACTCCTTTGGGCCTGTTCATATCTAGACCGTGTCCCTCTCTACGTCTCTGGATCAGTTGTGCCTCATTTGCATTTTACAATCTGGGAGACGGAGGGGAATGAGGACACGAGGAGTTTTAATCGTTTAGAAATGCTAGTTAAGGACTACTTAACTTCTACCTACGATTTGCATACAACCTTGAGTGACCTTAATGGACACGAGGGTCATCGTGTTTTATTTAACAAATATAATCGACCAACAAGTCTTCCCCGAGATGTCGTTCAGATGAGGAAATGTAAAAGACGACTCCTCCTCAGACTCGAGTTCAGCCATCTTCCTCCTCCTCCTCCTCCTCCTCCCTCCTCCTCCTCCTCCTCCTCCTCCCCCTCCTCCTCCTCCTCTCCTCCCTCCTCCTCCTCCCTGTACCACCTGTCTGTCTCTCTTTTTTCCGCTCTGAAGCTGTCGACGGGATCTTCTGTCCATCGAGCTGCGTGTGCGCGCTCTTGCGTGTGTGCACGTGTGCACGCTTGCTGAGTGGAAGCAGACCCCTTCTCGGTCCCTGTCTGCGGGACATGTTGGGTCTGTTAGCCCACATGGGCCCCTGTCGGAGCAGGAGCCGCATGGGGGGGGGAGTAGGGGGAGCCGTCCTGACAGCCTCCCCAGGGGGCCCGGCTGGTCCTGCTTACACGGCCCCGCCCCCAGGAGGGGCCGGGCAGGGCGGCCCGTCAGCGTGCCTCCTTCATGTCCCCCTCCTCTGCCTTTTTTGTCGTGTGTGTTTGTGTGTGTGTGTGTGACAGCGGGCTGGCGGGGCTGCGCCGCATTACCATGGTGATTTAGTGAGCAACGGCTGTGGCGCCAGCCGAGCTCACCTCGTACCCTCCCCTCTGCTTTCATTTCCCCCCCCCCCGTCCTGCCCCCTGCTCCGCCTCCTTTCATCCTGGCGTCCGTCGCCGTGGCGGTTGCCGCAGAGTTTGAATCGAGGGTTGGATTGGGGTTTGCTCTGGGCTCGTCTATCAGGGTCTTTTTTGTTGAGGGTTGGATTGGGGTTTGCTCTGCGCTCGTCTATCAGGGTCTTGTTTGTTGAGGGTTGGATTGGGGTTTGCTCTGCGCTCGTCTATCAGGGTCTTGTTTGTTGAGGGTTGGATTGGGTTCTGCTCTGTGCTCGGCTCTCTGGGTCTGGTTCGTCCAGGGTTTGGATGGGCTCTGCTCTGCGCTCGGCTATCTGGGTCTGGATGCTATAGGATAATCCTTTCACCATAGTCGGTCACGCCTGCGAAGGTCACACGGGTCCATGTTTTGTGTTTACTTGGCTCTTTGCCGGGCGTACTTTTACCGTGCCGTTGGGTCTTTCTGAATTGAAATAAAGCTGGAGCCGTTGACAGTAGGGGGACGGACGGGGGGGGAGAAGGGGTGTAACGAACTGAGGTGCTCATTACCATATCCTCTACAGGCATCTTTGCATTTTAAATGTACAGCAGCCCTGGGTCGCCTGAGTTTCCTCTGCCTTTTGAGTTCCCATATCAAGACATGGGTATATTTTAAACCGCGGTGGAAGCTGTTGCACCAAGTGTTACATCACATGTTACATCACATGTTGAATCCTGGCGTCACCTCTGGGAATCTGTCACTATTTCAGTCGGTTTCCTCACCTCCCAGATTGGAGTAGAGATCATCTCGCGCCGCCTTGGCTCTGTCTCCCTCTGCACACCCCTCTGATCTGCCTCTCTGATTGTCTTGTGTTGTGTCGGGCCGAAACCCGACCGTCAGAAAAGCACGCAGCCTCATGTGTCGGGCTGCATCAATTATGCACTGCGCCAACTCAAGGCAGTGCTGTCTCTGCAGGGCTGATCCACAGCAGTTACAGAGGAACGCTCACCCAACCAGCCAGGTCTGACAGCAGCGTGCGATTAACAGGAACAGGAAACCACTGGTGTGGTGGCGCAGATGTGGTGGTTTCATTGGAGGTGATTAATATGAGTCAAAGTGGTGATGATCACTGGAAACGGTTCCAGTGGGGTTGGTTGATATGAATCACAGTGTGAACGCTAAGGGTGCTAGATTATGGAAAAAAAAATCATAGTCACGATTATTTTGGTCAATATTGAAATCACGATCGTTCAAGCGATTATTTTTGAGTACGAAAACATGATGCATTTATTCAGCATTTCTCTCCAAAGAAGCACTTTGTAACTAAGATTGTTTAAACTCGTATTATATTAGTTTGGAGATCGTTTGACCCAAATATCAAAATCATGATCAACAATCAGATTAATTGAGCAGCCCTAGCGATCACTGGAAACTGCTCCAGTGGCGGTGGATAATATGAATCGAGGTGGTGATGATCACTGGGTACTACTCCAGTGATCTACTGGGGGGGGTGGGGTCCAGGGTCAAGCTGTGTTAGCGGGACGTTGACGGGGGGTGTTTAACACCGTCTGCCATGGGGGTCATTAGTTCCTAAGGCCGCCCCATTAGTCCCAAATGTCAGGATGCTATGAGCGAAGAGGAGGAGGATGAGAATGGATTCTGAGGAGGAGAAGGAGGAGCAGCAGGCGGGAGGAGAGGTAGTGGGAGGAGGGGGGGAGGAGTGGGAGGGGGAGGAGGGGGAGGAGTGGGAGGGGGAGGAGGGGGGAGGAGGAGGAGGAGGAGGAGGAGGAGGAGGAGGGAGGAGGAGGAGGAGGAGGAGGAGGATGAGATTGCGTCGTGTTTGAGTAATGTTCTCAGGGCCCACTATTTTTGTCAGTAGACCTCTCTGAACCGGTCCAGGCGGAGACGTGTTGTTTTTTTGTTGTTTTACTGTTGCAACATTTTCCAGCCGCGATTTTGTGAGGAAAATTGCTGTTTATGGGAATAACTGTCAAATAAATGAAATTGCAGTGTGGGGTGGTGGTAGTGGTGGGGGGGGGATGGTTGGGGGGTGGCGATGCAGGGTGTTGTTTTACGGACCACCAGGAGCTGTAAACACAGGGGGGAGGGGCTGCCGTCCGGTTGGTGATTGGACGTGAGACTGTGGCTCCTGGGTCAGGACCCTTGGCTCAGACCCCGGACCGGGGCGGGGTCCTGGGAGGTTCAGGTGGATCGGGTCCCCCCCCCCCTATCATCTCTTCAATGGCGTCTGTGTCTCTGCCGGTCCTCCGGTCATAATCACCTGCCAATGAAATACCAGCGGCTCCCCAGGGCTTTGGACGCAGTGAGACGGGTGGCGGTGTGAGACGGCTGGTGCTGTGAGACAGGGGCTGGTTTTCAGACAGGTGCCGGTGTGAGATGGGTGGTGGTGTGAGATGAGTGCCTTTGTGAGACCGGTGCTCCCCGCAGCCCCCCCCCCCCCCCCAACCCTGACCCGTCATGGCCGCTCTGTCATCAGCGGCTGCTGAAGGACTCGGGGTCAGAGGTCAATTGCACCTGGATGCAGGGTTAATGCATCAGCTCTGATGAGGCCCGCTGAACTACCCCGTGTCCTCCCCCTTCTCTCACCCCAGCCCTCCCCCTCACCCTCTCTCCCTCCCCCTCTCCTCCCTCCCCCCTCTCTCACCCCTACCCTCCCCCTCTCCCCTCTCTCTCTCCCATCCCCAGTGTACAGTATGTGTGTGTGACTACAAAAAAAAACAGCCTTTTGGCTAATTCTGTCATTTTTAACCCATTTATGATCATGTGTTTATTAATTTGCACTGTCCCCTTACATAAACTGAAAATGTGTGTGTCTGTATCTGTTTAAGTGTGTGTGTGTCCGTGTGTGTCTCTATAATTGTGTGTGTGTCAGGGTATGGGTGTGGGTGTGTCTGTATGAGTGTGCGTGTGTTGGTGTCAGTGTGTGTGGGTGTCGTTGTGTAACCATGGCTGGCTAGCGCTCCTTGCTGATGCTCTGAAGGGCATTCTCAGAGCTCTGGCACCCCAGAGGGACAGAGGGCACTCACGGATAAATCAACAGGCGCGTGTGTGCGTATATAAAAGTGTATGTCGTTAAAAGATGTGTAATTCAAAGAGAGAAGGAGATCGCAGGCACCTCCACAACAAAGTAGGTGAACTGTAGGCCCCCCATGTCTCTGCTTGTCATATTTTGTCTTTTCTCAGGTCCAAATATTCCTTAAAAGCAGTTGTGTGTCTTGCCTTTGGCGCACAATTAAGTCTTCTTTTTGAAAGTCAAACACGTTCTGAAAGCTGAGAGGAAAGGCTGAATGTAAATGTTGGCTTATATAAACGACATCCTCCGCACGGGGGACCTGACTGGGCCTGTCAGACTGGGACCAACCAGGCCGGGCCCCCCTATCACTCTCCTCTCTCTCTCTCTCTCTCTCTCTCTCTCTCTCTCTCTCTCTCTCTCTCTCTCTCTCTCTCTCTCTCTCTCTCTCTCTCTCCTCTCTCTTCTCTCTCTCTCTCTCTCTCTCTCTCTCTCTCTCTCTCTCTCTCTCTCTCTCTCTCACACTCTGTTGCTCTCTCTAGGCGGGGTCCTGATTGTCTATCTCTCTGCTTCCTTCCCTCTCTCTCCCCTCCTTCTCTCCTTCTCTCACTCGTCTCTCCCCCTTCTTTCCCCTCTCCCTCTCTCTCCCCCTCTCTCCCCCGCTCCCCTCTGTCCCGCCCCCTCTGTGTGTGTTGCTGTAGGAAGAGGCAGATTAAGGACAGGTTTGGGTCATAGGCCAATCCACTAAAGCTTTGATTCATCATGCGCATGAGTCGCTTGAGTCCACAGCGAACTCCAGATATGCAAGTGCATTTTATACCAACCATACACGGTCTGAATGTACAGTGTGAGCAAATGGCTGTCGGACTTCTCTGCTCCACAGTCTTGAAATATTACTACCTAATCATTTTAACTCAACTGAGAAAACGCTTGGTACTGTGGTACTGTGTGTGTGTGTGTGTGTGTCTGTGTGTTTGCATGCTTCAATGCATGCGATTAGCATGAGAGTGATTCCATTTAAAGCAAGAAAGATATACCTGTTGAGCAGCAATGGAGATGCCTGATTGGACGCACACATCCGCCACATGCACTGCCATGTGAGTCACGTTATAGAAGAAACATCAAACAGTGTATCGTTCACAAATGGGACGCACCAGTGTGTTATGTGTGAAGTGTCCCTGCAAAATGTTAATTAAAACACACTGAGGTTATGCCCTGACAAGGACTACAACTGCTACGGCACCAAAGTGTTGTTCAGGCCTTATCTGCATGTGTCTCGTTGGCCGCTGAACAACTGCCATTTGAGCACACATGGCTTCTCTTCTCCTCTAATTAGTCTCATGTGGAATAAGCTGGACAAGTTTTTCTCACATCAACCCTTCTTGTGGGATTCTAACATGGGTCCGCTCTGTGGGCCTTTGTCTGCGTCGTCCCCCCTCCTGTGAGGACCCGTCTCCGTTCCCCTCCAAAGCTCTGTCGGCCTTTAATGACGTGGTCCGTGGGAGCGTTGGGCTCCCAGCTCGCTCTGTAGTCCTTCTCTCTCTCGCTCTCTCTCGCTCGCTCTCTCTCGCTCTCGTTCTCTCTCTCTCTCGCTCGCTCTCTCTCGCTCTCGTTCTCTCTCTCTCTCGCTCCCTCCCTCGCTCCCTCTCCCCCTCTTGCTCCTTCTTGCTTTGTGCTACTCCTCCCTCTCCCTCCCTCTAAATCTCGCTCCCTGATACTCCTCCCTCTTCCCTCCTCCTCCCTCCTCTCAAATCCTTCCATTTCCACGGCTCCCCCTAATGTCAGGCCTTTGATGTCACTTCCTCTTGTTGAGAGTCGAGGTGGTGCTAATCCTCTGAGTGGCACCCAGCTGGAGCAGCGCTTAGCGCACCAGCGCAGGCTCCTGGAACAGTAGAAACCTGTCTGTGGTCAGCAGGCTCCTGGAACAGTAGAAACCTGTCTGTGGTGAGCAGGTCCCTGGAGCAGTAGAAACCTGTCTGTGGTGAGCAGGTCCCTGGAGCAGTAGAAACCTGTCTGTGGTGAGCAGGTCCCTGGAGCAGTAGAAACCTGTCTGTGGTGAGTAGGCTCCTAGAACAGTAGAAACCTGTCTGTGGTCAGCAGGCTCCTGGAACAATAGAAACCTGTCTGTGGTGAGCAGGTCCCTGGAGCAGTAGAAACCTGTCTGTGGTGAGCAGGTCCCTGGAGCAGTAGAAACCTGTCTGTGGTGAGCAGGCTCCTGAAACAGTAGAAACCTGTCTGTGGTCAGCAGGCTCCTGGAACAGTAGAAACCTGTCTGTGGTGAGCAGGTCCCTGGAGCAGTAGAAACCTGTCTGTGGTGAGCAGGTCCCTGGAGCAGTAGAAACCTGTCTGTGGTGAGCAGGCTCCTGGAACAGTAGAAACCTGTCTGTGGTCAGCAGGTCCCAGGACCAGCGCCCGGTGTGTGGTCACTGGGGTTTAAAGCATTCTTGCTGGACCTGTTGAAGTGTTGCTAGGCACCTGTAGAACATTTACTCACCTGGCAGCGAACGCACTCAGTCTGACAGAAGGGTGTCCAGATGTTCTGCTGTTTCTGTGGGTTCAGCCGACGCCTGGGGTTCGGACAGAGTGGCTTTTACGGCGCCTGAAAGGCAGATACTAGAGCTTGTTGTTTCCATGTGAGCAATTCTTTCCTTTTCTTCTGCCTTGCCTCAAGGCAGATCGAGATCGGTAACTAAATTGGAAGCTTGGTTGAATCTTCTCTGGAGCCATGGTTGCTCAATAGGAATTAGTGCTTCATTTTGTCATGTCCTCCCATAGACCCCAGGCTCCAGCACCTACAACAGCCCCATTGTATCCTACTTGGCTCATCGCTCCTCTGAGTCCAGATAGTCATCTGGATTCTGCAACGCTTTCAGAAATATCATAAAGTGAAAAAAAAGTGGAAGACGTAATCATTCAAAGAGTTAAACATTGTGGAAGCGGAGCGGATTAGCGGAGCAGCTGACCCTGTTAATAATCTCGTGGAAGCCTTTGAAAGGCCAGATCCAGTCGATTAGCCATGGGGTGCATCAGAACCCTTCCAGTATCATGAGATGGTGCCAAAGGTTGTTTGTTAGTTTTTGAATCTGGGATTGATCACTTCCTTCCGTTTGGGGCGTAGGTGCGGTAAATAAAACACAAATGTCACAGCCGTTCCAGAATTGGTGATTTCGGATGTCCCCTGTCTTAACGGTGTCTGATCTGGATCAGAGTCCACTGTCTAAACAGTGTCTGATCTGGATCAGAGTCCACTCTCTAAACGGTGTCTGATCTGGATCAGAGTCCACTGTCTAAACGGTGTCTGATCCGGATCAGAGTCCACTGTCTAAACGGTGTCTGATCCGGATCAGAGTCCACTGTCTAAACGGTCTCTGATCCGGATGTGGATCAGAGTCCCCTGTCAAATCGGTCTCTGATCCGGAAGTGGATCAGAGTCCCCTGTCTAAACGGTCTCTGATCCGGACGTGGATCAGAGTCCCCTGTCTAAACGGTCTCTGATCCGGATCAGAGTCCCCTGTCAAATCGGTCTCTGATCCGGAAGTGGATCAGAGTCCCCTGTCTAAACGGTCTCGGATCCAGTTCTGAATCAGAGTCCCCTGTCTAAACGGTCTCTGATGTGGATCCAAGTCCCCTGTCTAGACTAGGTCCTGGGTGGTCTGGTGGTCTCTCTGTGTAGGCTAGCCTCCACGTTCACGCGGCCCGCCAGGTTAAATCAATGTGACCCGGCGCAGCGACCGGCGGCTAAGCCTGTGATACACCCTGACAGCTGAGGAGCCCCGCCCGGGCTCCCATTCAGGGACAGGGTTCAGCGTCGGCGCTTTGTGCTCGGGGAGGTCAGAGGTCAGTGTAATGTGGGTCATGCAGAAGACTACAGCGCAATGTATTGTTACCATAAGAGGGCCATGAAAACATCACCCATGTTCAGCTCCTTAAACATGCCTCCTTAATCCCATCCCCGGGAAGCTCTGCGGTTTTGACTGCGGACTCTCTGACAACACGGCTGTGTCCTGCTGTTGCCCCGGGGAAGAAGAGCTGGAGGGGCCGATGGCTGGAGGGGCCCCTTAGGAAGGGACGAGAACATAAGCCCATCAAGCCGGACACGGTCTGATACCTACCACCACACATTCAGCGAATGGAACCAACTTCAAACAGCAGACGATTAGGGACAAATACATTTACATTTAGGGCATTTAGGAGACGCTTCTATCCAATCGACTTACATTAAGTACATTTGTTGGGAGAAAGAGAAACGACAACATATCACTGTTGGTACATTAAGGATGTTCATAGAACCAGATACCGACCACTAACAATCAATAGGTTAACCCATTCCCCGTATAATAATAATAATAATTGATCCATTTTTTTATAGCGCTTTTCTAAATACTCAAAGACGCTTTACAAATAAGAAAGGGATGTATACACACAGTGCAGACAATCAAACAAAAGGGAAAAAAATAAGCAACACCACAACAATAGACCACACATTCAGAGAGCGGGAGAGAGTGATGGTGGAGGAGGATTTGTCAAATGTTGTTGGTGGTCCTTAAGAGATAGGTTTCAAATCGAACTTAACAACAACAACAAACAAAGATATCTATATCTATATCTTTGTATACAACAAAGATAGCTAGGATAAGATGTTACACAATGCACAAGTACTATTTTTAATGGCCAGGACGTACAAAATACAAAAAGTCTCAAACAGGTGGGTGGTCGAGGAGAGAGAAAAGCAGCCTTGTCTCATGACGGGAAAATTCACAATTTATTTATCATTTGTATGATTTTGTTAGGAACTTGTTCTCCAGAAGTGTTGGAAACCTGTTCCCCCCGTCAGGACTAAGTTATGATGTTTATTCTACAGTACTTCTACCTCGTTTCCCTCCATGGCTTGTGCTCCACCGCCAGCTAAAGCCAGGATGGTTAAGAGAGCTCACTAACGACCGTGCAGTCGTGCTGCTCGCCTCACAAACAACCCCACTTCTGTTCTGCGTCCTACCGGGGGGGGGGGGGGGGGCTGGACCCTGGCCGGGACGCGGAGTAAATCAGGGCTCTGACGTGCCCTCTGCATTGTGCTCCCTGCCCCCCCCCACCTCCCCCTCCCGAGCGCGCCGCCCCCCCCCCCCGAGGTCCCGCCTAGGTCCTTGCCTTGAACTGCCAACTGTATGGGGCCCCTTTTTCTCTCTCTCTCTCTCTCTCTCTCTCTCTCTCTCTCTCTCTCTCTCTCTCCTCTCTCTCTCTCTCTCTCTCTCTCTCTCTCTCTCTCTCTCTCTCTCTCTCTCTCTCTCTCTCTCTCTCTCTCTCTCTCTTCCACCGTCTGTCTCTCTCCCGTTCTCCCGCTCTCCCTTCTTGGCCGTCTGCCTACCCCTCCCCCATTATCTTCTCCCTCCCTCTTTCTTCTTGTTTTTCTCTCTCGTTCTATCGTTTTCTCTCTCTCTCTCTCTCTCTCTCTCTCTCTCTCTCTCTCTCTCTCTCTCTCTCTCTCTCTCTCTCTCTCTCTCTCTCTCTCTCTCTCTCCTCTGCGTTATATGACCACCTAAATGGTGAATCCCGTCTTTCATTTGTGCTAAACCCACCCTGGGGAGGCACCCTGCTGGAGGTGTGGTTCAACTGAAGGGCATCACTGTGTGTGTGTGTGTGTGTGTGTGTGTGTGTGTGTGTGTGGGTTGTGTGTGTGTGTGTGTGTGTGTGTGTGTGTGTGTGTGTGTGTGTGTGTGTGTGTGTGTGTGTGTGTGTGTGTGTGTGTGTGCGTGTGTGTGCCTCGGTGGTGGGTGTATGCATAGGCGTCGATTACGCCGGGGACGCGTCCCCACCAGTTTTCGTCAAGATTAATTTTGTACCCACCACTTGTAAAAAATACAATAAAAATCGAGTTGAATTATGGATTATTACATGGGTCTTCTCAATGCCATGGAACCCGTTCCATTGCATGGGCTCTTCACAACATCCGGCGGCTAAGAATAATTGAACACTGTCATGGAAAACAAAGGACCGCCGTTCTATACATTATCCCTTACTTATTACACGGCTCTTCCCAATGCTGTAGACTGCTCCGTTCACTTGCATTAGCCTTCCTAACGTTCAGCTGTCAATTATCTTTGTTTATTATACGGCTCTTCTCAATTCAGTAGAATGCTCACGTCCACCATATTGACCGCTGTCACGGAAAGTGTTTTTTTTTGCCTCTGATTCCCGTCACCTGTATCCCTCCGCAGTCCGGTAACTTATCAACCCCAGCGTATTCGGTTGCAAAGCGACGTCAACGACTTTGGCAAACTATTTCTCTGCTGATCAACACTACAAATGATAACAAATGCATTGGAAAAATACACACTTTGTGAAGTTATTTTTTCGATTTGGCAAGTAGCCACATTACGAATAATACCAATACTCTGATACATAGGCAAAAAGCACCAGCGCAGGTTGCTAGTACCATGGACAGTATCAGAACAATAACCTGTTGAACTAAATGGATGTGGTAGGCTACACCACGGGATGCATCTGCAGACCACCGCTACATAAATAAAGGTAAGATGCGATATTTATTGCCTAAGATTGGCTGGTGCTGTGGCGAGATCTTTGTCTTGTGTTTTTTGTATTCAAGTGGTCGGCTGTTTTAACTTGCAATTGAGTCAGTCTCTTGTTGACACAAAGTGACTTTTGGTCATTCTTGCTTTGCTTGAATTCTGGAATAATTGTGGGGAGTGCATGCGTTTTGGTCAGAATGCCTGATGTAGGCTAGTTTTGATGGAATGCGTGTTGGGAATTGAGAACAGCCAGCTAGTGATGTGATACAGCGTTCAGCTGTGCAACAAATATTTTTTTTTCGACTTTTGTAGTGCTGTGTGTAGCCACACGTTTGGCCCTTCTGAACTTAAACACGCAGTTAATTTCCTTTCCTAGCTCCTCTTGTTTATGTTGTTAGCTTAACCATATCATGTCACAGTTGTCAACATTGATACATGGAGCAGAACATAGTGGGTCATATGTCCGATGCTTTTTGGAAACGTTTTCTTCATAAAACGTGCCAGACAGATTTTGTATACATTTTATTCCTTAGTAATTAGCTACATGGATATGACGTCTTTCAGAACCTTTCATTACCGGCGGCACTAAAGAGAGAAAAAAAGAGTGCATCCTCATCGTACCCAGGCCTTCTGAAAATGTACTTCCGAATGCGTCTCTGTCCCCAGCACATTTCAAACCAAACTGACACCCAGTGTGTGTGTGTGTGTGTGTGTGTGTGTGTGTGTGTGTGTGTGTGTGTGTGTGTGTGTGTGTGTGTGTGTGTGTGTGTGTGTGTGTGTGTGTGTGTGTGTGTGTGTGTGTGTGTGTGTGTGTGTGTGTGTGTACCTGCCTCTCTGGTGTGTGTACTAACTGTGACCATGTACGTGTGGGGTGTGTACGTATGTAAAGTGCTCCCATACGTCGTGTCCTGATCCGTCCTCCTCTGCATTTCTGCAGCCTCCATCAGTGACACCACACAGCTCATAATAAGCGGTGTATAATATGTCCTCCGAACCAGCTACGTAGCGTAGCCGCGATGAGGCATGACTGACACCATGGAACCCCATGCCGCCTGCGGCATGGGGTTCCATGGTGTCAGTCGGTTTGATAATGCAGGGACTCCATCAGGTGATGGATGGTCTGTGGAGCCCGCTACGTGGGGGCCGAGTACACAAACAGAACGCTCTTTAAACAGCTCATTTAGCAACGACCGCCGCTGCGCCGTCGGCCTCCGACCGTCACCGCTCATCAATCCCTATTGAAGTCTCCTGGAAAAAAACAAAACAGGAGCCCTGGCTCGGGGTTCCCCCCCCCTCGGAAACACGCCTGGGGGTCTAGGTGTCCGGGGCGGCGGCGGGTACCGGAGGACGGAGTGTTTGGTTTGGACCGGGGTAGCGAGGTGAGGAGGGGGAGGAGGAGGAGGAGGAGGAGGAGGAGGAGGTGGAGGAAGGTGGAGGAGGTGGAGGAGGAGGAGGAGGAGGAGGAGGAGGAGGAGGAGGGAGGAGGAGGAGGAGGAGGGGAGGAGGAGGTGGAGGGAGGGAGGAGGAGGAGGAGGAGGAGGAGGAGGCACGAGGCAGGGCGGGAAGGTGTCTTGTCTCCACGTTGGGAAACGCTTATCCCGCTGAAATGGCGCCAGAAACAGTTTTCTGGGAAATGAACGTTCCTGCGCTGCCTCTGCAGACGCCCCGGCTTTTTCTTTTGGGCCCAGAGCCAACGCGGACATTCATCTCTGCGGCGGTGAAGTCCACCTCTTCCTCCCCGGGCCTCACACCTCTCCGGTTCGGCCCGGGGAGGAGACGTGTTTCCTGGAAGCCAAATGATAACATAGGCCCTGCTCCGGGCCCCCAGTAACTCCAGGCCCTTCGAGGCCCCCCATCCCCTCCAGCACCTACAGAACCTCCTACCCCTCCATCACCCCCACCCCCCCCAGACCAGCAGACTCACCCCACATGACCTCAGGGCGGTCCGTGGGGCCCCCAGAGGAGTGGGCTTCAGCCTCGGAGCCCTCGTCACCGAGGGGTTAACTCCGTCCTGTCAGCACCTGCTGCCGGAGGTGTTCTGCGCTGGGTGATGATCCGCAGCTGCTGTGAGGTGGGCGGGGTTCGCCGTTCTCGGCTCTCCGTCTCGTGTGCTTGTCTGCCGAGAGGATTGAGAGAGGCCCGGACACACACACTCTCTCTCTCTCTCTCTCTCTCTCTCTCTCTCTCTGTCTCTGTCTCTGTCTCTGTCTCTGTCTCTGTCTCTCTCTCTCTCTCTCTCTCTCTCTCTCTCTCTCTCTCTCTCTCTCTCTCTCTCTCTCTCTCTCTCTCTCTCTCTCTCTCTCTCTCTCTCTCTCTCTCTCTCTCTCTGTTTGCTGTTCTTTGCCTCGCTGGAGCTCAGAGCGGAGGAACCTGGTCCAATAGGTTGTCAGTTAAAACAAAACAGTTCTGGATCCAAATCCAGGAGCTCTGAAACGTCGGCTGTTTCTTCTGGCTGCGGTCTGCCGAGGTGTGTGTGTGTGTGTGTGTTGTGTGTCGTGTGTGTGTGTGTGTGTGTGTGTGTGTGTGTGTGTGTGTGTGTGTGTGTGTGCTGATGAGTTTGATTATAATCACAAGGAACAAGGAAACCGCTGCTTCTGCATCTGGAAGATCAGTCAACCACAGGCGTGCAGTGATGGGATCCATCAGATATAAAGAGATTGGTCGGGTTAAACCACACAAGCACTTGTTTACCTCCAAGGAAAAGCGCGGAAAGCCAACTTGGAGCGTCCATCTGAACATTGACTTCTTGCTTGTGATTGGTTGTAGGGAGCCTCTTCTCCTGTAGAGTAAAGGCTTTGTTGTGGTCGGACGTCAATGCAATGACCACGCAGTCGCTTCGATGCATTCTTGAACCTGGTTCCGGTTTACGTTCGCGGACCAATCACAGCCCTTGTCGCTGCGACGCCTGCGTCGCCTAGACGCAAGGTTACACTTTTTGGAGGTGTCAAATCCTTGTCCACCTGTTCCCTCCCCCGCCCCTCCTGTGGCCCTGTCCCCCCGGGGTCCTGTGTCTGCGTGACACCCTGAGACCGGTTCCTCCGGTCCCCCTTTTCTGCTCCCGTGTGATACGGCCCCCAGGATCCCAGGATCTCAGGGCGTCGGGGCCTTTCAGGGCTTTCTCCGTGGCCGGGTCGTGTTACAGCCTCCTGTCTCCAACGGGCTCCTGTCTTCGCTCCCATCTTAAGTGTTTTTAATTCAAATGCCCCCCACCCCCCCCACCCCCCCCCTCGCACCCACCTCCCCAGGGAGGAAAGAGCAGACCATGCTATGGTCCTCGTTAGCTAAGTGCTCCGCTGGGCCGTCTCAGCTCACCTACCGCCTCACTTAAATGACAGTTGACCACAAGGCGATTCTAGCTGTGCCTCTTCTTGAATTGCTCCATGTTGTAGTTGGGCTTGTAATGGTCCGTACTCCGTAGCGCGATAAGCTAAAGCATGATAAGCTAACACACTGGCGCCGAAGCGCTGCGGTGCGCGGCTTGCACGTCAAATGCCGGCCCTAGCACCAATAGGAAGCGTCGCGCTGCAGCGCCGTTGTGATTATGTGTTGAAAGAAGCAGATCCCATCGTCGGTATCGGCCACCATAACGTTGTAGCAGTTGTTTGATGAGTACATGTATGGCCCTGATGCCCATGGTCATCTGTTTGTGCTAACAATGACAGTCATTTTAATTCATAGTTTCTTTATGCAAATTTCTGCTCTCCATAGATGGACATACGTTCTTTTTTTAAAAGAAGTCAGCCAGGTGAGATAATGTAAATCTAGCAACAAATAATGAGTTAGCCTTTATTTCTATGTTGTTAGTTGTTATACTGTATTACCGTACTTTGTATTTTTGGCTGACAGCACGAAGAAGGGGAGATGAGGAAAGAGAGGGAGAAAAAGAGAGAGAGCAAGATGAAACAGGTGGTAACATGATCAGGTGGTCAAGCAGACCATAATAAGCATATTTTTGACCACATTTATTGCATTTGCCCATATTTATCTACTCAACCTTTACAAACTGCTCTGTCCCACTGCACGTGGACAGGTTATAGTGTAGGCCTACATATGCTGTATTTACCTCAGACATTTGCCCCTCGGCTTGTTTGCTACTTCCTGACTAAACGTTTGAATGTATGTAAAGAGCGAGATAGGAGCATGGGGAGAGTGCGAATGCAAAGAGGGCAAGAGCAGGATGGAGAGATGGGGGACACGCAGAGGGTGCGAGACCTGGAAGAAGCAGGTGAGAAAAGGGCATTGACTGTTATAGGGCCAGTACGGGAGCAGCAGACCAGAGAGGTGCATGAAAAAGAACAGATAGAGGAGCAAGTGGAAGCAACAGTGTCTGCAGATATGGCTTGTAATTTAGGTGATAAGGACACTGGTCCTAAGCTGCCTCAGTACCCACGAGATCAGTTTGGAACACAAAAGAGAGGCTTTCAGCCTAACTTGTTCCAGAGTTT
>OLKM01000317.1:310091-332591 GCA_900291075.1 Melanogrammus aeglefinus
TGTGTTGTGTGTTTGTGTGTGTTGTGTTTGAGTGGGGTGTATGCGCACCCACGTGTAATTAGCGATGACTGCAGTGTGATGTGTGTGTGTGTGTGTGTGTCTTGATGTGTGTCCTGTGCAGGGGGGGGGGGGGGGGGTGGGGCGTGGTTGTGTGTACTTGAGTTTGTGTGTTTCTGTGAATGTTGCACTTGTGTGTAGTCCGTCCTTGGACTTGATGAATAGCGACTGACCACAGTCTGCGGTCACCCACGTCAGAGCGCACTTTCTCTGGCCTTATCATGGCCGCTGGGGTGTTACACAGAGACCCAGATCTGCCCCCGCTCTATATATATACATACACACACATACACATAGAGATACAGAAACACACACATGCACATGCACATACACACAGATACACACACAAACACACACACACACATACACAGAGACAGACACACACGTACACATGTACACACACACACACACACACACACACACACACACACACACACACACACACACACACACACACACACACACACACACACACACACACACACACACACACACACACACACACACACACACACACACACACACACAATTGAATAAAAGTCTCTGAGTGGGTGGTGTGGAAAGGTCAATGCATAGTTTCGACATTGTTATTCTGGAAAACATTTTTTGATAATTGATCCTCCTACAGACAGCACACACACACACACACACACACACACACACACACACACACACACACACACACACACACACACACACACACACACACACACACACACACACACACACACACACACAAAGACCGTCGAGTTTCCCTAGATACAAGTTGCAAGTTGAGTGCGAGTTCTTCCGGGAAAGAGCAAGTCAATAAAGTGTGGAGCCATGCCGGCTCCCTTGTAAAACACTAAAGATCTGCAGTGTCTCATTTCACTCCTCTTCCTCTCCTCTTCCTCTCCACTGTCTCTCCCTCACGATGTCTGTCTGGATTTACACCCGGCAGCCGTCGTCCTTTTGGTAGGCAAATAGTTTTAACTGTGTGATCATTAAGAGATGGCCTACTTTCCTGGGTTCTGTCCCCACATATGGTGGCATTTCCTGCAGACTGTAAGAGGGTGGCTATATGTGGGCCACAGCGGAGGCGTTCTGAGCCAGCCAATCACATCCCTCCCTGGATTGTATGATTGACAGGGGACCTCAAATTAAGGGTGAAGCGCTGTCGTCGCTGTAATTCAACTGGGAGTTGATCCAGAGTTTCTATGACTGCTCGAATGACGGATTCTTAAGTAGGCTCATAAATTGATCCACTTTGCATAGTGACTCTCCGTGTCACGGCAATTATTTTCCATTCAACGCCACAGGCCCGCTGTCCTTTCAGGTGATTGGCTGGAGAGAAGGAGCAGACAAAGCTTTATTGCGAAGTTTCTCATTTTCACATTTATTACCCAAAATGGTTCCCATTTCCCCAAATGCATGACTTTCCGATAACTTTTTGCTTTTGGTCAGCAGATAGAGCTGTGTTGTTGTTTGATTTGGTTTCAGGAGGAAACATTATCTGTTAAATGTGGTGTTTTGTAAACTGTCTTGTTACTGGAATCAGACCAAACTGTATTGTTACTATTGTCAGACCAAACCGTCTTGTTACTGTAACTGTAATCAGACAAAACAGTGTGGTTACTGTAAAAGGACCAAACTGTCTTGTTATTGTAATCCGACCAAATTGTCTTGTTACTTTAAAGGTGCCATGGCATGAAAATCTCACTTTATGAGTTTTTCTAACATAAATATGAGTTCCCCTAGCCTGCCTATTGTCCCCCAGTGGCTAATACTTGCGTTTGGTGTAAAACGAGCACTAGGTGTTCTACTCGCCTTTGAAAAGCACCAACGCCCGGCAGCAGGCAGCCATCAGCAGGCAGCCATCAGCAGGCAGCCATCAGCAGGCAGCCATCAGCAGGCAGCGCGCGGTTCAGTCTACTTCAGATTGATGTGAAATTGGAAGAACCACAGACGTCGCAGAACCCGACAAAGTCGTTTGTGATTCATAGTATCGTCTGGAGGCGCACACAGCTTTGGCCGTGATAATATGTATTATATGATATAGATGGCTGTGTTTATATGATATTATTTAGATATAGAGCTCAAGGACTGTGACGCAAGTGTTACACTTCCGTGTTATTTGGATAACCGTTCTGCTTTTGGTGTTCTGGCGCATAACACCTATGACTCGCGTCTCTGGTATTTCTACAACAAGACTCGTAGTGGGGGTTATCTCAGCCATGGTTGAGGATGAATTGGGGGGAAAGGAACTTTGGCTTTGACTCCCTCAAGAACATGACCCACGACATGGAGGAGAAAGGGATTGTTGGCGGCGAATGTCTCCCGCTTGAGCCCCGCTTCCCGCTGCCGGAGGGACCACCGCCTCGGCGCTGCAGGAGGCGGAGGTGCCTAAGCGCTGCTGCCGGCCAACAATCCCTTTCTCTCCTTGTTATCGCGGTTCAGTTTACTTCACATTGATGTTGACGTGGAAAGAACCAGGAACGTCGGAGAACCCAACGGCGGTCGTTTGAGATATTCAAATATATCGGCTCACACAGCTTTTGGCCGTGCATATAATATATAATTTATATGAATATATGATTATCTATGTAGGCTATATGATATTTTATTTAGATAGAGAGAGCTCCAGGACTCCCGTGTGTTCTAGAAATATTTACAGAACACGGTTTTAAAGGCTGTGTGGCGCTCACCATTGCGGATACATCACACTGTTAACACGAACGCACTGGTACCGCGGCTGCAAGCTGCTCCAGGGCCACACCCCCACCCTCTCCTCTTGATCGACCGCCTCTCGCTCTCCTCATTTGCATTAAAGCTACAGACACCAAAACAGCACATTTGGGGGAAGCTCAATGTACGACTGGCTCGGGGTGGCTGTAACTCTGCACCACGGCTGAATTGCGGGAACGTCTTTGAATACTGTGTTAGTGGCCCACTAATACCGATATTAAAGCATCCATAAAATAGCATGTCATGGCACCTTTAACTACCGTGTTACCATTCCTGCAATCAGACCCAACTGAGCGGGGAAGACGGGGAACAATTTGGTTTAATGGATTCTGCCTATTTTTAGAGAAATAGGTTGCATAGGATACACACACTCTAACACACTCTAACAGACTCACACACACACACACACACACACACACACACACACACACACACACACACACACACACACACACACACACACACACCACACACACACACACACACACACACACACACACACACACACACACACACACACACACACACACACACACACACACACACACACACACACACACACACACACACACACACACACACACACACACACACACACACACTCCTACTCACACACACATCCCGTTTGTCGAGTTAAACATTATTCTAAACTCTGCCCCTGAAGGTACTCGTGTCATAGGTTCCTGCCTGGTTTCTCCTCCGGCAGAGATGTTGTGCAGACGTCCCCACCGAGACACTTAATTGGTCGGCCTCAGTGTCTATGTCAGCATGACTGAGCCCGCCCCTTCCTGTCCCCCAGCAGATGACCTATATAATGCTATTGAATAAACACAACGGGTTTATGAGAGGACAGGACCAGAGCCAAAGACAGTCATGTGGCCTCAACCGTCTGGCTCCTGCTCCTAAGCTGACCTCCTCCTCCTGCTCCTCCTAAAGCAGACCTCCTCCTCCTCCTGCTCCTAAAGCAGACCTCCTCCTCCTCCTGCTCCTAAAGCAGACCTCCTCCTCCTCCTGCTCCTCCTAAAGCAGACCTCCTCCTCCTCCTGCTCCTAAAGCAGACCTCCTCCTCCTCCTGCTCCTAAAGCAGACCTCCTCCTGCTCCTAAAGCAGACCTCCTCCTGCTCCTAAAGCAGACCTCCTCCTCCTGCTCCTCCTAAAGCAGACCTCCTCCTCCTGCTCCTCCTAAAGCAGACCTCCTCCTCCTCCTGCTCCTAAAGCAGACCTCCTCCTCCTGCTCCTCCTAAAGCAGACCTCCTCCTCCTGCTCCTCCTAAAGCAGACCTCCTCCTCCTGCTCTCCTAAAGCAGACCTCCTCCTCCTGCTCCTAAAGCAGACCTCCTCCTCCTGGGAGAGTCCTTAGTGTGGGGCTCTACCTAGCCCGGGTGCTAACACTCAGCAGGGCTTCTGCGGCCATGGAGGTGTGTGAGGAGTAGATCAACGATTCAATGCTGTGGTTCTGCGTGACGTGTAAGCACAAGTCAACGGCACTCTCTTGACACAATGCAAATGAATAAACGGGATATTAGCCCTGTTAGATACCCTTAAATACACACACGCACGCACACAGATACACACGCACTGAAACACACACCATACACAAACACACACACACAAACACACGTACAGACAGACACATACGCACGTACAAACACACACAGACACACACACACACACACGCACCATTCCGGGCGAACCTGTCATGCTGTTGCAGAACACGCACTCGCCTGTGAAGGCCGTGTAGTAATTACTACGCGGGCCAAGCCACCAAATTACTGGCACACGCACCGAGTTATAAATAACCATATCCAGTATTCATCGGTACCACACGTGCCTTCAATAACAGCAAGGCACACACGCGCACACACACACACACACACACACACACACACACACACACACACACACACACACACACACACACACACACACACACACACACACACACACACACACACACACACACACACACACACACGTACCTGTACACACATCATTAATAATAATAAACCTACATATAGATATATACATCTAGATATATATAGAGAGAGCCAGAGAGACACGGAGACAGTGAGAGAGACTGAGACACTACAGTCTGTGTTACAGGTCTCTCCTCCTCCTCCTCCTCCTCCTCCTCCTCTCCTCCTCACTCCTCCTCTGTGTTACAGGTCCCTCCTCCTCCTCCTCCTCCTCCTCCTCCTCTGTGTTCTTTACGTATCCTTCTTCTGCTGCCCGCTCCCTAATCGCCATGTCTTTATCTTAGCATTAGCCAGCGAGCTAACCAACCCCCCTGCCCCACGGGCCGCCAGGGGCGGGCCCCGGCTGTCGGTGACTGATCAGGGCCGCCGGGGGGGCCGGGGGGCCCCCCTCTGCCTCAGGGCCAGAGGACATGGTTTCCTGGCAAACATACCTGGGGGGCAGAGAGTGTGTACTGTGTGGTCTCGCTCAGCCCGCCGCGGAGCGGGATGGAACGAGGCTCAGCGCTCATGGGCATTTCTCTCCCCCCTCTCCCCCCTTCTCCCCCCTCTCCCCCCTCTGTCAGGTGTTCTCCCACCAGGAGATTGGATGCATTAGTGGGTTGAGGACACACATTCCTCCCACCGTCTCCCCCGTCTCCCCCCTTCTCCCCCTCACAACCCGTCCAGTGCACTTCACGGTGTGTGTGTGTGTGTGTGTGTGTGTGTGTGTGTGCGTCCCTTGTGTGTTTGCTCAGTGGATTTAGTCAATCACACACAAGCGAGCCTCTATTTGGCGTGGGCTTGCGGCCACTCTTCCCTGCGGCCGTATGAAGTGTATTTATGGGTGTCACACGCTCCCTTTTAGATGTTTATTCTGGGGGTCTCGGGTTCTATTCCCGGCCCTGGTCAACATTAATGAGAGATGTTGGCCTGGCTGTGGTAGGGAGTGCTGTTGGTCAATCCCGCGCTGACAGGACAGGGGACGGGCCGGGGCCAGGGGACGGGGCCAGGGGACGGGGCCAGGGGACGGGGCCAGGGGACGGGGCCCAGGGGCCTCTGTTGTTTCACACCTGAACGTTGCTTTAACCTGCTGGAGAGTGGACCAATCATAGCCCAGTCCTCAATTGGAGCCTCATGATGCTGAGAACAGGATTGCGTCTTTACTTACTTACTGCACCGACTGTAGCGATATATATTGTTGTTTCTCTTTCTTCTGACCGATGTACTTGTGGTAAGTCGCTTTTGGATAAAAGCTTCTGCCTAATGCGCTCAATGTTAAAGTAGTTTTGAATTTGTTACAGAGATCCCCTGCATCCTTGCAGACAGTGTGTTCTAATAGTATTACATACAGCGTTAATGGTATTACATGCAGAGTGTTATAGTATTAAGTACCGTGTTTAATGGTATTACGTACAGTGTGTAATAGTATTACATAGAGAGCCGCTCTGTCTTCTTGCTTATTTTAACGCTGATTGGCAGCATGGAGTAACTTCAGAGAACAGCCAAATCATCAGACACAGCAGAACACACGAGGGGGGTGTCTGTCACCGTTACGATCCTACAGACCGGACCACCCGACCCCCCCGTCCACGCCCTGCCAACCCCGCGCTCTCCGAAGGACCTGCCACGGGACGGGGCCAAACCACACACCACTCAGCGAGCTAAAGACGCAAACTGCCCACGCGACGGTCGGCCCTGTCTCTCCGCCCCCCCGGGGGGCCTCACCTCAGCGAAACACCCTCAGAGCCGACAGCCGCGACCCGTCATCGCTCACCGAGCGGTTATAGATCCTCTTCTGAGCCGACGGTCGCGCTCCCATACGATCCGTTCCTGCTCAGAGCTGAACTTCTCCAAAACGGCTTTCCTTAATACCTCCTTAAATCAATACGAGTGCAGAGTATCTGGCAGAATGGCGATGACTAGCGCTGGTTACTCTGCTGCATTGTTTTTCATTCGGTTTTTTCCCCTCCACGTTGATTTCGGACAGATGTTAACGGTGTGGTGTGTGTTGGGCCTTGTTTGTGTATGTATTGATCGGTGTGTTTGTGTGTTTAAGGATACGACGAGACGTTGAGCGGGAGAGCGGGAGAGAGAGAGGGGGGAAGGCATGGCTTATATTAACTGTGCCCCTGTGTGTGGACATGGTTAATGCGCGTTGCGTACGATTTACAATCTGCGTGCCCTGCAGTCTGAAGGAGTTCACCTCTCCTCGTTTAAAGCCACGTCGGAAATCTGCGTCTGCAATCATTCGAGATGAAAACACCTGAACCCCTATATTCCCCCCCGCTCCAATTCCACATTTCCCTTTCAAGCCTGTCAGCTTGTCGCTGCTCTGCGCTGTGATTGGCGGCGACCTCAGGCCCCCCCCCCCTCTGATGACATCAGAGCTGGGGGTCCATGCGGCCCGCTCACTAACGAGCCAGAGGTTAGGGTCCTGCCGATCTAACCAAGCCACCCTGCTCATCGTCCCGGCAGCCAGCTTGTAAATGTCACTGGGTGCTGTGGGAGAGAGGGCACCTATGGGAACACTGGGTGGAGCTTGAATGTATCACGGCCACAATGGGGCGGCATGTGGCTCTGGAGCTAGAGCGGGTTGGGCTGGTAACCCGGAAAAGTTGCTAGTTCGATCCCGGGCTCCACCTATAGTGTCGATGAGTGTCCCTGAGCAAGGCACCCTCACCCTGACTGCTCCCGACGAGCCGGGTGTCGCCTTGCGGGACACACACACCGCAGTCGGTGTGTGTCATTGTGTGCCTGAATGGGTGAATGTGAGGCGGTATTGTAAAGAGCTTTGAGTGGCCGTTGGTTAGAAAGAGCGCTAAACTAATGCAGTGCATTTACCACCCGTCCCAGTGGGACAGGATGCATTACAGGCCCTCTCTGGCCCTCGTTCTTCTGTTGTTCTGGCCCCTGGGGGGGGGGGGGTTCTCAGGCGTCCGTGTGGGCTCGGCCGTGACCACACTGTGTTCTTCTGGCGTCGACCGCGAGGAGGTGATTATGGAGCCGGTGTTGAAGAGGACTCATTGTGTTTAAATCAATGAGCGACTGTAAACAAACACCAGGCCGCCATTAGGCTGCAGGCAGGCTCCCTGATGCGTGGCGGGACGGACGGACGGACGGACGGACGCACAGCATTAATGGAAGGATTGATGGATACTAGTCATTAGGGCTGAAACATTTGGAGAAATAATCTAATTGCGATTATTTCCACCAATATTGCGATTGTGATTTAGTATGTGATTTTTCTTTTTAAATTTCCTTATGTCCTGGATTGGTCACAGAACAAGCAATAAATCATTCTATAGGGCTGGGCGATTATTATTCAAATTTTGATCACGATTTTCGTTTTTAGTCGCTGCATTTTTTTTATAATATGTTTTATAGAAAGTGCAGGAACGCAGGATACATATCGGGACATTATTCTAGATTTTAACATTTTCTATTTGACCATTTTGTGTATTTTTTTAAGGCGAAAATTCAAAAGTTCTCCGTTACAAAGTGTTTGCGAGGAGAGACATGCTGAATGAATGCATCATGTTTTCAAACTCAAAAATAACCGTTTGATCGTGATTTCAATAGCGACATAATAATAATAATAATAATAATAATAATAATAATAATAATAATAATCGCGATTCTATTTTTTTTCCATAATCGAGGCAGCCCTATCATTCTATAGTATGACCAACACAACATTTGAATCAGTCAACAGTGGACTGCTCTTGGCTGTCCCCGTGGTGTGGTTTGTATCCAGGCGGACCGTACCGTACATACGGCCGTTCTGTCTCTAACTCGACACACTGGTGGAAAACCACACGCTGCTGCTGACAGGAAAACAGCAGAGGATTACTCTGGCCTTGTCCTCAAGCACGCTGTGACCAGAAATAACCTCCCCTTCATCACAGACACGCTCACTTACTCACTCTCTCACACACACACACACACACACACACACACACACACACACACCACACACACACCACACACACACACACACACACACACACACACACACACACACACACACACACACACACACACACACACACACACACACACACGACACACACACACGCACACACACACGTGTCGACTCTGCAGCGATACTGCATGCGTGTGAGGCTAATGGTGCAGAATAGAGCCCCAGCAAAGCATGTCTCCAACATGCTGCCTTATCTGTTTGATCAGTGAGTCAGCAGCCCTGCACACATGCACCGGCCCCCCCCCCCCCCCAGGGAGCCACACACACAACACACACACACACACACACACACACCACACACACACACCACACACACACACACCACACACACACACACACACACACACACACACACACACACACACACACCGCCTTTCACTCTGACCGTGTTTTTTCCTTCCCCCTAATTTCCCCTTCCTCAGGGGCCCGCTACGGCCCCCTCCTCCATCTCTGGTGTCTCTCTTCCTTCCTCCCTTCCTCCTGTTCCCTCCCCCACCGTCCTTCCTCCTCCCCTCACGAGTGTTTCGTCTGCTCCTCCTCTCTCTGCAACGGTCTTCCTCCACGGCCAGTGTCTTCCATTCTTTTTCTCTTTGTGTGTCTCTCCTCCTCCCGTTGGGTCTCTCCTCTTGTCTCTCCTTGTGTTTTTTTGTCTCTCCTACTCATTGCAGGACGGAGGGCAAAAGAAAAGCAGTTATCCTTTTTGAGGAGGATTGAACTTGTGTGTAAATATTGAGAGGTGGTGCAAAGGGAGAGGAGCATGAAGTTATCGGGGGGGAGGGTGGAGGGTGACGGTACAGAGACGGGGGTCCTCAAGGCGGAGAGGACCCTCGATCCAGGACCTTGGCCTCTGCGTTCACCTGACGGCCGCCTTCCTCTCCTGCTCTTATTATTCTATCATTCCTCCAAGTTTCTCTTGGCAGACGAAATCATACAATGTGATCCTCTTTGGAGATAATGTTATCCTTTTAATCTGCACTTTGCATATTTGATGTTTCCTTGGTTGCGCGGTCGGTCTCTGAAGAACCGTAGGAGGGAACGTGATAGTTAACAATAACACGGTTCACGCCAGTCCTGAGCCCTGAGACAGACACTGGGAGCTGGTTTATAACCACCCCCCCCCCCCCCCCCCTCTAGCAGGGGAATCATGTGGTCGGCTGCTTCTGATCTCGGATTCAACCGTCTGATTAATGCTCACTCTGGTTCGTCCTCGACTCATTATGGTGAAGTCTGCCACTCTGTTGGTTTTCCCGTTCTTCCTCCCCCTCCCTCTGTCTTTCTTTCTTTTTCTTTCTCCCTTTTGCTATCTCTTTCCCCCCCTCTTTCCCCCTCTCTCTCTCTCTCTCTCTTTCTCTCTCTCCTCTCCTCTTCCTTTCTCTCTCTCTCTCTCCCCCTCTGTCTCGTTCTCTCTCTCTCTCTCTCTCTCTCTCTCTCTCTCTCTCTCTCTCTCTCTCTCTCTCTCTCTCTCTCTCTCTCTCTCTCTCTCTCTCTCTCTCTCTCTCTCTCTCTCTCTCTCTAATGAGTGTTTGTTTCCCTCTAACTGATCAATAAGGTGGGGTCAGCCCCCCCCCCCCCAGCCTGACCCCCAGGGAACAGAACTTACCGTCTGGTTCTCTGGCGGTCTGCCGGAAAGGCTCAGTCATTACCTGGCAGGCTGAGCCGGGAATTCCGCTTAGTGCATTACGGCCTTAACCTTTGACCTTGCATCAGATGGATGTGCGATCATGGTTACCCGTTACTGATCGTCTGCCAGTGAGACTTATCCTTACAATAAACAAAGATTAACTAATTAAGAATCTCAGATTAACATTCTTTTAGTAGTAGTAAATATATTAAAAAAAATATCTTGTACAGTGACACACAGTAGTCTCTCGTACAGTAACATGCAGTCTCGTAAAGTAACATACAGTAACCTCTCATACAGTAACATACAGTAGTCTCTAGGCGGTGGCTAAGTAGGATTTCCTGGTGTTCTGCAGGAAGGAACCCCCCCATTTCAAACTTTAACGGCCATTTGTTTTGGTAAATACATTAGTACGATGTGTTTTTGTGTGTGTGTGTGTGTGTGTGTGTGTGTGTGTGTGTGTGTGTGTGTGTGTGTGTGTGTGTGTGTGTGTGTGTGTGTCTGGATTCTGGAGTGTCAGGGGATGAGGGATGTGTTTTGTCACGCTTATGGCAGCTCTGAATACGACATCCAACCTTGTCAGTGACTTAGCATAGCCACTCTGGAGTGAATTATGTGTGTGTGTGTGCGTGTGTGCGTGCGTCTGTGTGCGGACGCAAAAGCACAATAAAGCGAGATCTCAAACCCCCTAATTGCTGAGTCGGTAAAGCCAGGAAGCTGAGCCATGAACCTCAGAACACCAATGGCTCAAAAGGGTGTGTTGGGGGTATGTCTCTCCTCAGCCAATCACAACACACCCTCACCAGGAAATAGCGATTCAAAACACATGTGTTCGCAGTAACGGCCAGACTAAAGGGAGTGAGAGGGAGTGAGCCAAGTCTGTGTGTGTGTGTGTGTGTGTGTGTGTGTGTGTGTGTGTGTGTGTGTGTGTGTGTGTGTGTGTGTGTGTGTGTGTGTGTGTGTGTGTGTGTGTGTGTGTGTGTGTGTGTTCGTGTGTGTGTGCAGACAGGATATTGCTTAACACGCAGCATGCGTTGTGTATTTGACAGCTCGATATCTATAGGTGTTTCTGACACATAGGCTCGAGACTTGACATCGATGCATTTGTATGTGTTAGAATAACACGTAAGAGATATGTCTCCCAGTATGCGTGGTTCCCACCGCATACTGGGACAGATTGGCACCACCCTCACAGACAGACACACAGACACACACACTGTCTGTACGTACACATACCCATGCACATGCACACACATACATCAACACAGACACACACAGACACACACAAACACACAGGCACACACGCACGCGGTCCTGAATCAGGGACCGATATGGCTTCTCACCTTTCACGACAGCGCTTTGTCAAACATGGGGACGTGTACCGACACAAGCTGCCTGAGAGCAGCTCTATTCAGCCCCCCCCCACACACACCCACACACTCACACAAACACCCCCAGTTGATCCATTATCAGTTACACGCACCACCTCAACACACACACACACTCACACAAACACCCCCAGTTGATCCATTATCAGTTAATGTACCAGCTCAACTCCCCATAGGCGCCTGTCCCTACAGACCCACTGGGGTCTGTAGGGACAGGACACCCACAAAGGGGGTGGTGCAGGAGGGGGAGGGTGGAGGAGATGGGGGTGTAGGGGGTGGGGGGGGGGGAATCGATGCCGTCCAGCGATAAAGAGGAGATTGGATGACATTAAGCCGTTTGTGCGGAGCCTTCGCCTGGGAGAGCAATGGTGCGGCCGTGTCCACAGCACCGCAGGTGACGGGGCTGATGGGGGGGGGGGGGGGGGGGTCTGCGCCGGCACCGTGGTGTCACAGGGTTTACCCACCCGTCATCACGGGGTGGCGCCGCCGCTGTCACCTGTGTGAGGGATCCGTCTGCAGAGACCCGGTCATGCACGTGCCCGTGGAAGGGGCGCCGCTGAGGCGGGATGCGATTGGTGGACGGCCGGTGTCACATGTTGTGAGGGGTGGGGTCATCGAGATGTTCAGGGCTGAGGTTTGGGCTGGGTGTTTCTCTCTGTCAGACGATTAGAGAGGGAGGGAGAGAGGGAGGCGGACAGGGAGGGAGGGAGGGGACAGAGAGGGGAGAGGGGGGGAGGGAGGGGGAGAGAGGAGGGAGAGAGAGAGGGAGGAGGGAGAGGAGAGGGAGGGAGAGAGAGGGAGAGGGAGGGAGGGAGAGGAGAGGAGAGGGGAGGGAGAGGGAGAGGGAGAGGAGAGGAGGGAGGGAGGAGAGAGAGGGAGAGGAGAGGGAGAGGAGAGGGAGGGAGGAGGAGGGAGGGAGGGAGGGAGGGGGGAGAGAGGGAGGGAGGAGGGAGGGGGAGAGATAGAGATAGTGTGTGCTTGGGGGTGCATAATTCAGCGAGTGTATTCAAATAAAAAACAAGAAAGAAAGAAAGCTTGTAAAAAAAAAAAATGAAGCAAAGACAAAAGGAGAAGTCTGATCTGGTGGCTTCCCGCTCAGCCAGCCGTTACAGGAAACACATTTAATGGCTCCAATGTCCAGAAGGCCGTTAGTTCTGGGCGAATCATCAGTTGAATCAGTCATGTTTACCCTGGGAACGACATTGAAAAGACAGCATCTAACGCAGCTCCCATAAAGACCCGGCGGCCTTGGATTAAACCGTCCCTCCTTCATTGATGCCGTCAGGCCGCGTCTGCTGGGGTCTCCACGGCCACCGTTTAAACGAGCCACTAATCAGCGGTAGTCCTCCGCTGCGATGGGGCCTTCTGCCTCACATCCATCCTGGCAATTAATGCTGATAACCCTGGGGCTTCAGTTCATTATCCTGGTAATTATGTGGCACAATGTGATTAGCACTGGTAAACAGACACAGGTCAGGGAGGGTATTAAATACACACATGCACAGCCCATGCACACACACACACAAATGCACGCATCCGTATGCATGCACCCGTGCACACACACAAATATGCGTACGTGCACACGTTCACACACATATATATATATATACGCGTGCGCGCAAATGCACGCTCCGGTGCACACACAAATAAACAAGCACACGTCAACATGAGCGAACATCCGTTACTGCATTGAGTTGATTATCGTCAGTGCGTTCCAGAGGGGATGATGGATCTGTGCTGCCTGCTGCTTCGGTGGAGGGCTTCAGCCTGGTTTCCGCCTGGTACCGGCCTGGTTCTGGCCTCCTCTGGGGGCTGATCTGGTCCGCTGGAGGAGCGCTGTATGCAGGCTCCCAGCTAGCAGGCTCCCCCCCCCTTGGGGTGGTAACCTAGGTTACGGATGCGAGGAGCTTTGGGACCCCTGCGGCTAACAGGGCTAGCCGCGAGCAAGTCGGCTGCTCCGGCGGTGTTTTTGTTGTGTGTTATTTAGCGTCCGCTTGTGTCGGACTCTTGGATCATCCAAACGGGTTCCCAGGGTTTGTTTCGCAGAACCGGTTGCGTCTGGTCTCCCTGAAGGAGGACTGAGACGAGTGATTACATCCCGGGCCCTTCCTCCGGTTCCCAACGGCTTTACCTTAAGGTGACACTCGAATCAATCAGGGAGATAAGGAAGGGTGCGTCTCCCAGCCTCGAGTCATGCAATCTGGGGACAGAATGTCCCTGCAGGGTCATTCTGTCCCCTCCGACGTTCAATGTTGACATAGGAACCGAACCCACTTCCTCCCATTGGCTCATGGGAGAGCATCACCCCCTCCCACAAGTTAAGTCAATTAAATTTGTATCGCCCTGAAGCCAAATTAGAGTCCGAAGTGCGTGTGTGTGTGTGTGTGTGTGTGTCCCATGTATGTGTGTACAAGTAAAGTCAATTAAATTTGTATTGCCCTGAAGCCAAATTAGAGTCCGAAGTAGCTTTATATGTGTGTGTGTGTGTGTGTGTGTGTGTGTGTGTGTGTGTGTGTGTGTGTGTGTGTGTGTGTGTGTGTTGTGTGTTGTGTGTGTGTGTGTGTGTGCGTGCGTGCGTGCGTGCGTGCGTGCGTGCGTGCGTGCGTGTGCGCCTGACAATGATTACTTTAAAAACATAGCAACGGTCCAGACATTGTAATTGTAGCGAGACTCAAACTGTACTCATTATGGAGGTGGGCTGTTGCTTCGATTTGTATATGGACACCTGCTGTTACTACTAGCCACTGGTGAGTCTAATATGCCAACTAGGTTGCCAATGCAAATTTAGATCTTGGAATCTTAGGTCATATCCACAAAAATGTGGTTAGAGGACTGTGGTTGGGGGGGGGGGGGGGGTACCTAAGAAGGAAGCCAAAAGAGTGGCAACATTTTGCTGTTTTCAGACGCCATAGCTAGCAAGAAAATCATGACAAAGATGTTTGGTTTATCCATAAGTGTTCGGTGTAATACCTTAACTTATCATGTACGTCTTGTAAAGGCTTGTAAGCTTGATGAACCTGTTACATTTTGTGCGCGTGTTTTGCCGCAGTGGTCCCTTGTGTCCCAGCAGCACCCCGGTGATGTCGGCATCACTCCGGGATTAGCACCCCCCCAGTGAAGGGGTCAGGGTGCAATGTCACGCAGCCGACCGCACACTGGCCCGCTATAATCTCAGCCTCATGTTAATAAGGGAACGTTGAATAGCATAAAGTAACTTGGATCAGTCGGAGCTGGCCGCACCAGACGTGGAACTCTGTAAGATCAAAGACCGCCAGGTTTTATGGGCCAATTACCGCCGTGGGTTTAAGGACAGGAAAATGAAATACAACACAAATGAAATGCTCTGAACGTTGGGCTCTGAACGCTGTGGTTCTGATTGTTGGTGTTCCCGGTGTTCCGGTCAGTGTCAGCTCTGTGTGTTTTCCGGTCCGTGTTTGGGTTCTGTGTGTTTTCCTGTCCATGTTGGGGTTCTGTGTGTTCCGGTCTGTGTTTGGGTTCTGTGTGTTTTCCTGTCCATGTTGGGGTTCTGTGTGTTCCGGTCTGTGTTTGGGTTCTGTGTGTTTTCCTGTCCATGTTGGTGTTCTGTGTGTTCCGGTTTGTGTTTGGGTTCTGTGTGTTCCGGTCTGTGTTTGGGTTCTGTGTGTTTTCCTGTCCATGTTGGTGTTCTGTGTGTTCCGGTTTGTGTTTGGGTTCTGTGTGTTCCGGTCTGTGTTTGGGTTCTGTGTGTTTTCCTGTCCATGTTGGGGTTCTGTGTGTTCCGGTCTGTGTTTGGGTTCTGTGTGTTTTCCTGTCCATGTTGGGGTTCTGTGTGTTCCAGTCCGTGTTGGGGTTCAGTGTGTTCCGGTCCGTGTTGGGGTTCTGTGTGTTCCGGTCCATGTTGGGGTTCTGTGTGTTCCGGTCCGTGTTGGGGTTCTGTGTGTTCCGGTCCATGTTGGGGTTCTGTGTGTTCCGGTCCGTTTTTGCGTTCTGTGTGTTCCTGTCCATGTTGGGGTTCTGTGTGTTCCGGTCTGTGTTTGGGTTCTGTGTGTTTTCCTGTCCATGTTGGGGTTCTGTGTGTTCTGGTCCGTGTTGGGGTTCTGTGTGTTCCGGTCTGTGTTTGGGTTCTGTGTGTTTACCTGTCCGTGTTGGGGTTCTGTGTGTTCCGGTCTGTGTTTGGGTTCTGTGTGTTTTCCGGTCCATGTTGGGGTTCTGTGTGTTCCGGTCTGTGTTTGGGTTCTGTGTGTTTTCCGGTCCATGTTGGGGTTCTGTGTGTTCAGGTCTGTGTTTGGGTTCTGTGTGTTTTCCGGTCCATGTTGGGGTTCTGTGTTGTGACACCCCCAGTCGTCGGCGGCTGGGATTCCCAATAAAGAACGCTCAAGCCTGGTGTCGAAACAAAGGTTTTATTTCTGGAGCACTAGAGAATAAGAATAAGGAAAATCATAAAATAACTAAGACTACTTCCACTCTGGGGAAAAGGGGTGAGGGTTCTCTTCTTCTTAGGTATATGACTTATCACACTTCAGGCTCTTTTTCTAAAGCTCGTGCGGACATTAAGTAAATATTAGAAGTATCCTTTTGCTCCAGGCGATGCGTGAATAACATGAATTTTCATAAGTTTAACCTTATTGACATAATGATATAATTAAAACAAACACGTATATATGTTTGGCGGGCAGGAGAACCACAGAGATCAACATTACTTACACACACACACACACACATGCACATTGCACACACACACACACACACACACACACACACACACACACACACACACACACACACACACACACACACACACACACACACACACACACACACACACACACACACACACACACACACTTACTTAAACGCACATGACTAAACACACAGACACACACACACACACACACTTACTTACTTACTTACTGATACACACACACAGCGTAACATTCCTGGGAGGGGGCGAGTGTCTTTCATGTCTTGTTGCTGTGTGATTTCAACAGACTTTGTCTCGGCTCACCACAACGCTTATAACATTAATAAAAGTTATGGAGGATAATTACACATTTCACATAAAATATGACAAAAACCTAAATGCACGTAAACAATTGAGAGGATGTTTCGCGGCGATGGTGATTATGGTGTTTGAGGTTTTATGCGTTTGACCTCACAGCTAGCCAACCAGAGTGGAGCTCGCTCAGATCCTGACTGTTCCCCTGGTGAGAGAGGGCAGAGTGAGAGAGAGCAGAGTGAGAGAACAGAGTGAGAGAGCAGAGTGAGAGAGCAGAGTGAGAGAGAACCCGAGTGAGAGAACATAGTGAGAGAGGGCAGAGTGAGAGAGAACAGAGTGAGAGATAACAGAGTGAGAGAACAGAGTGAGAGAGGGCAGAGTGAGAGAGAGCAGAGTGAGAGAACAGAGTGAGAGAACAGAGTGAGAGAGGGCAGAGTGAGAGAGAGCAGAGTGAGAGAACAGAGTGAGAGATAACAGAGTGAGAGAACAGAGTGAGAGAACAGAGTGAGAGAGAACAGAGTGAGAGAACACAGTGAGAGAACAGAGTGAGAGAGAACTGAGTGAGAGAACATAGTGAGAGAGAATCCGAGTGAGAGAACAGAGTGAGAGAGGGCAGAGTGAGAGAGAGCAGAGTGAGAGAGAGCAGAGAGAGAGCAGAGTGAAGAGAGAGCAGAGGGAGAGAGAGCAGAGGGAGAGAGAGAGAGCAGAGTGAGAGAGCAGAGAGAGAGCAGAGTGAGAGAGAGAGAGCAGAGTAAGATAGGGCTGCTCGATTATGGAAAAAATCAAAATCACGCAGAGAGGAGTGAGTGAGAGAACAGAGAGTGAGAACAGAGAGACAGAGAGCAGAGACAGAGAGCAGAGAGTGAGAACAGAGAGACAGAGAGCAGAGAGAGAGAACACAGAGAGAGAACACAGAGAGAGAGAACAGAGAGAGAGAACAGAGAGAGAGAACAGAGAGTAGAGCGCTGTTCTCCGGCTCCCGTGCCACTCCGCCGGAGGCAGCCCCGCAGGAATGTCACGGCGTCCCGGTTGCATAACATAGAGAGCTCGCTCGCCACAACTCGAGGTCATCGCAACAGGAATGTAGATTAGGTCTGGCCTGGTTTTGAACCGCTCTCTTCAGAGTTCACGTCCTCATCAGTTCAGATACCGTGTATACAGCTGTTAGCGTAGTGGTTAGGGGGTTAGAGTTCCAGGCCCAAGGTACTGGGTTCGCTGCCCAAACCTGTTGCAAGATGCCCCAGTAACCCTTCATTATCCCTTAAGTTCCTTAAAGGTGACATATGTGAGGTGTGCCGTTTGGAAAATCGGCCCCCTTCTGACATCACAAGTGGTCCACCTAGATGACAGTTGGATGAGCAACGTTTGCTACAGTCCGCTTGGGGTAGGCTGGCAGACCGATCTCTCCAGCGCACATTCTAGGTGGACACGCCCACTTGTGATGTCAGAAGAGGCCGATTCTCAAAACAGTTTGTAAACGGAAAATCACAACTCGCACCTGGTGGTCTAATATGTCACCTTAAACGAAGCGTAGCGCCTTCTCAGTGGGAACGCCTCGGTGCCCTGCTCAGAGACAAAGCCATGGAGGCCTCCTCGGGGGGCTGGAGATGGCTCCCCTGTGTCTGAGCGCCCCCCCCCCCCCCCCCCCGCCCACTCCCTCCCCGCCGCCCCGGGCGGTAGTGTCATGCTGGGGCCTCAGAGGTCTGGAGAGGCTGGCACAGGCTCTGTTCGTGACGGGAGGGAGGGGGGGGGGGTTGTCTCACTCACAGCTGTCCCAGCGTGGGACAGCGGCATAGCCGGGGCATAATAGCCCCCTTTATCGGACACATCTGGACACACACAGAGAGGGGCCTGGTCCTTGGGGGGTTGCGGGTCATGGAGAAAAACACCACGCTTTCAACAGTTATTTAATGGTTTTTTTGAGACAGAGCAGGACTTTAGCGTGGAGCAGAGGGGTAGGGCTGGGGGCAGCGGGCAGAAGACCCGCGCTTGTCTTGGACGTACAGTAACGTGGACGTCCCTGTCTCGCCCAGAAGGTTCTCAGAGCCCCCCCCCCCCGCCTTGGCTCAAGGCTTTGTTTGATGTCGTTAGTGGAGGTGGCGTCATGAGATCCCAGCAGCGCACACAGGGGTCATAGTGTACATGTTCTCCAACACACTGGGGTCATAGTGTACATGTTCTCCAACACACAGGGGGTCATAGTGTACATGTTCTCCAACACACTGGTGTCATAGTGTACGTGTTCACCATCATGGACGGAGCTGGCACCACACTGGGGTCATGGTGTACATGTTCTCTTCCACACTCGGGTCATGGTGGGGTCATTGCCGCTTTGCATGAAGCCGTGTACCGTAGCATCTTGTAGCATGACGCTGTGTACCGTAGCGTACCGTAGCCGTGTACTGTAGCATCTTGTAGCATAACACTGTGTACCGTAGCCGTGTACCGTAGCATCTTTTAGCATGACGCTGTGTACCATAGCGTACCGTAGCCGTGTACGTAGCATCTTGTAGCATAACGCTGTGTACCGTAGCGTACCGTAGCCGTGTACTGTAGCATCTTTTAGCATGACGCTGTGTACCGTAGCGTACCGTAGCATCTTGTAGCATAACGCATGTGAACGGTAGCACGGTATCTCGTAGTGGTGTGGATTCAGTTCAGAGCTGTGTAGATTCAGTTGTGTAAAGTTGTGCAACTGTTACGAAGCAGTGAGTTTATGTTACTGCTCTGAGTTGTGTAGATTCAGTTGTGTAGCGTTGTGTAACCATATGCAGCGTTGTGTAACGGGGTGCGGGCGTCACAGAGCAGCTCAGACTCAGATCTGCGCTCTTGTTTTGGGTTTATTCTCAAGCTGTGGTACAGAACAGACAACATAGCGAGTGGCTCGCAGTGGGTTGTTTTGGTTCAATGGTTCACGTCATGCCAGCAGCGTGGAGACACAGTATCCGCCCCTTCATTATAAATACGCTCTCTGCCAGCGACTAGCAGGAGACCTCTCTCCGCCCCCCAGCTCACCGATAATCTAATTACAGCGGGTTGAGCTCAGTGCAAGGGCAGTCTCGGATGACCTATGTACACGCTGCTGATGTACACACACAACTTGATGTGCACACAACTGAAGCACACACAATTGATGTACACAACCCGATGTACACAGCACTGATGTAAGCGCAACTGATGTGCACACAACTGATGTACACAACTCTGATGTACACAGCTCTGTGGGGTATTTCACAAAACCGGTTTACCGGCTACATTAATCCAGGGTTTGCGGTAACCCAAGGTTTTCCATTCCGAAGTGAACATGTTAGTTGCTATAGAAACATATGCTCTGAATCAAACCTGGTTGGAGCAGGTTTTGCGCAGGTTAAGTTTGAAACATAACCCGGTTTTGGGGTATTTAAGCCCGCGTTCACCGCAGATTTCATGTGTTCACAATGGCATGCGCTTCTACTGAGAGGCCTGCTGATATCGGAGCGCAAATTATACGTGCAATCCGCCGGGCTCGATTAATAAGACCACGGCTCGACATCTTGGCATATCCGGATGTCTTTTTGCTGGAGAGATATAGATTCTCTTTAATATATTTAAAGAGCCTTCTCCAGCCTTACATAGCCAACGGTACCAATCGAGAACCTGGCCTCAGTTCACTCCAGACTATTTGCGTATCCCTCCGTTTAATATGACAATTTAAATGCTGGACTGACAAAATATACCAATACGATGGTGGAAAAATACCAGTTTGTATGTTTTTATACTTCATTTTTACTTGATCCGCTGACCGCTTGGGAGCCATCGGAGTGCATATGTTTTCGGAACGTAAAGAATGCTTAACTGGGATATTAATAGATTCATGGCTTGAATATTAAGGATCATGCTTTTGACATGTAACTAACGCATTTACGCGGTCAGCCATCCGCTGCCAGGCTTTGGTTCTCTGGGTTACAGAGGCTTTAGCGTTCCCTCTTCTTGGAAAGGAACCTGGAGTTCCATTTCATTGAAATAAGCGGCCCGTTTCCCCATTTCGATCAGGGTTTCCATGATCCATACATCGCGTCTATATAGGTTTGGCGTGGACGCGCACAACCCTCATTTAACCAACCCCTTGTTGATTGAACTAATGCATAACCCGTGCGGTGGAACCGACAGCTCTGGGTTAGTCGGCACAGCGTCAATCAACCGAGAGTTCAGCGTTAACTCTGTGTTTGTTAAACCTCCGTTCCTCGGATACCCCACTGATGTACACACTGCCAATGTACACACTATACACACCGCTGATGTACACAACCCGATGGACACACACCGCTGATGTACACAGCTCTGATGTAAACACCGCTGATGTACACAGCGTTGCCTCCAGGCATCCAAAGGGCCATGATCCTGAGCAGTCCAGGCTGTTCTCAATGTAAAGGCCTTCATCTCTATCTTCAGTGGAACCTCCTCCCGGAGATAGCATGTCTCAAAGTGAACAGGGCCTTTCTGGGCTCTTGGAACCGAGGATTCGTCCCCTATAGGTTCCATTTCATGGACGCTTTCATCGAAAAAACAATTTGTCAGAAAAAGGGGAAGCAAGATATTTCGACCCTTCAGGAAGGCATCGGGCCGATGCTTTCTCTAGGACCTTTAAGGAGTTTGCTTGTTACATCTTTCTGGCCCGGAGTAAACTTAGAAACAGGATTGTGTTGAACCTTCCCACACTTCCCACATCCTGACTGTATCAGTAACATAGTTGATTCAGTAACCTGTTAATCAGCGATCCTACCTAACTGTCTCTGTTGTCCTCCGCAGATGCCTGGGGTCCAGAGCCTGCCTGGCTGTGAGGACCAGGACCAGTAGGGTCCAGCGTCTGAGGAGAACCGGCGGTCCCAGTTCAGGTACAGAACCGGCTCCCATGAGGCCTACAGACACAGGGTTCAAACTACAGACCTGACACCATGAGGCCTACAGACACAGGGTTCAAACTACAGACCTGATACCATGAGGCCTACGGACACAGGGTCCAAACTACAGACCTGACACCATGAGGCCTACGGACACAGGGTTCAAACTACAGACCTGATACCATGAGGCCTACAGACACAGGGTTCAAACTACAGACCTGATACCATGAGGCCTACGGACACAGGGTTCAAACTACAGACCTGACACCATGAGGCCTACGGACACAGGGTTCAAACTACAGACCTGACACCATGAGGCCTACAGACACAGGGTTCAAACTACAGACCTGACACCATGAGGCCTACGGACACAGGGTTCAAACTTAAACCTGATACCATGAGGCCTACGGACACAGGGTTCAAACTACAGACCTGACACCATGAGGCCTACAGACACAGGGTTCAAACTACAGACCCGACACCATGAGGCCTACAGACACAGGGTTCAAACTACAGACCTGACACCATGAGGCCTACAGACACAGGGTTCAAACTACAGACCTGACACCATGAGGCCTACAGACACAGGGTTCAAACTACAGACCTGACACAATGAGGCCTACGGACACAGGGTTCAAACTACAGACCTGACACCATGAGGCCTACGGACACAGGGTTCAAACTACAGACCTGACACCATGAGGCCTACGGACACAGGGTTCAAACTACAGACCGGATACCATGAGGCCTACGGACACAGGGTTCAAACTACAGACCTGAGGATGTCATGGAGCCAGTATTAGCTGTCATTGGTATGAATAAAAGAGAGTGTCAAGTTATGAAAATATATATACAAAACAGCATTATACTATTCTGTACTCTGCAATGTACTGTATACTTTCGCACTATACTACTACTA
>OLKM01000317.1:335091-362591 GCA_900291075.1 Melanogrammus aeglefinus
GTGTGTGTGTGTGTGTGTGTGTGTGTGTGTGTGTGTGTGTGTGTGTGTGTGTGTGTGTGTGTGTGTGTGTGTGTGTGTGTGTGTGTGTGTGTCTTCGTACCGTGTGTGTGTGTATTTAAGCATGCGTGCGTGTGTGTTTGTGTGTGTGTTTAAGCATGTGTGCGTGGATGTGTGTGTCTTTCTGTCTTTAAGCATTGGTACGTGTGTGTGTGCGTGTGTGTTTTGTGTATGTGTTGAAGCATGCTTACGTGAGTGTGTGTGTGTGTTTGAATGTGTGTTTAAGCGTGTGTGTGTGTCCTTCCCGGTGCAGTAACCAGGCCCGGGACCACACAGGCTCCAGAGGAGATCATTCCTCCCCAGCCCCCTCCACACCCCCACACACACACACACTCCCAATCCCCCCCCCCCTCCCCCAACACTCTCTGTCTCCCCCCCCCCCCCCCCCCCTACTCCCTAACTCCCCCCCTCTCTCCTCCGTCTCCCCCCAACATCCTTAGAACATGCATAGAGCTTGAGTAGGTCATGCATAGAACAGCCGTAGTGTGTGTTACAGTGTGTGTTAGTCTGGGTTACATCTGGGGCCCCACTGGGGTCATTAGGGTCCCAGTGTAGGAGGGGGGGCGCATGGAAGTGTGTGTGTGTGTGTGTGTGTGTGTGTGTGTGTGTGTGTGTGTGTGTGTGTGTGTGTATTCATGTGCAGTGTGTGTATTCGTGTGTGTATGTGTGTTTTTGTACGTCTCTGCATCTGTGGCTGTGTGTGTCTGCATGTGCATGTGTGTGTTTGTGTGTGTGTCTGCATGAGTGTTTGTGTGTGTGTGTGTGTGTGTGTGTGTCAGGCGCCTGTACATTATGGCGTTTTATTGCTTATTACAGAGGTGGCCGAGATGAGGAGATGAATGGGGGCCAGCCTTCATGGGAGGGAGGTGACAGGAGTGTGTGTGTGTGTGTGTGTGTGTGTGTGTGTGTGTGTGTGTGTGGTGTGCGTGTGCGTGTCCGTGCATGCATGTGTGTCTGTGTGTGTGTCCGTGTGTGTGTGTCTGTGCATGTAAATGTATGAGTGCGTATCTGTGTGTGCGTGTGTGTGTGTCTGTGTATGCGTGAGTGTCTGTGTGCGTGTCTATGTCTGCATGTGTGTGCATGCGTGCGTGTACGTGTGTGCGTGTGCATGGGTTTCTGGGCGCCTTTACATTTGTCCATTATGCGTTCTCTGCGTATGTGTTAAACGCTGTATCCATTTATGTGTGTGCATGTGTGGTTTCTTTTCCGTTACGAGGTGTTTTATAGTTTGTGTTGGTGCACGGCAAAGTCATGTGTGTGTGCACATGCTGTGCGCTATACTTGCATTAAGCGGTCCACATACACACTCCACTAGACACAACAGGCGGCCTCAGGTCCAACAGGCTCTCGTTCCCACACTGGAGTATTTAACCTTCAAGGTTCTGCGTGTAGCATTTAAAGACATTGATTGGAGGATCAAGTGGTTGGAAATGGCCGAGCCGTCGGTCAGATAGCGGTGAGCGAAGTTCTCTGTGAGAATCTGTGGTTCTCGTCGCCTGCGTCTGTGTGAGCCCATCGAGAACTCGGCCCTGCCACAGCTCATTTCTGACCAATCAGGGCTTCTTCTTCTGATTTGTTTCAGGGACACTATCTTGAAATGAAACACTTCTCCATGGGCCCGGCGGGGGGAGGGCCTCGTTTAATTGCGGTTCTGACCATCGTCTGCCCTGCTTCCTGCTCGAAGCAGACTCTGGGACCTCAGAACCTCTGGGGTTAGTCCGGTGGTCCAGACCCCTTTAATCCAGCCGCCTGTAGGGCCTTCCCTGCGAATTCAAATGTCCTGCGGCCCAGGACCGTGTGCGCGTCTGTAACGCTTAGGTCTGGTGTTCACAAGGTTGGCCTGGGGCCTTTATTGTTGTTGTCTATTAAATGTACGCTTTAAATGATGTACACGAGCAGCTTTAATGAACACTACTAAATACTCCACATGTTGAGAGAGAGAGAGAGAGAGAGAGAGAGAGAGAGAGAGAAGAGAGAGAGAGAGAGAGAAGAGAGAGAGAGGAGAGTAAGAGAGAGAGAGAGAGAGAGAGAGAGAGAGAGAGAGAGAGAGAGAGAGAGAGAGGGAGAAGAGGGAGGGGGGAGAGAGAGAGAGAGAGAGAGAGAAGAGAGAGAGAGAGAGAGAGAGAGAGAGAGAGAGAGAGAGAGAGAGAGAGAGAGAGAGAGAGAGAGAGAGAGAGAGAGAGAGAGAGAGAGAGAGAGAGAGAGAGAGAGATAGTGATACAGAGGGATTGCCCAGATGGGCATGCTAAAGAACAAGGTCGTCCGTGCCGATGAGCACAGGACACGTACGCGGGAATGTCCAAAGTCCTTTTTTTTTCCACGCAAACAAATAAATGCGCACATGTTCAAACAGGGTTCAAACCAGGACTGGCTAAGCTTATGTCATGACTTCTGGCAGGCAAGATGTCTGTGTGCATGTCTGTGCGTCCTGTCCTGGGGGGAAACGCATTCTGTTTGTGATCGAACCTATACCACTAGGGGTGCTCGCCATTTTATGTTAGTGGTGTTAATTCTCCAGTCGGTTAATTTCATCCACTAGTGCCATACTTAAAACACCCCAAATTTGAAGTGTACATACGACGTTTCTCTTACCTGCTTATTCTCCCTAATCCACTGTATGCACCCAATGACAATGCGGTCGCTTGTTTTTCCGTAGGAGTAGCTGAATAACCTGCGAAACCGAATACATTTAAATGGATGGCACGGTCTTCGGGCTTTTCGCTTAGAAATGTCCAAATGAATTATTATTGGGATTTTAACATAGAAAATTTAACATTCAAAATGATCAAAATCAAAATGATTGTCACACAAATACCCGGCGCAGTCACTGACGCAAATGACGTTTAGAAATGTTCAGCGCAGTGTCTGAATCCTCGTTTTTTTCCGTTCCCCATATAGCGCAGTATATCATGAACACTATATGTAACAGAGAATACTGATTGAGTGAATACGGAACGATTTCGAACACAGCTTCTGTCTCTAATTTGAGCCACACAGAGAAATGGATCCGGATGAAACAACACATCCCACATAACACATCCCACAGTTTCAAATTTGCCAATGGCGTGATAAAATATCGAAGGCCACACCCACGTGCTAACGAGCCTAAATAAGTCAGGCTGGTCATAGGGAACTAAAGAGAACACTAGTGACAGTTACAGATTCAGCTGTAATATAACATCAGTAGTTTGAATATAAACGGGACAGAATTACAACACAAACTCAATTTGAAAGTGGAGTAACACCTGAGATGGCTGAAGTTAAAAACAAACCATATCAAAGCAATTCTAATTCTATTTCTCACCACTACACCGTCCTTCAGTACTGTGAATACAGGGCTTTAAAGGCAAATAGACTTCAATACAATTTAAATGAAATGAAAGCTGCGGCTTTGTTTACATAAACAGCAAACAGTAAGTCGATTAGGACACCTTCATGCAAACAAAACGCTAGCCGTGTGAGCGCTGCTGATTGCTTCCAGGGGTGTCAGACATCAGAGAGCAAAAAGGAGAAACAGAGAGTAGAGAAACAGAGTCGGGGGAATGGAGGAGAGACAATAGAGTAGAGAGGAGAGAGGAACGAGGGGAGAAGTGGAGTGAGATGTGAGCCTAACAAAAACGCTGCGACAGTCTTGGCAGCGTTCAAACATTCTGGTGCCAAAATTTGCACGGGACAAAATGAGAGAGAGAGAGAGAGAGAGAGAGAGGAGAGAGAGAGAGGAGGGAGCAGAGAGAGAGATGAGGGAGAGAGAGACGGAGGAGAGAGAGAGAGAGGGAGAGAGAGAGAGAGAGAGAGAGAGAGAGAGAGAGAGAGAGAGAGAGAGAGAGAGGAGGGAGAGAGAGAAGAGAAGGAGATGTGAGAGAGCAAAGAGAGCAGAAGATAGCATCGAAACATGAGAGATGAGTCATGAGAGAGAGAGCTGAGCAGGGCAGAAAGTGGCAAAAAACAGAACATCATGTTTTTCATGCATATAAAGTTATAGTGTTTGTACTATTTTAAGACGCAGCCGAACCACTGACCTCTGCTCCCACTCACCCCCTCCCCCCACCCCGCCCCAAGGGGCGCCACCCAACACAGGCGTCTCCCCCCTCCTCCCAGTGACCCCCCACCCCCCCCACTGTATGGCTGAGTCCACCCAGGAGAGCTGCCACATCATCCGGCCTCAGAGAAACGGGCCAAGATGTCGATTTACACGAGAACTGACAACTGATCAGAGAGAGAGAGGGAGGGAGGGAGAGTCGGGGGTGGTGGGGGGAGAGAGAGAGGGAGGCAGGGGGAGAAAAAAAATAGATAAAGTTAAGGGGAAGTAAAAGAGAAAAGTTGTGTGTACTTTAAAGACGGTTGTTTTGTTAATGTAAGCAGCTTTGGTGACTCTGTCTCATTGATGTGATATTCCTTAGAACACAATAAACACGATAATGAGAACGAACTGCGCAGAACGGCAGAGCTGGGAGCTGCTACTGATCTTCAGCATCCAGAGATGAGCTCGGAGAATCTGTAATGTTTCACGTGTTTGCCCATAACAATTCTTCCTCTGCAGCCAATCAGAGAGCTTGCTTATCTCCAAGAGGTGATCTGACATTTGCCTGCTTGTGTACCCACGCATACGCACGCATGTGTCCTCCCCTCTATGCCTCCCTCCCTCCCTCCCTCCCTCCCTCCCCTCCCCCATCCCTCCCCCCCTCTCTCCCCAGTCATCATGTTCCCACCATGGTTCAGGATGTTGCAGCAATTTCCACCTCAGGCTCAAGCACCACGCGTTGCACAACAGCAGACTTGTTGAGGGCCGGTTGGCTCCCTGAGAGAGACCAGACACGGGTTACTGTTGTCAATTGCTCAGTCTAATCCTGATTGGCTCGCATACAGTTGAGTTGTGATCCGACACAGGAGTCCTTGTGGCCTGGCTTCTCGTTTGAAGCCGTCCTGTTGGTGCTGTTAGTGTTGAATGGAATTATTGGTTGTGGTGGACTTGGGCCTCAGACTCAGTGCCTCATCACAGCGTGGCTTTCTGTTTCACTGACGGGCCCTCAGCGAAGTGAAATCCTCGCTGTAGTGAAGCTGCTCCATGTGGGTCTGAAGTGTAGATGGACAACAATGGGCCGTCTTTCACTAATGTTGAAAGACCTTTCGTTCCTACAGTGGCGAGAGGAGCAACAAATGATTCTCTCTCTCCCTTTCCCTCTCCCTCCTCTCTCTCTGTCTCTCTCTCTCTCTCTCTCTCTCTCTCTCTCTCTCTCTCTCTCTCTCTCTCTCTCTCTCTCTCACGCTCACTCTCACTCTCACTCTCTCTCGCTGTCTCCCCCCCTCTCTCTCTCTCTCTCTCTCTCTCTCTCTCTCTCTCTCTCTCTCTCTCTCTCTCCTCTCTCTCTCTCTCTTGCTCTCTCTCCCCCTCTCTCTCTCTCGTCTCTCTCTCTCTCTCTCTGCTGTCTCTGTCTCTCTCTCTCTCTCTCTCTCTCTCTCTCTCTCTCTCTCTCTCTCTCTCCCCCTCTCTCTCTCTATCTCCCCAGCCATAACAGTGGTATTGTGTCACATCCAGTAGCCTCATTAGACTGCCTTACTGGGAGAGCTTGGGTCCATACTGGCTGGCTCCCAGCCCCAGTACATTTTTTCAGCTGGTGTTCTGTCCTGGTGCAACATGTGTCCCACACGGGGGGGGGACACATGGGTGGTGGGAGGGTGAGAGAGAACTCCATGGCAGTGTGTTAAAGTGTGTACGTTAAAGTTGTTCTCGGTTTTGTCTGAGCAGTAAACAAAGCGTGACGTTAGTTTAGAGAACGCCGATGAATGCAGCGTGTGTGAGGGTCTTTCAGGGCGCAGTATTTCAGCGGCCCACTCGGCCCATGCACAGATCCATGTGTATATAAACAGCAGACGCAGTGCTGGCCCGCGTGGTTTCACCAGGCTCACAGGGAGCTGGTAGGACCCCGTCAATGAGGGGGACCCCCTCACTGAAGAGGAATGCCCCCTGAAGAGGAAGAGGAGCAGCATTAGGCAGCATCAACAGCAGCGTCAGCAGCAATAGTAGCAGTTGCAGCATCAACAGCAGCAGCAGTGATATGGGCAGTTGTGACGCCTTGTTCACACTACTTGCGTCCGTCGACGGATGACCGAGGGCCTGTCTAAAGTACAGGGGACTAGTCTTTGTAGACTGCAGCCTGCAGCCAGACTGATTGGACGATGGATCCGTATCCCTGCCTGAATAGTTGAACATTTTCTCAACTTTTTGACGCAGGCCACGGAGCCGAACGGACGGACAATGCATTTTGCGAGCGCCCCGCGCAAAAGCAGCAGTGGCAGCAGCAATAGCAGCAGCAGTAGCAGCAGCAGCAGCCGTAATGGTATCATGAATATCTTAAGAAGCTTCTCATGCTCGGATCATACTCCCGCGGATTAGCGGGCCATTGAACCGGGGATTAGCGAGGACAAATTAATACCTTGTGTGTGTGGACAAGAGAGAGGCTTGTGTAATGGATCGAGACCTTCCAGCGACGCACGCACGCACACGCGCGCACACAGACACACACGCACTGGCGCACACAACACACACAGAGCATTAAATCGTATTCCCTAGAGTCCGCTGCACTGCTTAAAGCGACTGGTTATCCTGGGTAATCTGCAGTGTGGCATAAACCCTGGCCGGGGGTTGGGGGTTCGAGTCCCACTGAGCTTGCGGTCAGGCTGCAGACCCCCTTTGGTATTTGAGTCACTTTTAATAACGGCAGCTTCACCAAAAGCCATCCCCATTTGTCCACGACTTCATAAGCTGAAGGGAGAGCAGCTTCCTGCTCACCTTGGGGGACTTCCTGTCGTGCGGCTCACTAACAAGCCAGCTCCGGCCCCCCACCGCCCCCCCCCACCCCCATCCCACCCCACGCCTCGCTGACAACCAAGAGGCTCCTTCCTGTCATGTGACCCCCGTGTGAGGCCCCCCCGAGGGGATGACAGCATCACACCCAGCAAGGCGACGAACCCTGGGGTGTCTGATAGTATCACACACGCACACACGGCGTCACTGTGGCAGCGCTGTGGGCTCAGGGTTTTGTTGTGTTACGAGGAGTGCAGTGATTTATTTCATACAGGTTTGCAGTTTTGTTTCTTTTCTAATCCTGTATTCTGCTTTGTTTTGCCTCATTGTGTGTTTGTGTGTGTGTTTGTTGTGTGTTGTTGTGTGTCCTGTATTCTGCTTTGTTTTGCCTCATTGTGTGTGTGTGTGTGTGTGTGTGTGTGTGTGTGTGTGTGTGTGTGTGTGTGTGTGTGTGTGTGTGTGTGTGTGTTCTTGGTAATTTATGTGCATTGCTGCTGCAACATTTCCCTTTGTAAATAACGAAAGCACTCCATCTGTTATCTATATCATTATAGTGCACCAAAGAAACCTTGAGAGACACAAACAAAACAAGGAGACGCTGAACACAGAGCAATAGCAGTAATTGAGGGGTTTGAAAATATGGTAATTTAAAGGATGGTTCATACTGCCTTAGTCGTTCATAACAGGGACAGACGTGTCCAATGTGTCTGTGACTCAGGAGGCCTCTCTGTCCCCACTGAGGACAATGTGTCTCTGACTCAGGAGGCCTCTCTGTCCCCACTGAGGACTCAGGAGGCCTCTCTGTCCCCACTGAGGACTCAGGAGGCCTCTCTGTCCCCACTGAGGACAGGAGGCCTCTGTCCCCACTGAGGACAATGTGTCTGTGACTCAGGAGGCCTCTCTGTCCCCACTGAGGACAGGAGGCCTCTGTCCCCACTGAGGACAATGTGTCTGTGACTCAGGAGGCCTCTCTGTCCCCACTGAGGACAATGTGTCTGTGACTCACGGGGCCTGTTTCGCCACTGAGGACAATGTGTCTGTGACTCACCTGGCCTCTGTCCCGGCTGAGAACAACGTGCCCTTGACTCGAGGCCTCTGTCCCGGCTGAAGACAACGTGCCTTTGACTCGAGGCCTCTGTCCCGGCTGAGGACAACGCGTCTGTGACTCACAGGTTCCCTGTGTCCTCGCCGTACTCAGTGTGTCTGTGTCTCACTCTTCTCTCTGTCCCGCAGGTCCTGCTCCCCCAGGAACCCGCGGCCCTCGTCCAGACCCTCCCCCCCCACCCCCCCCCCCCCCCCCTCTGACAGCGGCAGTGCGTGCGGGGCCCCGAGCAGCACGGAGGGGTCCGGTCCCTCTGGAGACCGCCTGGCTCACGGGACGCTGCCATGTCTCGCTGACCAGCCCTGCCCAACCAGCGAATGACAAGCGAGCGTCCGAGGGTGGGGCCCGCCTCAGTCTCGCGTGATTGGCCACTGGATGGAATTCAGGTGAATGGAACACATGCCCAAGGAGCAGGACCCTAACCTATCAGAGGGAGATGAGAAACGGTGAGTGGTCTGCCCCTTTTTTGCTCCTTCCCTGTTGCGCCACATTCACACCGTTGACGGATCCCGTTGACTTAGCACGGGGCGCGCTCTCGAAATGCATTGTGGGTCCGCCCGTTCTATCGGCTCCGTTGCCTGCGTCGAAAAAGCTGAGAAGTGGTCAACGTTTTCGGGCGGTGACGGATGAAATCGCCTTTGTAACGCAAAACCCGGGAAAACGCATGGATACGTCGATCCGTCGACGGACGTGTGCAGTGTGAACGCGGCAGTTACTCCCCTGTCTCCTAACGATCGGGGCTGAGATTCACGCGCTGGCTCTTCCCGTCTTAGCCGCCGCTACTTAGCGCCGAGTGGGACAGGGCAGGGTTTAATGGTGCCGGAGTCTGGTACGGAGAAATCCTCCTAAGCTGCTTCCCTGAGGCCGAACGGGGACTGAACCACGTGTGTGTGTGCGCGCGCACGGCACCAAAGCCCCTCTGAGCTCGCAGACGCAATCCTTAACCTTGACCTCCGGCTACACACTCCCCCCCTCCTTCCTCAGTTTGACCTCTGGCGTCTCACCCGACCTCACCCCGCTACACAACCTTATCAGGAATCAAGCCAGCTGTCCCTAGCGCTCAAGAACACATACATACATACACACATGCGCACACACACTCACACACATACATGCACACACACATACATACCTACATACTGTACAGTGTACATGCGCACAAATGCACACATGCACACACACACACACGGACACGCGTACATAAATACATGCATACAGCTCATGCATATTACATACATACACTTGTGCACACACACATCATTTACATACACTTGACTGCGCACACACACACATTCACTCATGCATATTACATACATACACTTGCGCACACACACACACACACACACACACACCCACGAACACACACACAGACCACCACGTACAGACAAACACACACATGCACACACACACACAAACAAGCACATAGAAACATACACACACGCCCACACACAGACACCCAGACCAACACACACACACACACACAAACACACACGCATGCACACACGCACGCACACAAACACGCACACACACACACGCAAAGCCACTCCTGATTAAGGGAGAGATAAGGTTAATGAGCCGGACCCCCACTCCGTGGTGCAGAGCCACAGACAGGAGAAGGTTCTGGAGCAAAGGCCAAAGCAGCACCAGACCCAGCCCCTCCCCAGATCCCCCCCCCCCCCCCCGCCCGCCATGCCAGCCAGGACTACAGTTAGAGTTACAGTGAGCAGCTCTGTTTACCAAGGAGCCCAGGGCCGTGTTGGTCTGGGCTTTGTGGATTTCAAATGTCGTCGTTGAAGGATTGTGCATATCTCTGCCTTTGTTGTTACACGTGTGTGTGTGTGTGTGTGTGTGTGTGTGTGTTGTGTGTGTGTGTGTGTGTGTGTGTGTGTGTGTGTAGTTGTGTGTGTGTGCGTGTTTCTGTGTGTGTGTGTGCACAGCCCCGGCGTGTGTGTGAGTGTGTATGTGTGTCGTGTATGAGTCTATACGCGTGGTGCTGTGTTGTAAACGCCCCCCCGTGGCCCACAGGAATGTGACATCAAATACCCCCCCTCTCTGCCCTGTCACCGGGCGCGTCAACACGGGCGCCGCCGCCGGGCGCCGGCCCAGGACACCTGTCTGTCGAGGACGGAGGACGGAGGGGGCGGACGAGGAGGGCGGGGCAGATGAGGAAGGAAGGGCCAATGTGTGGGCGGGGCCGATGTGTGGGAGGGGCCGACGTGTGGGCAGGGGCCAATGTGTGAAAGGGGCCAATGTGTGGGAGGGGCTCAATGTGTGGGAGGGGCCAGTGTGTGGGAGGGGCCAGTGTGTGGGAGGGGCCAGTGTGTGGGAGGGGCCAGTTTGTGGGAGGGGCCGACGCAGGCTCTGTTTCCTGAAGAGCGTCTCTGATACCCCTTTTCCACCGAGCTGGAGCTAGAGCTTGCTGGGAGCTAGAGCTTGACTAAGCACCTGCTCTTTGCTTTTCCACCGCCAAAGCTCCAGCCCCGAGCCTCAGAATGGGAGCCAGAGCTAGCACCAAGTCTTTGCTGGTCTAAAGCAAGAACCGATTACGTCAGCAGGCTGGGGGCGTGGCTATGTGAGCAGGACTACATGCGCAAACACGGTCTTCACCTGCATTTTTCAAAATGGACAAGGACCAAGACAGCAGTGGTCAGAGGGAGGAGACCCAGTGTTTCCTGGTTTTGTGGTCTTTCCGCCCGAAGTCCAAACCAAGCTGGACGGGGCCGGGGCTCTGCCGGACAAAGCCGGTTTTTCAAAATATCCAGCAGGGGATGGTCGAAGCGGGATATCAGCGGAGTGTGGATCAGCTGCTCAACAAACTAAATTTTTTTTAAAAAGATCAAAAAAAAAAAGACTAGAACGGAGCGGCAGTGGGGGAGGTCGAAAATAATTGCCGTTCTTGGACCTCTATGCACCGGGGTTCTCGGCGACCGGCCAGCAAATCAGGCCTCCAGAGCACTGAACTCCGCAACTGCGTTGCTGTATTACAACGTTATACAGTGACGTAATCGCGTGGCTCCTTGCCAGCTCCTTGCCGGTGGAAACACAATAGGTTCGTAAGAGTTGCTCGGGTTTGCACCAACTGAGCACTCGCTGTAGCACCAGCTCCCAGCAAGCTCTAGCTCCAGCTCAGTGGAAAAGGGGTATTAGCGTGTGTTTGTCAACCTGACCCCATCTCACCGCTGAGGGTCCGCAAAATAGAAAGCAGCCTGCCTCACTGCAGAGAGGATTAAACTAGGAGAGGTAATCAGGTGCATAACACGCCCCCCCTTCCCAGGTACCCAGGGTGATGGTGATTGGTCAGTCTGGTCAACAGATGATCTCTTCAAGTTCAAACCTCAGCCCTTCCCTTCATCCGTCTATAACTGTATGGTAGGGTGACTAGATCCCAATTCACCAGAAGGGGGACAAAGACTACGCTTGTGCAGGACAAAGTGGGCAGGCCCGGTTTTACGTGAAATTGCGCTCTCGGCGACACCTCCGAGCCGGGGTGGGGGGGGGGGGGGTATGCAACCTGGGACCTTCAGTGAAGGTTTGAACGCTAGTTAGTTCAGCTGCTGTTACCTTGAATCTTGTTTGGTTTTTGGCAGGAACGTTTGCATGGACTTGGGAAGCCTCCTTTTGAGCAACCCGTTATTTGTGACTCTGGCGTCGAATTCGCCTCCGTGTGAAATGGAAAATGGAAACACTTTACAAGACTCCCCTTGCACTGGTTTCACCCAGGGATATACGGTTTCCCTGTCTTTGTTGGAGCTGCGTTTCCTTTTAGTCGTACGGGTCGCGCTCTCCTCCAGATCTCCTGCCGTTCTGACCTGATTGTTTCTTGTTGGTGTGCGTCGCAGTTTGATTGACATGATCAAACAGCCCCCCCCTCCCTCTGATGTCAGCCCTCACTGCTGTCTCCACACACAGTTATTGGATAAATGCCAGATTATGAGACACGCATTTCCAAAAAAATAAAAAATCGAGTCTGACTGTCAGTAACAATGCGGGACAATGTCTCAATTTGGGGGACATGTACAAAGTCATGGAAATGCGGGACTGTCCTGCACAAAGCGGAACATCTGGTCACCCTACTGTATAGCCATAGTCCCACGGCGGTCCTGGGGTCCCATGTGAACCGCTCGGAGTGAAGCATGTCTGCAAACCCCCCTCCTCAGCCCTCCTCCTCCATCAGCCATCCACCTCCATCCACTCTGTCACCTCCGTCACCTCCGTCCTCTCGTCTTCATGCCTGCAAACACCTCCATCAGCCAGTGCCCCGTCATTGACTCTGGATGAGGATGGACGACACAGGGTGCATTATTCCTGTGTGATTCTTTCATGATTTCATCATCGTGATTTCATCATGGTGATGTCATCATCGCTTTCCCAAGCTGAATGTTGAATGTTCCCGCTGCCATTTCAGTCCTCTAATCTGACGGTCTACACACTGAGTAAACACATCAAGTGTTCAAACAATGGATCATTTGCTCTAAGATTATTGTGATATAAAAATGAATTTTTATAATGCTCAGACACAAACCAGACACTCACGCATACACACACACACTCTCGCAGACACATTTACAAATACAAACGCACGGACCGCGTACAAGTACACACACATGCAGACACACGCATGCACAGACACACTGAATGGCACCACGTCCATATACAGCGTTTGCATGACTCCGCTCGTATCATCTGAACCATGATCTATTTTGGGCGATATAACCTTTGCTGCACTTAGCTAGCGGCTACCAAAAGCATAGGATAAGATAGCATGCTTATTTCCTAGCAGAGCTGTACCAATCATGCTCTGTGCTTTTAGAAGTTAATCCAATCTGCCGTCCTTCAAAGCCATGCTTGGCCCGGGATTGCACTCATGGTAAATACCTCCAGACGCACTGGATACATCTCTTCCTAGCTGCCCTGCTGGATACACGTTTAAGCTAAGAGATTTTTTAATCACGCTTAATTAATGCTTGTAATATTTTAGATAACAAATGCTGCTGTATTTGTTGGCATTTTCTTGATGAGAACAATGAAAGCCTTCAAATGTTGCATCGCGCTGCGCTGCGACCGGGCTGCGCGTCGCTTGGCATCACCTTACGTTCACACCAAACACGAAATTTTTCGCGTTGTCGCCGAAGTTTTGTCGCGCCACACATCATAATCTGTCGCTGTGCAAGTTTTGTCAAATTTGTCGCGCCACAACTTGACTCCAGGTCCTCCATTTCACAACCATGTCCGACACAAGCATTGCATGTCTTTACCTTTTTAAAGACAAGCATTTAAAGACAAAAGCATTTAAAGACAAGCATTTAAAGACAAGCATTGCATGTCTTTAGCTTGAGCGGGAAGTGAACGCTACATCACTCAAGGAAGTGAACGCTGATTGGCTGTAATCACGCGTCATCACGCGAAATTCGCGTCAAAGTTGAAAAATTTGAACTCGAGCGAAAATGTCGCGACAATCAAAATTTGTCGCCAGTTTTCTCTCGCGAAAATTTCGCCCGATACGCGTCTCTACGTTCACTTTGTATGGGATCTTGTCGCCCCGTCGCGTTTGGTGTGAACAGAGGGTTAGACTTTTAACGCCTCGTGCCCACTGCACCGTCCGTTGACTGATCCCCCGTTGACTTTGAATGGGTACGGACGCGCAATGCATTGTGGTTCTGTGCGCTCCGCTGGAGCCTTCAGCGCCGTCAAAAATTTGAAAGACGTTCAACTTTTTCGGCAGCGACGGATCCGTCATCCAATCAGATCGCGTATGCAAATTTAAGCACTGTGACACTACTCGGGCTCTGACGACCCTGGAAAGCTCCCCCATCCGTCAGCCACGCCTTCCGACGTCCTTTGGCTGACGGTGCAGTGGGCACGAGGCGTAAGGGACGTGTTAACCGTGTGTCCAAGCAGGGGCGGTTCTACGTCCAGTTACGCCCCGGGCAAAACTGGACTGAAGTCTGTAGGGTCACGATACAAAGAAAGGGGGGGGGGGGGGGGCTGTTTGTATCGTGACCCTACGGACTTCAGTGGGGGTTTCAGGTTTCATTCCGTCTGGGCACAGAGGGGGCGCCAAAACACCAATTCCTCACACAATGTCATGTACTTCTTTGAAAACCGCTACGCAGCGCATTTTTTTTTTTTTTCTGCTCGTGGCACCCCCCATGTGATTTGGCGGCCCCCCCCACAAATATGGCACCCCGGGTGGCTGCCTGGTTCGCCCGTACCTAAAACCGCCACTGTGTCCAAGGCAACGGACCTAACAGAACAGGGAGCCCACCGCACGCCGCGAAGTCAGCCCTCCCTCTCGAGGGCCAGCCTCATAGCAAGGGCCAGCCTACAGTGGGAGGGCTAGCCTCACGGAGGGCCAATCCCTAGCCGGGCTGCAGGCGGGCCAGCTGCCCCTCTGCTCCCAGCCGGGGAAAGTAGTGGCCTCTGGTGGCGGACTTTGGTTCTCGAGGTTTCGGATCAGGCTGGAGAGGCAGAGTTCAGTCCTTAAAAAGTCTTAAAAAGTCTGAAATTCATGTTTCTAAATAAGGCCTTAAAAAGTCTGACATTCGTTACAAATCTCATATGCTGGTCTTAAATATTGTAACTCAAGGTCTTAAATTTGTCGGGCAGGACTATATATTTTTTAATTTTTCTCGAGTGACTTTTCAGGAAGGACATGTAGAGAGGCTACTTTCTTGCTAGCTGCATAGATAAACGATTATCTACGCGCTTGCTAGCTAGTCTGCGACAATGGGTAGGTGCAAATTCAGTTGGCTGGAAGACGTCCGTTTCCGAAGTTGCCTCGCGTCCGTTGCCAACCCCCACCATCGCGTGTTTTAGGTCTTAAATTTCATTCAAGGTGGTATTAAAAAGGTCTTAAAAAGTCTTAAATTTGACTTGCTGAAACCTGCAGATACCCTGGTTCAGACCCCCCCCCCCACACACACACACCCCACCCAGACGCACCCAGAGAACCTGTGTTGAATGCTCCTTACTCTTTCGGTATCGTCTGACCGGCCTGACGTCTGTGGCGCCAACCTGCTGCCGGTCGTCTGTTCAGACACCTGGAAAGGAAGCAGAATAGAAAGCTTATTTTGCAACGGCATTAGCATTCAAAACACAACTAAATGGGAACGTATTCACGCTGTGTTTCCCCTAAGTCTTTCTCGATGGCTGCGAATGCATTTGTGCACATTTGTATACGTTTGTATATATTTGAATGCGTATACCAGCTGCCCCGTGGTCAGAGATCGGTAATACAGCTGTAGCTTGTACCTGCAGAGCTGAGCTCTCCTGCGTCTGAGCTCTGAATCTGTAAGGGAGGTCACGTTTCTGCCTGTGTGCCCGGTAGGAGTGGGGAAAATATTCGCTTCTTCCATGCATCGCGATTCTCTCTAGAACGATTCCGCCTCGATGCAGATAAATGACTAATCTGACTAAAAAATATAAATATTTTTATTTTCTATTTTTAATTTGTTCACCTGCTGTAACATTCTGTTCGTCAGAGAGGGATAATTTTAATAATTTTAAAATTATTTATTTATATTCAGTGTGTATTGTTGGCCAATCCGGTTTGTCTTGACACGATTGCGATTCAGCCTACGGCGCATAGCATGCACGCAAACTCACAGCCAGACACAAGAACTCCTTCTAATTCAAGAGCAGCTTTTTCTTTAATGACATAGAAAAGAAGGATTAGAAAGAAAAGGAAACTGAAACCTATTTTTTACATACTTCAATATTGTGTTGTGATGCAAGCTGTATTGAATATTGCATTGTTCATAGAAAGTCATATTTGTGACGAAAGCTTTTTCCTCTAATAAAATATGAGAAGTTAATTCATCTGTTGATGTCTTTAATGATCATCACAAAAGTAGAAAGCGATTAGCAAACTCTGAGTAGCAAACTCAGATGTATATATATATTTATGAAAATCACGCATGGAAATGTACATAAAAAAATCGTTGCATCGATAATCGTTTTAGAATCGAATCTTTGACCTCATTATCGGAATCGAATCGTGAGGTGCAGAGAGATACCCACCCCTAGTGCCCGGCCAGATTGAACCGTCCACGCTTGGGGGAGCCTTGCTACGGCTACTGTTCCTCCAGTCCTTTCCATGCTGTCTGTCTGAACCACTGAGGTTGAGACCGGGAAGGCCTCCACCACGTCCTAGACAGCAGCAGATCCTTCGAGATCACTCGGTTCAGAGAAGACCCTGAGGACGCAACCCCTTGCCTTGGGTGCCTTGCGCGTTAGGTCTCGTGTCAGTGCGAGAGGAGCAGCACAGCCATTGGGCTTCATGAGGAAACAAGGCTCGGTGGAACAGCCCCTCTGAGTGACAGCGCTCCAGTTAGAGTAGAGTGGGCGGGAGAGGGAGGGACAGGAGGAGGTGTGTGAGTGTTTTGGTCGCCAGCCAGGGAGCTAAACATATCGCAACCAGTTGAGCTATCAGCCCAGATCAGGATAGATGTGGTATTTGCGTACCATTGAGCACCTTTGCTCTCAGACAGAAGAGGGACACCAAGTACATTTAGCGACTGCTACTACTACTGTTATTGGACTACTACAGCTGGGACTACTGCTTCTGCAACATGCATATCCTACACTCACCCTATGTGATCAGGTTCGTATAGCCGCTCCCTTAATTCTGATACACCTTTCATCCATTGTTTGATTGTGTGTGTGTGTGTGTGTGTGTGTGTGTGTGTGTGTGTGTGTGTGTGTGTGTGTGTGTGTGTGTGTGTGTGTGTGTGTGTGTGTGTGTGTCAGTACTTGAAAGCATGTGTGTGTGTGTGTGTGTGTGTGTGTGTGTGTGTGTGTGTGTGTGTGTGTGTGTGTGTGTGTGTGCGTGTCGGTACTTGAAAGCATGTGTATGTGTGTGTGTGTGTGTGTGTGTGTGTGTGTGTTTGTTTGTGTGTGTATGTGTCTGTGTGTGTACTTGCAAGCGAGTGTGTGTCTGTTTATCGGTCTGATATTTGTGTGTTGTTGTTTACCAAAATTTCCTCTGCCTGCTGGTTAGATGCTATATGTATTTGTTCTATATTATATATAATTATAATAATATCCAGACATTGGGGATTAAATACATTGACATTTATCTTGATGCAAAATACAAAAACATGCTCATTAAATGTACCAACATATACTTGTATCAATATTCATGCATCGTGTTCTTATCTGCTGACCAGGAGCCGTTTTTCTGCAGTCTATGAGCTCTATCCATGTTAATCATTTGTTATCTGGTTTAATGCTGCTCTGCTTCCAAGGAAATGTTTGACCTTACCTTCCCAAAATGTTAATCTTTGTGAAATAAGCGTTGAGGGAAAAATTATACATTAAGGGAAGAAAAATGAAGAACAGAGTAAACCAGAACTAGAACTGATCTCTAAGGATCCCCAAGCTAGCTCTATAAGTTAAATCATGCAGCTAGCTATATCAGCTACATAAGGCAGCTAGCTCTATCAGCTGCATCATGCAGCTAGCTCTATCAGCTGTATCAGGCAGCCAGCTATATCAGCTACATCATGCAGATAGCTCTATCAGCTACATTAGGCAGCTAGCTCTATCAGCTGTATCAGGCAGCTAGCTCTATCAGCTACATTAGGCAGCTAGCTCTATCAGCTACATTAGGCAGCTAGCTCTATCAGCTACATTAGGCAGCTAGCTCGCTAGATTCCCTGCCCTCACTTGTTCTCCCAAGTTACTTTGTGACTCTTTTTGACAGCTATTTGGACAGCTTTTAATAGCTTGTATTGGCACATACGCTACTAATTACCTGTACAGTAAGTTCAGATTTGAAGCAACGTGATTGGCCCAATCTAAAGCCTTCTGGCATACGCGCCTCATGACCCCACATCCAGCGAGCACTAACATGCACCAGCCATCGTTGGCAACACATACCCTCTGCCACCGACAAAACTACCAAACAGGGTTGCTTCTTCGAAAACAAATACAAGCCTGATAGAAGGTCTTAGAAGTTGCGCTCAGTAGTGCCCGTAGGGAGTCCCAGGGTTAACAAGGCCTCGAGAGGTGACAGAGGAACAGGCTGTCCTCACCTGTTGAACCAGGGAGGGATAACAATCGATAGTACAATTACACAGTGCGTTGCAGCAGTCTTAAAGCAGAGTACAGGCTCCTGCACCGCTCTGAACAACAAGCACCCCTCAGTACCAGAGCTGTCCCTACCAGAGAGCCGTGATACGCTGCTTATGACAGGGTAGAGGCTGGCTAAGGTCTACCCGCCCCCTCTCAAAAATGCACAAAATGCACACACACTGACCGTCTCCTGGCCGATTGCCGTGAAAAGTTAAGCACTGTAGCTAGGTTAATAACCAACCACAAAGGGAGTGGAAGTCTGACACTCAGACACACTGACAGACATTCAGACACACTGACAGATGCTCAAACACACTGACAGACCCTACAACACAGTGACAGACATCTGGACAGGGCGAACCATTAGCAGTCGGTAATGATATCCTCGTCTCAATGCCAGGCACTTGGTAAAGTAGTTATTAATAGAAATACTATGACCAAATTAATCTAGATACAATAACAAGCACTCGGATCAAATACAAATAACAAAATACCTAAAAGTAAATCAAACATGTACTACATGGATGCACGTCATTCGAATGATGCCCCTTATCTTATTACCTCCATCCATCCACCCAAACCTCCTCCCCCTTTGTGAGGAATGCAGCGACCACTGTTCTGATGTGAGAACAACATAATGTCCTTGTATTCAAGGTCATGTGGTCGGCGATATGTTCAGAATCCAGCCGGGGAAACCCATATAACCCATTTGGACAGTTTGTTCCTTCATTCCCGTTTCCTGCTCCATAATGTGCATGTAAACATCCCTCAGCCAATGGGATGGCGCCTCAAAGCTCGTCTGACTGGAATTAGGTTTCATTCAACGCTCGGCAGTGAACACACACTCCCCCTTCCCCTCAAATGAAACCTGCATTAGATGTACAGTATTGTGCCACAGGAAGGCGTGTGCAGGTGTGTGTTCCACCTGCATGGCGGCCTCGTCCTTTGAAACGCCCTGGTGAAACGAGCCTGCTGCTAATTAATAAAGAACAGTCAACCGTCCTGTCCTCTGACCTCGCCCCCCCCCCCCCCCCTCTCCCTTCGTCTCTATCTCTCCCCGTCTCCCCCTCTCTTTTCGGGGTGCACAGATGACTGCCTCAGAGGGTCCTGCGAGGTCAGCTGCAGGAATGTTTGGCTGCGCCCGCTGCCAGCGATTTATGGCTTCTATTTCAGCTACAGCCTGGCTATTGCCAGACCAAGCTCCGTAGTAGTTTGCACGTTGGTCTGGGGAGGCTGCTGTCTTTTTCTTCAGCACAAGACGGCGTGATCAACAGGCCTAGATCAAAAAAATCTGTACACAATCGGCTACTTCCCTGTCGTCATTGTGTTAAACCAGCCAATAGCGCGCCAGCGGGAAAAGCCAGCTTGGGGATTTGCTCCCGTAGAAGCGGATCGGACGCAGGAAAAAATGTATCGCTCCTCTACGGCCCCCGGCTGCAGGGCAAATTCAAATTTGCCGGAACGGGCTGGGGGTACCCAGTCTATAACAGCTACAGTCTCGAGCTCTATACCCACATGCTAGCTCTCTGGCTAGCTTCCGGGCCGTTTTGGACTCTTTTTTTTTTTACGTTGTTATGATAGTGATTTGCTAATAGTTTCCCTCTCCAAGAGGGAGGGGTTGATTCTTTGGTGCTGGTGGCCCAAGGCGGTGGGTTTGATGGACGGATGGCTTAGAGGCTAGGGCAGCTTCAGATAGTTTGGTTATCGTTTGGTTGGAAGTCATCGTTCTGAGGATTCCCATCGCTGTGCTTTACTGAGCCCCTACCTGATGCTTCGGTTGTCGCCGTGGTGATGACGAATTAAATGCTAATCACACCTCATATCCACAAAATAATAGACACCACCAACATGGACAACAAGTCTAGTCCCTCCCCCAGTATCTGCTAACCGTTCCCTGTGATGGCTGCTGCTTCAGAGCAGAGTGTCTGCTGCGTCTGACAAGGGGCTGTCAGCAGAGATCTGCACAGAGCATGCAGGCAGTGTGTGTGTGTGTGTGTGTGTGTGTGTGTGTGTGTGTGTGTGTGTGTGTGTGTGTGTGTGTGTGTGTGTGTGTGTGTGTGTGTGTGTGTGTGTGTGTGTGTGTGTGTGTGTGTGTGTGTGTGTGTGTGTGTGTGTGCTGGCCTGCGTGTGTCTGTTGTTTGTGTGTGTGCGGGCCTGTGTGTGTGTGTGTGTGTGTGTATGCGGGCCTCTGTGTTTGTGTGTGTTTGTGCTGGTGTGTGTGTGTGTCTGTATGTGTGTGTGTGTGTGCGGGCCTGTGTGTGTGTGTGTGTGTGTGTATGTGGGCCTGTGTCTGTGTGGGTCTGTATGTGTATGTGTGTGTGTGCGGGCCTGTGTGTGTGTGTGTGTTTGTGTGTGTGTGTGTGTGTGTATGTGGGCCTGTGTCTGTGTGGGTCTGTGTGTGTGTGTGTGTGTGTGTGTGTGTGTGTGTGTGTGTGTGTGTTTGTGTGTGTGTGTGTCTTCTATACCATTCCCAACTGCCATCTCAGCGTTTGAAGGCAAGTCCTGATACGCAACGTGACAGCATAATGACAGTCGTTCACAAGCAGATGCACACGCAGACATGACGCACACGCACAAGCAGACGCATAGAAATGCACACAGAGACACACGACGACACACACGCAAATGCAGACATACACACAGATGCACACGCAGACGAACACTCACACGCACGCAGACGCACAGGCAGACATACAGACACGCACGCAGACGCACACGCAGACGCACACGCACACGCAGACACCCTCCCCGGCGCTAGCTTGCCAGCAGCAGACCTACATGTTGTTTCGCACCCGCGACTGGCCCCCTGAGGGTGCTGAGCGCGACCCGGAGGTGGAGAGGAGACGGCTGTCGTGGATCCGGTCCCACCTCCTGTAACGCAGGACGGACACCTCCTCCGCCGCTGTGAGCAGCACCCCGTCCCCGTCCTGATCCTAATGATGTCCCCCCTCTGGCTGGGGGGGGGGGTCACTGCCGGTGGATTAATGTGATAGACATAAAACCGCATTTGCAACTTGTCACAGAATTTGATTAGAATTTGAAGGAGGTCATCGGAGACAACGTTGTTAACCTCAGCTAACCCTACTGGGAGGCCCTCCCAGACACACCTGCACAGCTGGGATGATCTGACAGATGCACTGTTGTCATTCTTTGTATTCTTTTAAACATACTAATCTCTCTCTCTCTCTCTCTCTCTCTCTCTCTCTCTCTCTCTCTCTCTCTCTCTCTCTCTCTCTCTCTCTCTCTCTCTCTCTCTCTCTCTCTCTCTCTCTCTCTCTCTCTCTCTCTCTCTCTCTCTCTCTCTCTCTCTCTCTCTCTCTCCCCCCTAGGTGGCTCGATGGCCCGAAGAGGAAAAGGAAGAACAGCCAATGTTCGGTGAAGAGCATGACTGGTGAGTGCAAATGTGTGTGTGTGTGTCCATGTGTCTGTATGTGAGGAGAGAGAGAGAGAGAGAGAGAGAGAGAGGAGAGAGAGAGAGAGAGAGAGAGGGATGGGCAAGAAAGAGATGGGCGAGCAAGAGAGAAAGCGATGGGAGAGAGAGAGACTAAATGAAAACCGTAAAAACTCTTTGTTCACTCAGGGTTTAGCAGGTTCTTTAATCCAAAGGGATTCAGAGATCAGGTTACACATCCGCAGACACACACACACACACACACACACACACACACACACACACACACACACACACACACACACACACACACACACACACACACACACACACACACACACACACACACACAATAACTCACAAACATACAACCACACATACACACACATGCACATTTACACACACACACTAAAGCACACACAATCACACACACACACATACACACACGCACACTAAAACAGACACAAACACCACACACACACACACACACACACACACACATTGACATGAAGTCAAAGTGCAATGCAGCACGCAGCAATACCTTGCAGAGCAAAACAAGAAAATCTTTGCTGCCGGACTCTTATTAATTAAAAGCAGTTTCCTTAAAGGTGATGTATGGGTCTGAGACAGCCATTAGAGGAGAGAGAGAGGGGGGGGGGAGAGAGAGGATGAGAGAGAGAGAGTGGGGGGGGAGAGAGATGGGGGGAGAGAGAGAGGGTGTGAGAGAGAGAGAGTGGGGGGGAGAGAGAGAGAGAGGGAGAGAGGGGGGTTCTGATCCAGCAGTGCGTCTCCCCTGAACACCTTGTTTACTCCACACGCTGATGTAGTAGGGGTCACTCCTGGGGGCGGGTCATTCCTGGGGGCGGGTCATTCCTGGGGGCGGGTCATTCCTGGGGGCGGGTCATTCCCGGGGGCGGGTCATTCCCGGGGGCGGGTCATTCCCGTGGGCGGGTCATTCCTGGGGGCGGGTCATTCCCGTGGGCGGGCTCTAGTAGGGGGTCCATTGGGATTTCCACCGTATTAATCAGGTCTCATGATGAGGTTATCGGCAGAGGGGGGCCATGGAGATATCAGCGGGATCAGATGTTATCCGCGGGCCAATAAGGAGCCTCCATGGCATATTGATGTCATGTGACGCCCACAGGCCGGTGTTTATTGACCGCACTGATCCCCCCCCCCCCCCCGATCCCCCCCCCCTCTACCCCTCCCCCCGGACCCAAAGTAGATCGCTTGCAGAACTTCTGAGCGTGTGGAGTCAGCAGGTCCCAGACTCCTAAGATGAACTTATAGTTCATCTTGAGTCTTAATGCGGTGAAATCCTGCTCACACAGACACACACACAGACACACACACATGCTCAGACACACACACGCTCAGACACACTCACACACAGACACGCTCACACACACACACACGCGCTCAGACACACACACGCACACACAGACACGCACGCTCAGACACACACACACACACACACACACACACACACACACACACACACACACACACACACACACACACACACACACACACACACACACACACACACACACACACACACACACACACACACACACACACACGCACGCACGCACGCTCAGACACGCTCGCACACACGCGCTCAGACACACACACATAGACATGCTCACAAACACACACAGACACGCTCACAAATACACACACACACACACACGCTCACACACACACACACACACACGTGCTCAGACACACACACACACAAACACGCACACACACACACACACGCACACACAGGAAGCTGGATCTCATCCAGGACACCGTTTCATTAGTGAAGTTGTGTGATTAGTGAAGTTGTGCGGTCTCTGTGCAGCAGGTCGGATGTTCATCATGGCTGCTAGCGCTCTCTCTCTGGACTCTGGTGGTGATGAACGCCTGAGTTCTGACGTCATTCGCTTCAAGCTGATCTACCAGGAGGGCTCTCCGTAACATTAAGACCCCTCTCAGGTCCTCTTAGCATGGACCTCGTCCCAGAAGGAGGCATGGCCACAGAAATGTAATAGTGGCGCATTTTGAAACCCAACGATTCATTCTCCCTGCCAACCTTTTACATCTGTCTGAGGTCTGAGCCAAGGTGGGGCATCGCTGAGTCTCCGGTTGCTAACCACCGTGTGTGTGTGTGTGTGTGTGTGTGTGTGTGTGTGTGTGTGTGTGTGTGTGTGTGTGTGTGTGTGTGTGTGTGTGTGTGTGTGTGTGTGTGTGTGTGTGTGTGTGTGTGTGTGTGTGTGTGTCTTCAGAAACACACGCACCCTGCATTCTGTATGGGATCAAACACACAATGGACCACTCACACATTGTGTGTGTGCTGTGGTGACCCGGGTCCATCAGCCCCGCCTCCGAGCAACGAACAGGAGTCTCTGATGCTCACAAACTGCCAACAAAGGCGCGTTGATTAAACCCAAAACAGAAAAAAGGGGAATCACCCGTCAATGAAAAACTATAACTAAAGAGTCTGGGCTCCGTGAGCCACAGGGACCCTGTGGCCGTCTCTCACGCGCTGTCCCGGTATCCCGATGAGGTGGTTCTCCGTGTAGTCCCGTGGTCTCCTCTAGACCGGGTGCTGGGGCAAAGGTCCGTCCGGGTAGGGAGTCTCGGCCCGCTCTCTGCTCCTACATGGGTGACATACCTCCTCCACTCCTTAATGGCCGGTTCAGACTACACGATTTCAGCCCGATTTTGCCCCGATTCTTTCGTCGCAGACAAATTTGCGAATCGTACACGATTTTCGACTGGTCGGCGACGAGACGAGGTCTTGTCATGTGTGACATGCTTGCGATCTGCGATGTTTTCGTCTGCGACGTTCGAAAGCCCCACGACGAAAAGTTTGGCATGTCAGAATTTTTTGGGGAATCGCATGACGTAGCCATCATGAGGGAACCACGCCCCCAGTTGCGTGAGGGAACCCTACGAACAGCTGGAGCTCAGTGTTTACCAACTGACTTCACTGCAGTACGCTGAGTACACAGTAACTACTACAAAAAATGAATGCGATCAAAAGCAAAAGAAGAATGCTAATGAAGAAAACGAGAGAAAATGAAACAACATAATGGAGACAACTTTGGGTGAAATGCGGCAGTATATTTACATCGCTCATGTCACTCGTAACGCAACTACTGTGAGGAGTTGCTGCATTGAGCAGATATAAAAACTACTGGAACCTTTATGACAAAAATTGTAAAAAACATTTATGTCAGTTCTAAACCTTTGATTTTCTAAATATCTTGTAAACGTGAATGATACAAAGTAAAGAGCATCGCACCCTCGAATCTCGTAGTGTGGCCAGTCTTCCGACGAGACAAGGCCCGATTTCCTGGCTCTGTGATCGTATAGTGTGACATGTTAAATCGTGGAGGAATGTCTGAGAATCGTGTAGTCTGAACCGGCCATTAGACAACGTCTCTACTCTGGTTATATACCCTCACCTGTGCCTGATTGGCCTCCTTCGCAGGCGTCCCCCGTTTGCATCGATTGGGGGCTGCTCTCATGCAGTCCTTGGCTCCCTCTGGGGGAAAAGGGTGGCAGACTGCCTGTGTTAGCTGCCCCCCTGGGCTTCCAGAGCCGCTGTGTCGGGGGGCCGGGTTGCCACAGTGCGGTGTTCACGCATGTGTGACCGGCTGAATCTGCGTTGTGTGTTTTTCTTGAGCAAAGACGTGACCCAGGGTCTCAGTCCGGACTCGGGACGTCCATTTACTGTTTGCCGCTGAAGACAAGTATAAAACAACAGCTTCCTTTCAGAAAGTGCACTTAAACAATCCTCCAAGTCCTATACAAAGCACACAGACGGGGAGGGGTGCTAGCATGATTACACGAAGGTCAGGTGCATGCTAGCATATCGTAATAAAATATTACGTTCTCCAAAACACTGAATCTATGCATTGATATTTACGTGACACTTCCATTAAACAATTTATAGTCAAAATAATAAATATAAAGAATGGTAAATTATAAGATAGTTAAAGATTTGATCACAAAATGGGGGGAAATAAATGCACCCACCTGTTCCCAAGAGAATCAGAGGGCGGGGGGGGGGGCAGGAAACTGATGGGGTTCAAAGAAATGTGGGCGGGAGTACAGAAGGAGGTGGAGCTAAATCAAAGAACAAAATCAAATAGAAAGGGGCACATATGGCAGCTGGAAAGCTAAACTTCAGGTAATAAGACTGTAAAAGGCAATTTTGTGTAATTATAACTAAAGGGATATTACACCCACTTACACATGTATTATTGGCGTGTGCACACAAACACATGCACGCACGCACGCACGCACACATACACACACACACACACACACACACACACACACACACACACACACACACACACACACACACACACACACACACACACACACACACACACACACACACACACACACACACACACACACACACACACACACACACACACACACACACACACACTTGGGTAGAGCAATGTTTCCCAGGGTGGTGGTAGAGGGGGAAGCAGGCAGAACCAGGGGCTGGATCCAGTATTGTTCCCCCAAGCCCTCCCCTTGCTGCAGTCCACCAGGGGGTCTAGTGCAACTCTCTGTCTCTCTGGTCTCTCTGGGTACTGGTCTCTCTTTGTGCTGGTCTCTTTGTCTCTCTGGTCTCTCTGTGTACCGGTCTCTCTTTGTGCTGGTCTCTCTGACTCTCTGGTCTCTCTGTGTACCGGTCCCTCTTTGTGCTGGTCTCTCTGACTCTCTGGTCTCTGTGTACTGGTCTCTCTGTGTGCTGGTCTCTGTGTTTACTGGTCTCTCTGTGTGCTGGTCTCTGTGGTCTCTCTGTGTACTGGTCTCTCTGTGTGCTGGTCTCTCTGTATACTGGTCTCTCTTTGTGCTGGTATCTCTGGTCTCTCTGTGTACCAGTCTCTGTGTGCTGGTCTCTCTGGTCTCTCCATGTCCCCAGTGTTCTTCCTCCCCCATGTCCCCTCTCTCCTCTGTCATCTCCCCTCTCTCCTCCCCCCTGCCCTCTCTCCCTGTCTCCCCCATCTCCCCTCTCTCCTCCCCCCCTACACCCCCACGCACACACACACATACATGCATACATGCACACTAGGGATGGGCATGATTAATCGACGATCGACTAATTGATCGTTAAGAATTTCGTCGATTACGTAAATTTTTCATCGACTAAACTAATGTCGTGTGCAATTAAACATTTTACCACACGGGGGCAATATTTAAATTTGCGGGCTCCTTCCCCGCAATAAACATCCCACTTTGTGCGGTGAACGCCTAGGAGCTATAACAACTATAATACTATAAAAACTACAAAATGACTATTAATGCAGGCTATGTGGAAAATGCGCCGACTTTGGCTCAGCCTGGCTCCGCCCTCTTCCGCTACGTAGCTAAGATGACGTTGAGTACGGAAAGTGTACATCGCCACACACTTCGCGATAGTTTCCTTTCGGTACACTTATTTTCGCCCGATCTGAATCGACTCAATACCACTCAAGGCGAGGTTGGCATCGAAGCAGAAATAGAGAACTTTCTGAGGCCCTGGATTGCACCTCTACAGCTGGTGGAAAGTTGTTCCCCCGCTTTGCCAAGCGGCAAGGCCAAGCGGCAGGTATTTCGTGCATCACGGCAGCGTCGGTCCCCTCAGAGCGGGTGTTTTCGGCGGCTGGACTGACGGTCACCAGGCTGCGGTCGTGTCTGACCCCGGACCATGTCAACATGCTCATCTTTCTGAACACAAATCCGTAGACTGGTGCTGAAGTTGTGTGAGTTACTGGTTCTATTTACAGAAGCTTATTTTTAGTCATGTTTATGAGCGCCGGTGTCACGTTAAAATTGTACCGGGGGGCGAAAATTGTACCGGCCTACGTCATCGTTTGTTTACATCCTGACAACCTGCCCGGCAACAGACGACGCGATGCAGAAAACATGTTTCCAAACAACGAAATAACATAATACAGAAAGCGGATCGCTATCTGTATTATGATAGATAGCGTTAACAATTGTTTTTACTTTATATTTGTATTGTATTTAATTGTTTAATCGAAACAATAAAAAAATTTGCGCGCCGAAAC
>OLKM01000317.1:367591-369447 GCA_900291075.1 Melanogrammus aeglefinus
ATGTCGGTAGCACAGCGACCGACCGCCTTGTCATAAAGGGTAACTCCGCTGTAAAATGGATTTGGGATATGTTTTGTGTGATAACGAGTTGAAACGTTCGTTTTGGAGCACAAAATACACATATAGACGCATTCTTCAGTTGGCTGTTTTTAGCCGATTCTATCAAAACGGAGGGAACGATGGGGGCACTGGTTATGGTAAAAACTAAATCGCTATTTTAAACCAGTTAAAAGGCTTAAAAGTAGTCTGACACTTCTTTGGTAGTATGATAAGGGTCTTAACATATATAACGAGGCATAGAGAACTTTGTAAGCGCACATATTGTTTATTAAAAAGCACATTTTATACACACAATACCATCAGTATACATCACCGTCGACCCCATTTTGTTTTTAAGACTCGATAGGTAGATTGACGAACACAGAGATTGAGACATCCGTCAGCAACACGCAAACTCTGTGTATATCTCTGTCTCTCTGTATCTCTCTATCTATATCTATCTATCTATCTATCTATCTATCTATCTATCTATCTATCTATCTATCTATCTATCTATCTATCTATCTATCTATCTATCTATCTATCTATCTATCTATCTATCTATCTATCTATCTATCTATCTATCTATCTATGTCTCTCTGTATCCCTGTATCTATATCTCTATGTATCTATGTAACTAGCTCCCTGTATCTATATCTATCTATCTATCTATCTATCTATCTATCTATCTATCTATCTATCTATCTATCTATCTATCTATCTATCTATCTATCTATCTATCTATCTATCTATCTATCTATCTATCTATCTATGTCTCTCTGTATCCCTGTATCTATATCTCTCTGTATCTATGTAACTATCTATTTCACCCTGTAGCTATGTCTCTCTGTATCTCTCTATCTATCTATATCTCTCTGTATCTATGTAAATATATGTATTTCTGTATCTCTATATCTCTTTCTCTATCTATATCTCTTTCTCTTTCTGAATCTATATAGCGCACTGTATCTACGTAATTATCTCTGCGCTATGTCCCTCTTTATCTCTGTCTCTGTGTCTCTGTATCTCCAGAGATATTTGTCTGTGCTTTATCCCTAGATATGTGTACTATATCTCTAGAAATATGTGTTTGTGTACTACATCTCTAAAGATATGTGTCTCTGTACTATATCTCTAGCGATATGTGTCTGTGTTTTATCCCTAGATATGTGTACTATATCTCTAGAAATATGTGTTTGTGTACTACATCTCTAAAGATATGTGTCTCTGTACTATATCTCTAGCGATATGTGTCTGTGTATTATATCGCTAGAGATATGTGTCTGTACTGTATCTCTAGAGATTTGTGCCTATGTACTATACCTCTAGAGATATCTGTCTGTGTACTTATTCTCTTGAGATATGTGTCTGTGTACTATATCGGTAGAGATATGTGTCTGTATACTATATCTGTAGAGATATGTGTCTGTGTACTATATCTGTAAAGATATTTGCTGTGTACTATATCTGTAGAGATATGTGTCTGTGTACTATATCTGTAGAGATAGGTGTCTGTGTACTATTTCTCTAGAGATATGTGTCTGTGTACTATTACGCGATTATGCGATCGCATAATTCAACGCATAATCAGCCAAAGTCTGCATATTCATGCGGGGGGCCGCATTTTTCAAATATGCCGCACTTTCACCGCATAAATTGCAGATTCCCGCGCAAAATATGCAAAGGCTGTGCAACTGGTTATATCAATAATCCCCACCATATTTCGGTTAGCAAAAAAGTCAGATATACCTTTGCGAAACTGTTGAAAAAAAATGTTAGCGTTGTACTTCTCACAAGACGCAGGCCATTTCCCCTGT
>OLKM01000318.1:0-7500 GCA_900291075.1 Melanogrammus aeglefinus
TGGTCGGCGGCGTTGGCGTGGAGCGGGGGGACTATTCGTCGAACGGGCCCCGGGCGTGTGGTCGCACCAACAGGCAGTTCCAGTCTTCCTGGACGACTGGGGTGCTGGGCGTGGGGCGGGACTCTGGCTTTGAGAGGTTGGGGCTGGCTGGAGTGGGGGCGGTACTGGGCCGTGGTGGGGACTTGAGGTCCCCGCTGTATTGGGACAGTGAGGGCAATGGGGCTGGATCCAGGTGAGTAAGCCCAGACGAGGCCGCCTGTTGCTAAGGGTATCGCTATGGGAGCGATCAGCCTGTAGGCTTTGTCCATGTCAGCAGATGAATATCGCACAGAAAGCGTGTGAGGATTGATTGAGATGAATATTGTAGAGGGGATCGTAAAGAGTAATTGCTATATGAGCGGCAGCAAATGAAGAAAATTTGTCTCAAAACTGTGTGTACATTGTGCAAGTGCATATAGACTCCATTTACCTTCAAATAATGAATAAATGTATGCAATCCACCAAAAGCTGAGTTGAATGATTTAAGCAGCCTGCCTGCAGTAATCAAAGCTTGTAATACAGTTTTCAGCTCACGAGTTATTCATCATTTTACAGTGTGTGGACGCACCATGTGCAATAAATACACTCAAAGATGTTAACAACAAACAAGATTCTCTCCGAAAAATAATTATCCCAGTCAACACTACGAAACAAGGCTGCAAAAAACACGGACCCCATTCCATCAAAACAATACACATAGTAGTTTAACAGTGGAAACAAACAGAGTTACATGTAAATCGTGTTGATGAAAAAAAAGATGCACCATGTATCTGAGTTATTTGTTTGGTTTCAATATAGAGAAAATGGGGGTGGGCCTAATTAATCGCTGGGTGCCATATATTCACATTAGTATACCGAATGTATCAAGACAAACGATAAAAAAAAGGATTTCAGTCTTTTTTTGTGATGACATTGTTCATCCCGATACAAGCCTAGATATTTCACCCCCCCCATGTTAACATAATTTTTTGCTGTTGCTTATATTCTTACACTTTACCTCCATTTAAATCCTAATAATGGCTTGCAGCGGCAATCTACAGGGTTAAACACACTCTTGGCAACGGTGTCGAGTTAGTGATTGTCTGAGACACCAGCTTTGCACTGTCTTTAAACAGCCCAGCTGTTTCGTCGCTGTTCCAATTACAGTAAAAGTCATCCGATGCCATTAAGCCACAAATATTTGGCAGTTTATTGGCCCAACAATCTCCTGCATATTGAAGTTCAGGTCATACATTATACTGTGTGTCTTTAGAGGGACCCGTCTGGGGTAGAGAGATAAACCTACCACCATTAATTTAATTCTGTGCATATTGATGCCTTATTGTTCTTATTTAATAGACTAATATCTGACGCACAACAATGATTCATCCACACTCGAGAAATATCAATTTTGTGTACACCTAAAGACCTGACCCGAAGTAAATCTAAATCTGTAAGGTGATCTCAAGGGGTGCCTGTTTCTATCAGGTAGCTGCCATTTAATGAGACAAATAGTGAAGAATTATTCATGTTTAAATTACACTTCCAAATAGTAACACATATTAATTAAACAGAGCTGAAAACTGATACAAATTATGGAGAAATAACAGCTAAAATGCCAAACCTTTTATAGTGAATGACCTTGAACTTTAGACGCGCGTGTGTGTGTGTGTGTGTGTGTGTGTGTGTGTGTGTGTGTGTGTGTGTGTGTGTGTGTGTGTGTGTGTGTGTGTGTGTGTGTGTGTGTGTGTGTGTGTGTGTGTGTGTGTGTGTGTGTGTGTGTGTGTGTGTGTGTGTGTGTGTGTGTGTGTGCATGCATGTGTGTGTGCAATAGTGCTTTTCATGGTTGTCATGTATGAGTTGCAGGAAAGTCGATCTTAACCATGCACACACCCTGGCCTCCACTCAAAACAAAAAAAACAAAACGCATAAAAAAACATCTTAATGGAACTCATTCAGTGTCAGGAGTCAGACACACTCTACATCTCAATTATGATGTGGTGGTAAATTATGTGAATTAACAGCCACTCCCAATGCAGAGTGAAAAGACACACACAACACACACACACAACACACAACACACACACACACACACACACACACACAACACACACACACGACACACACACACACAGAACAATCACCACCCACTACATACCATAAACCCAGACATATCTGACCTCATCCTTCACCGTGGAGCTTCCTAAACCCATTTGCCGGCTTGCTTGTGTGTATGTGTGTTTGTCTGTGTGTGTATGCATGTGTGTGTGTGTGTGTGTGTGTGTGTGTGTGTGTGTGTGTGTGTGTGTGTGTGTGTGTGTGTGTGTGTGTGTGTGTGTGTGTGTGTGTGTGTGTGTGAGCAATAAAGAACAACAAAGACATAGGCTTTCACACCCCCCCCCCTTTTCCTTCCTTGGACGTTGCCATCTTTGTGATTGCTGCATGGTTCATGCTAATCCAGTTTAGATTTACCTACACTATGGAGGCTCACATTATATGTGGGATAATTTTAGATCTCATATCTATCAACCCCAAACTCCAATTACGGCGTCATTACAAACCCCAGCCTTCTCTCACCTACGGCATACAATCTAATGAAGTGATGCCTAGGAGTTAGCCACCCATACTGGATATACGTGCCGAGACAAATATCAAAATAATGTAATAAATATCCCAAGGAAAATGTATCTATAGGGTGGGGAAGTGGGGGGGGAAAGCATGCAGCTGGGCAGAGAGACAGAGTCATTTGTATCGTATGGAAATAGCTTTTTTGAGATTTACCACCATGCATCACAGTCAATGCAATCACCGGCTCACATGCCGTCTGCGTATGCCAACATTCGTGTGGCATGGACATTGTGGAAGTGCTCAAAGAACGTTCAATGTGGGGTGGGGACTCTTTCCTGTTCAGATGGGATGCAGTAGGCAAAGTCAAAAACGCTGCTATACCGTGATATATCAGTTTAAGATGAAATGGACTGAAAGAGAGAGAGAGAGAGAGAGAGAGAGAGAGAGAGAGAGAGAGAGAGAGAGAGAGAGAGAGAGAGAGAGAGAGAGAGAGAGAGAGAGAGAGAGAGAGAGAGAGAGAGAGAGAGAGAGAGAGAGAGAGAGAGAGAGAGAGAGAGAGAGAGAGAGAGAGAGAGACAGAGAGAGAGAGAGAGAGAGTCACATACAAGAGTGCCGAGAAAACAGGGACACCAGATGTTCTTTGATGTTTATAATAGCATATATTATTAATATTAATTAGACCACATAGTCAATGACGCATTTGGGACGCTTCCAAGTCAATTAAGCCAAATGGCATTCAGGAGATGGTGGAACAATATTTCAAGGCAGGTGTTCAGAACTCCCTGGGTAAATCTTTTTATCTCCATGCTAGGAAAACAAGCATTTTGAGCTTAATTTGAGCCTCATATCTGCAATAATAATTAAAAAGAGGATTAAAAAGACACAAGTGAGAAGAAGCTGAGAAGAAGCCAACAGGTAATCCTGTTTAGGCAAACCCATCCAAATGGCTCCTATATCTGTAAATCCCATCTCTGATTGAGAGCGTTATTATTTATGTGAGAAACATATTGCGGCGACTTAGAGAAGTAGTGAGTTTAAGACCGGTTGAGCTTTTTCACTACATACACAAAGACTAATGTCATCATCAATCAGCCGCAGTGATTTCCAATTCATCAGCCAGACTAATGTGAGCGTTTGCAATCTAACAGGGTTTGGTCCTTTTTCTCTTCAACATGGTTATCGGCCGAAGTTATCGGAGGCTTAGCGGCTACAGTACCCCGAGACGGGCATGGGAGACAAAAGACAAGTGGGGACAACATCATTACATACTGTCTGCTCATTGACCTTGGGGTTAAGAGTGCTGAATGGGACTAATTAATAACTGTCAGGCCGCTTTGTGTTTGGCGGCCGCGTTTGCGCTTTCCGACTGGAGATCCAGCCGGTCCTATGTAGGTCAGAAGCCCAAAGCACGTTCCACTTTCATGAGTTGATCCTTTTTAAGAAGATGAGTTATTCAAAACCTCATATTAAAATGTCAGTCATCATGGCGAAATAAATAAATAAATGGTATGTCTTAATAAGATGTACAAGGGAGGGGGGGGAGGGTGGAACCATTTCAATACCATCCATCTATTGAACCGACACTCAAGCTCTGATGTTAGACCTACTTTGTTTACTTTGTGTGTGTGTGTGTGTGTGTGTGTGTGTGTGTGTGTGTGTGTGTGTGTGTGTGTGTGTGTGTGTGTGTGTGTGTGTGTGTGTGTGTGTGTGTGTGTGTGTGTGTGTGTGTGTGTGTGTGTGTGTGTGTGTGTGTGTGTGTGTGTGTGTATTTCGATTAAAAAAATCCAACGCTGTGTGTAAAAGACGCTGTCTCTATCTGTGACGCGGGCCCTGTTTTACCATCCGCGTTGAGTCCATCGATAAACTGCTTGACCACCAACGTCTGCCTTAACCATGAATAATGCAGGCAGCTCATCCTGGGGCTCATCAATGTTCCTCAAACCACCAACATCTGGCACTGGTAATTCCTCCTCAGCATCCCCTGCTCTCCTGAATTAGAAATTCCTCCATCTCCCAAAGCCCCCAAACCCCCCCCCCCCCCCTCCCTCACCATCTCCACTCCCCCCCCCCCCCCCCCCTCTCTCTCTCTCCCCTCTCGACCGATTCGGCAGACAGACAGCCTTGATCACCACCGCCGCCCCCGCCACCGAAAAAAAAAAACCCTCCACCCAGCCTCAAACTTATCCCTGTTATTAGAGCCCTCATCAAGTGGTGCGTCGCCGCTCTGCGTGTGCGTAGGATTTACCTATCTGTCCCGCCGCAGACCTGCCGTGTTGCGCCCGGGCCAGCGGCGTGTGATTGTGCTAATTAATCTGTCATTGTGAGCACTGAGAGCAGCTGCAGAGGTCTCTGGGATATATTGTCAGAGCTAAACAATGCCGCGCTAAGCCCCCAGAGTGAGTCTACCATTACACAGGACTAAGAACAGAGAGAAGAGACGGCAGAGGGACGGGAGGGATAGGGGGGGAGAGGGGAGGGGAGGGGAGGAGAGGGGAGGGGAGGGGGGTAAAGCGAGAGGAGGACAAGGGGGAGGGGGGGGATCCATCATTGACTAAAGCAATGACGCCTGACCTTTACAATGAATTAGCTTCCATGCTTAATATTGACTGAAATTACGGTCTGATACTGAATGTAACATCCCAGAAGATCCCGGAGCTCTTAAACCCTCGGCTATCCGCGGCTATCAGCGAGTGTCGGCTCCATGGCGACACGGTATGTTCTCCGAGATACCGGGAGGAGAGGGGAAAAGTATCAAGAACAACAACAACATCAACAACAGTTTCCTTTAAAAAAAAACGTTTTTTTTCTCTTTTTGACGGGAGGATCCAGTGTGAGGTTCCACATTAGACTGTGAACATTACTATGTAAATACGCAGATACCCATGAGTGTGTACAATATGGAAACAAAAACACATAATGAGATTAGCGCTGATCCATTTATCTCTGGTGCACGGCCATAATTCAAGAGGATACTCTGTCCCACGGGAGTGTCAGACTAAGGGATACACATAGCAACAGACATTCTCTAACCTCCGCTGCCGGAGTAATAGCTCTTAAAGAGCAGGCACCCAAAAAGTAAGGGAACCCGAAAAAGTTTTCTTTTGTTCTTAACGGCACTATTATAACAGCAATTTAGTCTCGTGATAACATGTTAGCAGGGTGCCATGACGAGAGAGGCATTTAGCCAGGGAACGGAACCGCCAGGTGGAGCAGAAGACAATCAATAAAAATACCAGGTGGTAGATCAAATCATAAAAGTCACTGGGTGGTATATATCAAATCATTAAAAGCACCAGATGGCATGCATTAACATCTTGTGCCCCTGTAGGCAAGGGGTGGGGATGTGACTGATATAAAGTAGAGGATACTAATTATGTCTGCACTTCAACACAATGCGACTTTCTTTATTTAAAAAGGAGCAGAATCAAGTCATGCTAGTTGGGGGTGTCATACGGTATGTGTGGAGCTGCGTTATTAGTGGTTAACATCAGACGTGATGCTTGAAAACCACATATGTTAATTGTTCGCCTTTCGTATTATTTCCTTAGCTGTTTTCCCACGTTATAAATAATGATCTTAGTAAATGTTTCTGTTTGATATCAGTCGAGAAACGTGATGCCAAAAGAGCATAGAATGAATATTTGACATCTAATCTACGTGATAAGAAGCGCACCTTTTGATTAGTCTTATAATCCTAACAAACTCTTCTCAGAACTCACCTCTTCAAACTTGCCTACTGCCTGTCCCCCCCCCCTTGCTTGTTTGTTCATCTCTTTGTGTATTTTTGATTCAGTTATTTTGTTATTTTGCTATGTTGCTGCCAACATTGAATTATCATTATTATTATTGTTATTGTTATTAATAAACAGTAAAATTCTGTGTTGTGTTAAAAACCATTGTATTACCTGCGATTGGGGATGAGCACGGTGGATGTTGCTCCTGATCCCCCACAGGATTTGCTGAGTTGGCCTCGAGGGGGACCTCTGTGGCTCCGTGACGCTGGAGGCTACCCGGGCTGGTCGGCCTGCAGAGGGGGGCCCTAGCATCGCTTTCTCTCACGCACACTTTCTTTTCCTCCCCAGAAGGACACCTCTCCGCCAAGTAGGAGCCCTTCTGCTGCTGTTGCTGTCGCTGTTGCAAAGCTGTTTCATTAGCCGCAAACCCTGGCTCTGCTGCCTGGCCTGGTGTGCTCATGACCTGCCAGCCTGGGTATGCGCTGCCGTTGATGGTGTCTGCCTCGGCCATCGCCTTCTGAAGGTATTCCATGCTGCTTAAACCCAACGGTGGGCGCACGTGGTTCATACCAAGCAGAGATCGCTCCTCTCCCTCGGTGCCCAGGGCTGGCTGTGATGAGGCCATCATTCTCCCGAGCATCTCCCTGACCTTTACCTCGATGCCAGCTGTGGCCAGGATGGGGTTAAAGTCCTGCTGCTCCGCTCGGTCTGCAGACAGGAACCTGTTGTGTATGTTGGAGATGTACTGGGTGTACAGGTTGGCGGGGGGCTCGTGCGCTAGGCTACTCAGCTTCGCAGACATCTCGTGGTCGGCAGAGAGCTTGCTCTTGGCTGCCAGCTTGTTGAGGTGGACCTTCATGTGGTTCTTCAGAAACCACGGTTCTTTGAAGCGTCGGCCGCAGATCTGACAGCAGTGTTCGAAGGACTCCTTGTGTTTCCTCATGTGACCTTTGAGAAACCAGGCCTGGCTGAAGGTCTGGCCGCACACCTCGCAGGGGAATTCACCTGCGGGTTTCGCCTTGTCACCGCCCCCTACGGCGGGTTTCTGTCCCTGGGCCGAGTCTGCGGTGATGTGAGCCGTCTCCACGTGGCCGATCAGCTCTTCCTCGTGTGTGGCGGCGAACTCGCACAGGGTGCACTTATAGGGCTTGTGCAGGATTCGGATGTGGCGTTCCAGCTC